>JARHVA010004127.1:1082500-1317500 GCA_037957365.1 Torreya grandis
CACACAAGTACTTGCTTCTCTCTGGATTCTTACACCATCACTATCTACTCATCCATGAAGGGAGGGACATTCCCTGATGAGATTAGTGTGGAGAATTGTTGGTTTATGTTTTGTGTTTAAAAGTACTCGAATGATGCTCTCCCTCCCCACAATAGTACTACTTATCAAAATGATGCTTGAGATTGCCATAGATACTTGATTTTGGGAACTATGCTCTAGGGAGACATGTATCTTATATATACATTGTTTTGTATTGTAATTATCATTGAATATTGTCATGAAGAGTTGTAATTACATATTATTATACATTGATAGTGGTGGTTGTAGAATTGTATTAGTTATGGCTAAGTTCATATAATTACTTTCTATATTTTCATTATAATGTGATCTTATGATATTAGAGATCAGTGATGTGTGATGTAATATTCTTGTTTGTTATTATCATGCTTTGAGTATTTTTTATGGTCTCTATAGATTCTCATGGTGTGATCTATTTTGGTATATGTGTTTAATTGAAAAAAAATCATATACTTCTAATTTGACCCTAGTATGGTTTTACATAAGACATGATGGATTCATTTTGAATTTCTTTATTAACATGTAGTGTGACATGGTTGCTTTCATGCCAAATAGATAAAAGGCGTAGAATGATTCAATAATTAGCTAGTAAATCAACCACCCTATTTCCTTCTTGATAGGTATGAATAATGGAAGGGTTCCCTAGATAATTTATTAAATCCTTGACATCATCTACGAGAGCTTTAATGGTGTGAAAGGGGGTAGTCTTACTAGTTAGGGCATCTAAGATATTTAGAGAATCACCTTCAATGATTAAACTTCCTAATTTGAGTTGTGCATTAATCTATATACCCAAATCATTCTTTTAGCTTCTTCCATGTGGTTGGTTTGATACCCAATGGGGCTAGTATACATAATGACCATCTTCCCTGATGAGTGTCTAACCACCCCTCCACCACTATAGGACCTAGATTGCCTTTTAAAGCACCATCAAAATTTAGCTTTAACCAATCTCCCAGTGGTGGTTTCTAGTTCACTTATTTTCTCATAGAACTTTTAGTTAGATAAATGACATTGTGTTCCAAATTGCATTCTCTAAAAACAATATGTTTATCCATAGATCTTGAGATTTTATCTATAGGGGGAATACCCTCAAATTTTCAACAATGGCTTGAAAAATATGGGATGGAATCAAATTATTATGTACAAGGATTGTTTAAGTTATGTGACACTATACCTATTATTTGTACCATACCCTATACCATTTCCACTATACCTTAGCTTATTGCCAACCGATTATTTTTAACTAATCTTGTCACTTTTGGCTTTGGTTACAATTCATTTGTACTTCAATCATGTTCAATGGTTGATGTTAGAATTAACTCTAGTAATTAATTCAGATTTAAAATTTTGAATAGAAGTATATGAAAGCAATATGGCATTGGTCCTAGAATTTACATCTTTCATTTATTTTCCATTATGTATCACTACTACTATTACTAATTATAGCCACCTTTGGAAAAATTAGTATCACTAACCCTTATTATTTACTAATTATAACCACCTTTGGGAAAATTAGGAACAACCACTTCACCATACATTACCACATCACCTTGCCATCATTATTACCATAACTTGTTGCTTTCATCTACTCAAACTTACTAGTACTTAGTTAGATGACTTTTATGTAGGTGAAACTATAGTGGATTAAGGTCCATTTGGAGTATGTAGGAAGTGCTTAGTATTTTATGTGGTCAACTTTACCACCCTTGTTTGAACACTCTTGACATTTTTTGGGAAATTTTAAGTTTGAATGCTCTCACCATTTTTTGAGAACCTTAATCCATGCTTTCACTATTTTATGAGTTCGACCATGTTGTATCTCATTATTCTCCATTGATTTGAGATACCAAAACCACCCAAAACATTGGATTCAATTCCCCACATTCACCATTATAGGCAAAACTACAGTGCCTTGATATCCATTTGGACTATGTAGGTAATGCTTGGTATTTTTTAAGGTAAGCTTGACCACCCTTATTCGAACATTTTTGCCATTTTTTAAGAAATTTTAAATTTGAATGGTCTCATTATTTTATGAGCACCCTAATCTAAGTTCTCGCTATTTTTTGAGTTGGACCATGTTGTATCTCTTGATTCTCTATTGAGTTGAGATACTAAAAACACCCAAAACATTGGAAACATTTCCAAACATTTCTCTATTATAAGGTAGAAATGTAATGGCTTGAGGTCCATTAAGACTATATAGGTAACATTTATTATTTTTTAAGGTCAGCTTGGCCACCTTTATTTAGACGGTCTCTCGATTTTATGAGCAATTTTAATTTTGAACATTATCTCCATTTTGTGAGCACCTTAATCCATGCTCGCATCATTTTTCAATATGGATTTATTATATCTTATAACTCTCCATTAAGTTGAGATACATAAAACACCCCAAACATTAGAAACATTTCCAAAAATTCCTTCACTATAAGGTGTAACTATTGTGACTTGAGGTCCATTTGGACTATGTAAGTAGTTCTCAATATTTTATGAGATCAGCTCAACCACCCTTACTTGAATGCTCTTATTGTTTACCAATTAATGTATGTTTGAATGCTCTCTCCATTTTGTGAGCAACCTAAGCCATGATCTCACCATTTTATGAGTTGGACTATTCTATATCTCATTCTTCTCCATTGAGTTAAGATACCCCAAATAATTTAAAATACATTCAAAATGTTTTAGAACCCCTAAACATTTCAAAAAACCTAATAAAAACATAAAAATCAATGAAAATTAGATTATAATTTCCATGGTAAATATAAATCCATCAATTATTTTTGGGTTAGACTCTCTTATCTAGCCAACCTCATTTCTAGACCACTTTTATTTTTCCCTCCCATTTATAAGAGAACTACATCAGCCTAAGGTTCATACAGACTATGTTAGCAACACTTGAATACATGGGGTATGTTAGGTTAAATCGATCACCACCACTTCACCATAACTTTTTTGTTGTTGTAAATTCCATGACCACTTCTTTGCCTTAAGGATTCTAGGTCATATAGTTATTTCCCAAGTAATCACTTGTCCCTTAGTTTACCCATCCTTATTATTTTCTTACACTCTCATGAATTTATGAATAATTTTCATTTGAATGTTCTTTCCATTTTATGACCAATTTTTCTTTAAATGCTCTCACCATTTTGTGAGTAGTCTCTATTAACACTCTATTCATTTTGTGAGCTGATTCTCATTTCAAGCCATACATGTATTAAACACTATAAATTACCAATTCATCTCATTAGTGGATGCTCATCTCTTATCTTTTTAATGTGGTTTTATCTTAAACCATGCTCTTGCACTTTGTAAGTTTGTTTATGTTGACATTTTCATGACTATGAGCGTCACCCCCCTCTTTTCTAAACACTCACCATTTTGAGAGACCATTCCTATATTCACATACAAGTCAATCATGTTTTCTTATAATCATTTTTATTCTATTCCATATCTTAGAAGAACTACATTCGGCATGAATTTCATGTTGGACCTAGTGTCCATAAGACTATGTAGGCAACATCCAATTACCTAGTGTATCTAGAGTTAGCTCAGATACCCTTTCCTATTTCTTATATCCCCCTCATTTTTTTATTTGTATCATTGTCTCCTACAACTTAGAGGTAATATTTTATGTCTTGTTTGTGTCATTGCTTTCCTATAGCCTAAATGAAATAGTTTACCATCGTACCTTTTGAAATTGTTTCCCTATAGCCTAGGGAAACCTTGTGCCTTTTTCTCTTGTGTCATTGTTACCTAGCCTAGGGGTAACCTAGTTTCCAAGAGTAACACATCTTACACATGCATGAATAATTTTTTTTAATAATTTTGTGGCTGACCATTATTTTTATATTATGATTTGTTTGGTATTTTTGTTTATTTTGTTTCTATAGCTTGTTTTGTTGTTTATTTTTTTATGTGTTTGTCATCTTGTTTATGTTTGATTAATTTTTTTATTTTGTTTATATTACCTTATTTTTTTATTTAATTTTGTTTATGTTTGTATATTTATTTTTTTATTTTATTTATTCCATCTACTTGGTTTTGTTTATTTGTTTTTATTTTGTTTGTTACATTTGTGTACCTTCCTCAGTTACCATAGGTCTATTACATTTTATTTACACTTGAGTCCCTATTATCCATATCTTGTATCTAGGTTGTGAATGTTTTTTTATCATCTTACACTTGGTTTATTTGCTCTATATTTACACTTAGCATTTGATTATTCATATCTTATTCCTAAGTTGTTTAGATTTTCATTTAAACTAATTTTTCCATTCTTAAGGTATACATTATGATTGTAGTTTTTCATAACTATAATGAATACTATCACAAGATACAACAAATTAGGCCAATATATACTATCGAATCAACATAATGGTATTACTTATCTGAGATCAAAACCAACTAAATACCCAAACACATGCCTAAATCAATGAGTAATAACCAAATTAAATATGATATATTATGTGATAACATAGATGTGAATTTTTGAATAAGCATACATATAAGTCATACAACATAAGTAGATAACAACATAGTATCATATCATATGCATGGCAAAGAAATAAATGAAAGAGCATACATGAGTATAAATATTAACAATAATAACATCCATAATGCTAAACAATGCTAAAAATGAGATGAACATAAGCATGTCATCATATATATATATATATATATATATATATATATATATATATATATATATATATATATATCGAAGGAATATATGTACATATACAGGTAGCCTTGAAAGACCCAAAAATGACTGTGAATGTATCTCAAAATTTCATATACAACAAGAATATATACATATCATCCTAGTGTCTCAAAATATAACAATATGCAAATACAATAAGAATAATATACCAAAGGATCAAATTAATAAATTATAATGATAAACTCTATCTCTATGTGTCCATGGGACTAATAGTTAGAGGTGACCCTGATAACCTTGGTGGTCCTAGTGGAGGTGGTCACAGATGATAAATAGACTACCCTGAAGCTCTTGCAACATGGATCTTGGTCCTCAATAGACCTAAACTATTGCCTTTTCTTTGAACATTCCATACCTCAAAGTGACAACCTATTGGTCACTAAGAATAGTAGTCTCATATGATCTATAATAGTATGAGGCTTCATCCTTAGCCTAAAGGCTCTCCAGAACCATATACAAGAAACTTACATATGTACTAGTTTTCTAAGCCTCATCATGATTTTTTTGGAGTCTTTGAACATCTATCAATGCCTAGTTCCTATCTAATATGTCTTGGTCTCTCTTTATAGTAATCTTGGATTGGAATTAGACCATAATAGATACTTCTACCTTTAACCAAGTAATATTTTACTAAAGATGAGTCATATCATCATCATAGATGCTTAATGTACTCTTAAGTCAGCCACCTACCTCTCTATGTATGTGATCTCCCCTACCCTAGTAGTGATCTCCTCTTTGAGCATGCTAACATCCTAAGTTACCCTAGATGTATTAGAAGGTCTTACATAACCTAGATTAATATATGTACCTATTATACATATTATGTTTGGATCCAAAACCATTATGGCTAGGCTATCATCATCATCCCCTCCACTATCTAATTCATCATCCATATTATCCCTGCCATCAAATCCATAATCATCATCATCCTCCCTGCATCCAATACTATTCTAAGTGATCCTATTATCAATAGATCTAATTGAATTCTTAGCCTCCATTTCATATATATCCATGGGCATCTATGCACATACTTGACCTGATATTGTAAGCCTCAAAAGGCACACTTATACCCATAAGTGAATGTACTCTGCTCTAACCCCTACATCTACTAACCCTACTACATCTGACCATGTTATCTATGGAATTCTCAAATAACTAGTCATCACTACACTCCTCTAAATAGATATGGTGTTTTAGTTGATCTCTCTTATAACGTGAACAAACCACATAGGCCTTTTCAAACATCTTGTGTCATACCAAACTATCATAGTACCTAATCAGGGTAGTACTCCTTACTAATGTGAGACTATTTACCTATGAGGAAGCATTTAGATGTCATATAAGCTATGTATCATCCATCATTAAACCACTAGAATTGTAATGTGAGATATAGTCTCTATATGAAGAACTGAGGAGTGAGCTTGTTGAACATATGGTAGTAGAATTAAATCTCTCCCTTATACCCATACAAATGATAATGGATCCTTTAGGTCCAAAAAATATCTCTAACCCACTATTCAAATAATAAATATGTGTTTCAACCCTAGACCTTTAGAAGTGTCAATGCTCCAATATACATTTTCCTTGATATGCCACCATATGTAAGTCTCTATATATCTATGTTAGGATAAATGGCCCCCATCCAAACTATGTGGCCTCATCCATCATGCTATGTACCATGATTGAAATGTGCATATGGAAATATTTACCATTCATTTTAGGAATCAAGATGCTATTAAAAATCACCATCAAAACCATGAACTCCCTATCAATAAGTATTGGTAGTGAAGGACTGCTAAGAGCTAATTCGTCAGGATGTATATCTATGTATGTCTCAAGAACATATATATCAACCTTCCCATGATCCATGGGAATGCCCTAATAGTTAACTAAATCATCTAGAATAAATTTTTGTATGTTGGGTCTATCTAGAAGAACTTCCATCCTCACATTGATAACTTAAGGACATGACAAGTATCCATAAGTGTGACTATCACCTCTCTAATAGGTAGCTGAAAGGTTGATGTCTCATTATGCTAAATCTCTACTAATGCACTCAAATAGGATCAATCTATGTGAATTACTGACATATATGCCACATCATGCAAATTTATGGCATGCAAAAATTTGATCATATTAATTTTTTAGATCTATGGGGTGCACAAGTATTAGGAGCATCACTCACGTGCAATGAAAATAGCTAGTTGCTCCTATAATAATAGATAGGTTAGTTTTAGAATAACTCTATGTTTCTATCTGAGCCTATGACTATCCTACTAATCCTTTTTTCCCTACTCTCCTAGAGGTTATACCCATGTCGAGTCCACTAATCCAAGTGTTTCTACTTTCAGGGTGAAGTCACTATTTTCCCAAATGATGAAATCATCATTTTGGAAACTTTGTACCTTTTTAGGTGAAATCATCATTTTCATTTTCATTAAAATGGTGAATTCACCCAAAAATAGGTGAAATCACTATTTTAGCAAATTCCACACCTTTTTTATGAATCCATAATTTTTAGGAATGGTTTCTTCATATGAAGTCATCAATTTCCTTAATGAAGCCCCTATTTTGCCTTAAATTCAAATGGTGACTTCACCATTTTTTACCCTAGATATAGAATTTAATGCACAATAAATGTCATAAATTCAAAAATTAAGATACTATCCGTTTCTTATCACATGGTGGTCATATGTGCTCTCTCACTTAGTTAAAAATGTGCCATGGTGCTCTTCCACATGTCATTTCTCTTAGCTAGATAGAACAACAAACTAGATCTTAGATTTTAAAATGGATAGGGTGAAAATGAATTGTTTTTCACCCCAAGGGTGAGTATATAGCTTGAATTTTGATTTTTACCCCCCCCTCAAGGCCTAAATTTTGTTTTACTCACTATAAGAGGTGTATTTTCACCTATGTAGTTTGTTTACCATGTTGTTTGATCCTATATTCCTTATTTTTTAGCCATTGTAACCATGCCATCTCTTTAGGCTCTTATATAACTCATTTAACAAGGTTATTTTTCTACTTATACCACATGTTAGTTTGAATGTGAATCTTCATACTCACATTTGGGATAGAAATGTGTTTTTATTCTTTTCCAACTTATTGTAAATCCATTTTATAGGTTTTTAAAATTATCTCCCCCTGTTAATTTGCCAAGATGCAAAAATTCTTTTCAGATCAATAAATGGTATATTCTTCCTTTTTGGGGTAAACTCATTTTGAATCATGGTATTAAACATTTGAATGATTATAACCATCTCTAGCCAAATCATTGTTTTTTGACCAATTTAATGATTATAACTTCCTTTGGGAAATTAATTATTTTTTCACTTGTCTACCCTATTGGTCAAATGTTTATGCCACTAATTATAACTACCTTTGGGTAAATCAGTATCTCACATTCAATTACTAATTATAACTAACTTTGGGAAAATTAGTGTCCCACTCTTTAAAATTGATAACTACCTTTTGGAAAATTAGTATTCCACCCTTTGGTATTGATTATAACTACCTTTGGGAAAATCAATGACTCCATCATCATTACTGATTATATCATCATTTTGGAAAACTATTACTTTCACCCCCATTGGCACTATATCATTTTTTTTTCATTTCAAGGGAACTTTCGATGAATCTATTTTGTTTCATACTCCTTCAAGGGGGCATTAGGGATAATCAACTACCATTTGGGGCATTAACCATTTAGATTAGTGACTTTTTCATTCTTTTACATCATGTTATTATGTATATGTATTGTAATACCTTATCAAATAGGGGAAAACTATAAACACTCAGCTTTGCCCACTTTCATGCCTAAACCAATATTCAAATCAATTTCTATCAAAAGACATCATTTAAGCCTATAAATCAATCTAATTACCCAAATTCATCTATGTAATGGATTTAATTACTTAAAAATTTGTTGAGGCTTGATTATTTGGGGTATTACCCTATATTCACTAATAACCTAGTTCAGTTTCAACCCTAGTCAAATTATGACCTAAAAATTTGGCATTCTTAGCCTATCAAGATATTAATTCAAAGCATTAAAAATAGTTTCCAAAATACAAAAATCATTAATTAATACTAATTAAAAATTAAATCTCAATTAAGTTGCCTAAATAGATATTCCAGGTTAAATTAATGAATTTAGTTTATCTAAAAAGGAATTTTTAGTTAAATATGTTGTTAACATCAAGGGAGATAAAAAATTGATTTATTAATTCCTAATATTCCAAAAATATGAGTCAAAACCTCAAAAATATCTAAAATTAGTTGTCATGGCTCATAAATATCTAAAAATGAGCTATCAAGGCTTCATGAGTACTTTGACCTAACCTATAATTAACCTAACTCAACCTAGGTTATTTTAGACTCAACCAAATTTAGAACGCAACCTAACTTCCCTAGGGTTAGATTTATTTTCGAGACCTATAAATACAAGTTCTCTCACTTTATCCAAAAAAGGTTTTGTGTATATGGTTATATTGTAAGAATGCCTTTAAGAAGCCATCAAAATAATGCTATAATGCAATTTTGATAATAGGCTTCATACCAAGCTAAGACAACCCAAGACAACCCAAGAAAAGCCACATGTGGACATTGGATAAATGCTATCAATATGGAGAAGCACTAATCAAAGTCTCTAATGCCCTAGCCTAAGAAATAACATCTACTATGCCAACAAGTGGACATTAATTTCAACAAAAAACGTAAAATTGTTGTGTTTTTATCTATATTTTGTGGTTTTATCCATTATGTTATGCTCTCCTAGTTCCTAGGAAAGAGTTCTTAGTTTCATTATATTCTTATACATGGATTTTTACTTGATTTACTAGCAAATAACTAATCCACATTTGTGTGTTCTTTGGACTCCTAAGATACAAAAAACATACAAGGTTAGTAATAAAGGTTAATTAATAATATCAGGAGAATCATCATACTATATATAATTATAAGTATTCATATCATAAAGTTTAAGATAAATATTTATATATGTTGATGAACCTAAGAAAAATAATATATTTTCATCATCAATGTTGTTATCACTATATAACTATCATCATTGCAATCATCTTCATTATACATATCATAATTGGAAATGTATATGTTATCTACCATACCTCCTTATGATGTAGGACACTCTCTTATTTTAATTTTATCTTTAAAATTTGGACCCTTTGTAGAATTTTTTATTTTATAGGTGACAGATATTATGATAAAACTAGAATAGTATGTGGAATAGGATACTCAAACTTTTAACACAACTATTTATGGTATTATGATTAATTATTGATTTTATAACCCTTAAAATAACATCTCATGTTGAATTTATATTGGATGATCATTATTTTTTCCCTTAATAGTAATCAATTAATTTTTATGACAAAATTTTAAGAATTTGTGTAATATTGATGGAACAACTTTCATTTCATTAAGTCATGGTTTTCCAAATAAATCCCCATATGTTACATCATTTAGAATAACAAAAAAAAAAGGATTATCTTAGGACCTAAAATGACAAGTAATTTAATGAATCCAAGTGTATTCATAGTATTTACATATTATCCTTTAATAATTATGGTAGTACAAGATATATCCATATGAAAATATATAAAAGTAGTGTAAAATATATTTGTAAACACATACTTGAACCATTATTAATCATAATTCCATTTTTGCATTTAATTTGTGTCTATTAAATATTGAATTGTTATTAGTCCATTTTTTAATGTGTCCCTTATAATTTTGTGATGGTATAATGTAATTAGAGGCAACATGTTATATATTATATTGACCATACTTTTGAGGTCAACATACCCCCTATTTATGAAAATCAGGGACCCATGTGTTAAATTATGTAATTTGTACCTTGAAACTACAAATTCACTTAATTTTAACATCTTTGGAATGTTTTTCACATTATTTTAATTTGAAGATCACCCACCCCTTGGCCTATTGGTCTTCTTTATTCATGGTTCTTCTCTAACTTTACCTAATATTACTAACAGTGGATCTCTATCTTTCAAATCATAGGTTTAATGGAGCTCTCATTGATGGGATCATACATGGGTTTCATAATTCTATCTTAATTTGATCTTTTACTGGACTTTTGTCTATTCAAAGTCAATAGTTCATCATTTAGAAACCCTAGCATAGCATTCTTGTAAACCAAATTCGATAATTGGTAGGAACAATTTGGTGGTACCATTTTAAATAATTCATAAACTTAAGCCTAATTTTTATACTAAGGCTTGGTCATGTTTTTCAACATGACCAAACCTAAACCTAAAAATTATAATTTTTGTCCCTTTTATGTCCTGATATCCTTTGTTCCCTTTCACTTTAACATGATCCAGGATCAATATTGCATAGTCCTTTATATTGAGTTCCTAGCTTGGTCTGACTTTATTTTTATAAGCTTAGACTAATGTCTTAGTCTTAAAGCCCCATTAATGTTTATTAACATGAATGAGACCTTAGTCCTAAGACTTTATCATTGGTCTTATTTTTCCTAAGCCATAAGTTAAGTTATGTGCTTCTCTATAATATTTATGACCTATGTGTATTCAGGTGGAAATGATCAAATGATATGAGATAAACTCAATGGATTCAAGACATTACCCAATAGACCAATCATGGTTGATTATTTAGATCATGATCAATGACCTACAATTAACTAGATGGTAAAGATTAGATGATGCAAAATTAAGAGGGACCCCTTTGTTATGACATAGAATTAACATAAGTCTTACTCTAAAGCTTTATTGTATATATCAATGTAATGAAATCTTAGGCTAAACACTTATGTTAAGTTCCTTTTATTATTATAAGGTTCCATGATTTCTTATTTTGCATCTTATCTTATAAAATTTAATCCTAAGTCCTATTTATATTTATTAATACAAATAAAACATTAGTCTATAATCTTGGTCTAAATTTTATAAGGTCCCAAGATTACTTAATTTATGATTTCAAGAACCAATAACAAGCAACTACTTAGATTATGATCAATGGTTCACACTTGATCAAATGAAATTTATCAAATGGTATGTAATGGGTCAAAATTCCACAAGGCCTATTGCATTCTATAAGACTTAACTTTGGCATTCTTGTGCCCATCATTTGACATTCATGAGGCCCTAATTGACATACTTGAGGTTGTCAAATTTAATCCCTAGTGATATATTATTAGAACTTAATTTTGATGTTTGCACAAATGTCATTGATGTTCATGAGGCCATCATTGATTTCCATGAGGCCATGAAAATTCAAGCTCATAAACTAATCTCACTTATATAATTGAACATGTGGTTTGCCTTAATCACGCTTGGAAGTTTTTTAATTCAATGTTAATATTGGTCTTAGATGAATCAAAAGCTATGTTTTGACTTAAAATTTAAATGTAAAAGGGAGAAAATTATAAATACCATATAATTAGCTTGAATATTATCATAAGTTTGAATCATGTTTTTTAACATTAGACCAAATCTTAGTTTAAAACCTTATACTTAGTCTATATATGTATACCCTTATACTCTTGTGAAATGTTTATGGGTTTATTAGTGAGGCTTGAAAAAAGATGAGTTTTTTTTATATGAAGCTTAGATTGATTTTTTTCCCCAAGGTTTACCTCATATTTATTTATTCGATAAAAATCTTAGGTTAAAAACCTTAAGTTAGGTCATCTTTTTATATCAATCCCTTTTTTCTATGATCTAAACCTAGCCTAAATAATATATCTTAAGGTTTATTTCATGTAGGTTAACATGAAAAAAAACCTTAGACTAAAGTAATTGACCCAAGTTCTTTACTCATCCCATGCCAAATTAAAGTTCATGAACCTTTTTAGGATCAACAACTCACATCTAATTAGGGAAATATGATTAGATGGAGTGAAATCATTGTGGACTATTTAGTGAAACCTCCAAGAAAGTGTGGAGTCTCTAAGTGGCATGAATGCATTCACTGTGAGACTGATAAATATGCAGAGCTTAGAAGGCCCACATGACTACTAAGTGGCATAACTGTAGGGCTTGATATAAAGGATAACTAATGGCATGTAACTAATAAAATCAAAATTAATGATCCACATTGATCTATACAAATCAATTTGATGGAGCAAAATCAAAGATTTTTTTTAAAAATCAATGGTCCAGTTTCAAAGCATTTATGAACAAAGTGTCACTAAAGTGCCCACTAGGCACCACATATATACCACTTAAGTGAAAAAGGAAAAAACCAAAGATTTTATGGGCTTATAAAAAGTAAAGTTATAAATGCAAAAGTCTTAATCTAATGCAAGGCATGAACTCGATTGAGTGCAAGCAACTATTTCCATTAAAGATTGAAGAGACCTGCAAAAAGCCCTAGTGACTATAGAAGACCTAATTTGATCACAACCAAGCCAAAAAGAGTCTAGTTACCATTTAAATAAGTGAAAATTATCCACTAGGTTGATTACATACCACTAGTGAGTAATTTATAAACTCACATCCATGGCATCATGAAAACAACAAAATAGGGAAGACATTAAACTATACTTGACTTCAGACATAGAAGGAAGAGTCTTCAAAGACACTATACTTGATGTAGTAGTGTTGAACACTAGGGATAATAATTGGTCCAAGATTTTTTGGGCCATTAAAGAGTTATAAGAAATCACCAAGGAGGATGAAAATAATTCCATATTCTACCAAAGGTACTATGACATGATCACCATTTAGATGACTAGTATTCAACATGTAGTGGCAAAGCCAAATGTAATTCATTGTATCTATATTATTACTCATATCTTTAAGGATTATAAAATTGACTGAGATATTATAGTCTATGAATTCAATTTTAATAAAGTTTATTATATTTCCCCCATTTAATTTGAAAATTACTACAAACTTCCCATTCCTCAAGTGGATTTTCCCATAATTATGAAATGATATAGCCAAAATGACCTAAAAACTACCCTTGTTCCATGGTTATATTTAGGAACCCATGTAGTTTTTAACCCCACTAGAAAAATCCCTATCACCCAATTTAGGGTAGGAATTAAAATGATTATGACCTTGATAAATAGATTGTCTAGGACCCCTTCCACCACTCATGTTTACAAACTCTAGGTCCCTTATATATATTTCATGGTTGAAAAGGGACTTACTCCTCCTATAAGAGAAATGATAAGTATTTGCTTGAAATAACAATTTTCAGTCATAAAGAAGAGCACTAGAAATCACTTCTTTATGATGTCTTAGCTTTTTGATTCACTATTATCCACCACCAAAATCCATAACATCAAAAATTGGTCACCTAATGGAAGGTAAATAGTCTCCCATTAGTATTTCAAATTACATATATTCAAGTATAAGGACCACATACAATTCATTTGTGATTGTGTATAGCCAGCCTTACCTAAAACTATTATAGGGATACCTATAATGAGGATAAGTCCCTTAATAAATAAGTATTTGGAAATTATTTGGGACCTTTGGTTATATCCTAACTACACAACTACACTATAATCAAGATAGAGGAAACCTTATGCCAGCCTCTAAGATTGTTAGGATATATACCCACCAAGCTAGCTGAATAGGGTTCCATGGTATTGACAATGTATGTAAATAGAAAAATAAGGGGGTAATCCATCCTTTCCCTTTGACTATTAGTATAATAGTGTTGTATAATTGGAACAATGTAGATACCATCTCTAGACATAGAGGCTCATTCAATTTACAACTTGATGATTTAAGGTAGTGGCACCCTTAGGATAATGTTGAAAAACATTTGAAATATAAATAGATTAAAATGAAATATAAACATAAACTTGGTGTCCCTAACATAATTTACATTATAAAATCTTAATTTTTAGATCTCCTAACAAGATTGAAGAAGCACAATATCAAGTTCGAGTCTAGATTGAAGAGAGTTGAGAAGATAGCTGGTGAAATATGGTAGATGAATCCTTTATAGTAGCATTTACCACTTGGACCATATTCTAAGCCTCCTTTAGAGTAACTAGAGGAAAAAAATACAAAAGTTAGAAGAAAATATAAACTTGAAGAAATACCTAATGAAGGGGCATCATCTTTTACCTAACCTAAAAGTCTAGAGTCTCAAATTAAATATATTTACATGATTGCATTGCATCCTAGGGAAATAGTGGAAGATGACATAAAATCACTAGAAAATGCTTATAAATAAAATAAAGAAGAGGCGAAGGATGAAGAAACTCAACCCCAAGTTGAGTAAGTAGTAAAGGAAAAGGGGAAGGATATATTTTAGGACTTAGTTTTAGTTGTTCCCCCTCAAAAGGGAAAGGTTGAATTACCATTGGTTTTAGTAGGAACCAAGAGGCCCATATTAACCCTCATTCACCCTATGAGTGAGGTCAATTTGATAAGTGATGAGAACCCTATCCATGTAACAACCATTTTTTTTTTGTTTCATATATGGATATTTACAAAAGATCCCAACTCTACACCATCAATGGGCCATCATAAAGTTTGTCAACATCATAGTTCATGAGGAGCTTAAGACCTGGATAGTGGCTCTACAAAAGGAAGAAAAGGAAAGACATTTGGGTGCTCTTGGGTCTTTAGGTATCACCTAAATGGAAGTTATAAAGCCTTAAAATATAACAAACCTTTATTAAGTGTCTAATTAGACCCAACCACTATTGTGTTAGAAAGAGTAAGGACAAAGAATTCTATGGTAGGTGGAGAGGAATTTACTTTTCAAAAAGTGGAGGCATTTATTGGATTGACTCCAATTAGAGGCGAAAGACTAGGTGAGCAACCCATCCATGAGGAGAATATACTTGGGTTAGTTTAATCTCAATAAACTCAATTACAAATTGGCATCAAATGTCTACAACAATAAATAAATAACCTACAGAGGGAGATGGTGGATTTGGAGAAATAGATAATTTTTTTAGTTTCTAATCCCATGATTGAAATGTTTGAGGGATCATTTCATGACATGTTAGAATCTCTAAAGTCAATAAAGCTAAGACAAATTGTTGTGTACTTAAAGGATACAATAGCCAAGGGATTAATAACCCAATGGTAGGGTTCCAAAGATAAGATAAATTATTTAATTAGCATCTTGATAGAGGATAAAATACCTAGTTTCAAGACTATCAACATTGCTCATCTCAACACCATTCTAGGTTTGATTATGGATAAGACCAATGGTTTGATCACATAGTCCAGTAGCTTGGAAAGAATTATTGAGGATGATGATGATCTAATAGATATAATTTAATGACTCCTAGGGACCATGATTTCCAAACCTAAAAAGCTCAGGTACATGGACATCATTATGGATGATGAGCTCAAACACATGACCAACTTGGTCATGTAGGAGGTGAGGATCAAGATATAAGGTAGGTTTGGAGGTGACAATAATAGGATCATCGATATGATCTTAACTATAGAAAATAAGATATCTATGGTGAGCAACATTAAAGAGGTTTTAGAAAGAAATGATAGGGACCTGGATGATTTGGTAGATCAAGAGGATGATCTCCTCCTTGAGCTAGCTATCAGTTTGAAGTTAATTTATGAACAACATCAAAATGGAATGAATTTACTTCAATTAGATCAAGGGATTTTATTAGTACAGGGTCCACCAAGTAGTTAAGAATATTCTCTATTGTGTGAACATTGTAGTTTTTAAAATTGGAATATTCTTTTAAAAAGTCATGTGTTATTTGTATGCACATTGCTTAAAGGTTAGTTTATTTTATAAAGTGTAGTGTATTTTAGAAAATTGATAGAAAGGATAATTGTCCTTTACATTTTGTACACCTTTAAGTTGAGGCAACTAACCGGCACACTTCCCTGAAGTTTATAAAAGGAGCATTATCATTTGTAAAGGGGGAGAAAGTATTTGAGCTACAAAAACTAGTGTAAACTTTGAAGCAATTAGTATAAGTAGAGAATTTTGATAAGATTGTCTCATCTTGTTTGCGTGAAATTTTTTATCTTCTCTCTCAATCTTTTTTTATGGATCTCAAATTATAATGGTTTTTAATAATTCTAGACATGCATATTTAATACATGGTTTTTAATTTGTGAAAATACTATATTAGTTAAATGTTCTTAAGTTAATTAATTTTATTTTCTTTGCATAAGGATGTTCATATGTTATTTGACTAAAATAGTAAATATTAAAGTAAATTTAGTTCTTATTTATATTTATTCTTATTATCCTTAGATACTTGCCTGGTGTGTGATAATATTTGGGCATATGTTATTTCATGTTATACATTGGTTAAATATATGTTTATTTAGAATTTAAACTTTGTCATGATGTTTGAGGTAGAGTTCAACAACATATTTTATTTCTATCGTACCCTTCCCTTTTTCTCCTTTTTCAATCAGATCATTGTAGCGTAGTGTCATTATAAATACTCATTTTAGAATAGCATTAGCTTATAATTTGATCATAATTCTTTGATATTAGTGTATATTAATTCATATTTTACAAATATTGTTAAGAGGACCAAGGTGGATCCCAACCACCAAGTTTTATGAATATTATGGAATAATTTGCTTGATTTATCACTATTTCATCATAGGTAACCAGATTACCACCTACTACTCATGCTCTGAACTCTTTTATTTCAAAAATGAGAAGTGTTATTTAAACACTAAGAGCACCCTATGGTACATATTTAGGCATCAAAAGGTGTAAGATATGCTAGAACTAGAAGAAGGGCCATAAATATTTGTGAATTTGTAGGATCTTTGCTTGTTTTGGTGTATTTTAATCAAAGATCATTCTATTATTCGAATAATTGTACTTATTTTAGCATAATTTTTTAAAGGTTGGTGATATTAATGGTTTTAGACCCATGTTTGTGCTTCCTTTAGACAAATATCAATGTTATTTGAAAGTATACACTTGATTATGGTAAAGATGGCTTTAACTTTATCAATTTGGTAGGTTTGAGGTTAGTAATAGCTATTTTGGTTAAATATGCATATATCTTTTGAAAATTTGATCTTATTTGAGCTTAGAGTTGTAAATATCATTCAATTATACATATTTGTACAGATCTTAGTCCTTTCTTGTTTTTTACATGAATCTTTGCCAAATTCACTTAATGTGAAAGATTAATCTTTGTTCTTTGTAAATATTTATTTAACACATCATATTTAAAACATAATTCAAAGTTCTCAAGTTGTAATTGCTTAGAATTAGAGTAAAGCCACATTCAAAAATAAGGGAACCTCTACTTGAACTAAAAATCCATAGGAAAGCTAGGCAAGATAAAGGTAAACATAGGATTTCTAATTATTTGCCAACTTCACCACTCCAATGTGCTCTTGTATTTGAGCTTAATCAAGGTATGGCCTGGATAGGGGATTCATACATTAATGTTCTAGGTGTAGTGCATGATCTCCCTTGCAATCCTAAGAAATAATTGCCAACATTTAGTCTAAATGGTGTTTTAATTATAGAGGAATACATTAAATCATTCAAAGCTATATTAATATTATTAAATATCACCCATAAAGATGTATCATTTAGGCTATTTATTTTTACATTTAGAAATGCTACATATGAATGGTTTCATAATTTGCTTGATAATTACATTACCAATTAGAATGGTTTTAACAATGTCTTTATTGACCAATATGGTAAGGTTATTAGTCTATATTTTATACCAAAAATTTACCACTATAAAAAGAGATGTTAGTGAGTCCATAAAAGAATTTAATATCAAGTTTCAAAAGATACATAATTGGACCATATATCCCTACAAACTTGATGATGTTTTAGCTTTAGAAATCTATAACGATGCAGTAGATCTTATGACTTATGTGTTCCTCAAGAGATCTCTTCTAGTCATGACCACCTTATCCCAAGCCTATTATGAAGTAGTGATCATTAATGATAAAATGTAGCCTTAAGGACAAATGACTTATTATATCCTAAATGTCAATCCACATATGCCTACCTTGAATATCTTTCTTAATAACAATCATAATATGCCTGATTTGAATCAAATCCTAACCTTGAACCAATTATCCTTGAGACATGTTACTCATAATAAGAACTTAAGTATACTAAACCATCAAGCAATTGGATTTAATTCAAATAATCAAAAGGATTTGGTACCAACCAATGCTATCAATAATAATTAGGTTCATAATTTAGAAATCCCCAAGAGTGAAAATTACTCTATATTAAAAATGGTACAAAACCTAAGAAATAATTTTGTTTAGTTGTAAAATTAGGTTAGTCAACTAGTGAAAGCTTAGGTAGGAACTTACCATTTCAAATATTTAACATGCATAATAGTATATTTCAGAATGATAGTTTCCATAACAGTAAGAATAATGAATCATCTACTAATAAGAATATAATGGAACATTAATATTATTAATGTTTCATTAAAAGATTACTGTAGTGAAATGGATTGCATCAAATTTTTTAAAGATTTTGAATCCTTTCAAGAATAATTGGACACCTTTGAAGTATTTCTGAACAAAGATAATGGTGTAGGTACATTAGGATCTAAATCTTCCAACCAAGCCTTCATGGTGGAGATGTTTGACTTCCCCTTCCAAAAATAAAATGAAATTGATGATGTTCTTGAAGAAGTTCATATTTTCTAGTAGTTATTGAATAATACCTACCCTCAAAATAATAGAGAGAAAATATAAACATTGACTACTTAACACCTCTAAAAAACTTTGGCACTCCTCTAGACACTACATTAGATAATATCCTAGAGCCTCCCAAGTACTAATGCATTTATTTCTTCAAATCAAACTGGTTACAATATTGTAGATGCCATGAAGAAAATAAAGGCTAATATTACATTACATGAATTGACATAGATCACTAAGTAAAGATATCTATTACTAGATTCCTTGTCTAATAAATGTAGCAAACCATCCAATACTGACAATGCCAACATGACAATGTACAAGGATAAGACAGAGCCCCCACTTTTTATGCTTACAGTTAGAATGTTTGGTAAGAATTTGAATTACTATTTTTAGATTCAAGTGCATCCACCAACATTATGATAGAAGGTATTTGTAAATAAATTGACTTGACTCCTATCAAATTTGACAAAGTTGTCACTTAGTTAGATAACTCTAGAGTCAAAGTAGTTGGGTAATTATTAAATTTTCATATGCATCTTACCTCTGAGCCTAGAGTTCAACAATTTATTGATATCTAAGTTGTTGACATTATTGATTCTTATGGTTTAATATTAAGTAGGAAATGGACAAAGGCCTTGAATGGATACATTTCCACTAATTTCTCACATTCATGGCTACCATGGAAAGGGGTACCAAATCAAATCAGAGTGGAAATATAAATAAAGATGAAACATATGATCATGGAATACACTACTGTGAATGAAAAGGTGAACATAGTTGACTCTGATTTGGGAGTTTTCACTCTTCAAAATAATAATTTAAGTAATTTTAAACCTTCTCACATTATGCCTACGATATGGAAGATGCATTTTTTTGGGGCTAGATGTAATTCTAGGTCAAGAGTAAGAGTTATCCTAACCAATCCTATTATTAAGGAATATCATGCCTCCTATATAATTTTATTTCCATGCACTAATGACCTTGTATATTATGAAGCACTAATCTTAGGTTTGCAATTTGATATCAAGTACAAAGTTAAAGAACTATTGGTTCATGCTGACTCAGAACTAGTAGTCAATCAGGTAAGGAGTAGATACTAGTTCAAATTATCATACCTCAAGAGTTATAGTTTTAGAGTCTAGTATTTGCATGAATCATTTGATGATTTTAACATTATTTATATCCATAAGGAGGAAACAAGGTTATTTATGACCTTTCCTTAGCTGTAGCCAATCCTATGTCAATCCAAGGCTCTCTAAACATTAGCATTAAGCTAGTTCCATGTCCCTCAGTCCAAAACAATGTAAACCATTTATAAGTATTTAATTATGACTAAAAAATATTGGATTTGATGACCAATTCAAGAGTATTTGAGGAAAATATCATAGATGAGGCCAATGATAATACTCTTTGAGAAGATGGAAGATTTCATGGTAATGTCAATCAGATGAATGACAATAAAATTCCAAAAGGCATATTGCCTTGGATAGATTATTTGACTAGGATAAGCTAGCTGAGAACACTAGGATTCCCAAATCAAGTGGCAAGGATTAAAAGGTATTTAATCTTGGATCTAAAGATCAACCTCATCTAGTTAGTATTGTAACAAAAAATATAAGCATTAAAGATAAAAAAATCCAAAGACTTGATGATAAGCTATAAGGACATAATTACATGGTCATAGGATGACTTGAAGATTTTTCATCCAAAAGTCATCACTCATACCAGACCCTTGAAGAAAGAATGAAAAAAATTTATAAAAAATTAAAGACCTTTAAACCTTGTTTTAGATCCCATGATTTTTAAATAATTCAAAAGAAATTTAGATGCAAAGATTGTATTTCCCATTAGACACTCTACCTGGGTTGCCAATTTAGTTCTAGTCAGGAAAATTTTGAAAAAATTAAGGTATGCATTGATTTTAGGAACCTTTATAAGTAACATAAAAAATAAAACTACCCTTTTCCATCTTTATATAAAGTTATACAAAGTGTTTTTGGTTTTGCTATGATTTCCTTTCTTGATGTATTTTCAAGGTATAACTAGGTACTGGTAAATCATGAAGATAGGATGAAGATTACTTTTAGTACCAAAAGGGGCACATTTGCATACAAGAAGATGTCATTAAGATTGATCAATATAGGAGTAACATTTCAAAGGGCCATGGATCATGCTTTCCAATGTTTGGTAGGTAAATGTATCATTATATACATGGATGATCTAACTATTTTTTCTAAAAATAGGGAAGACCACATCATGCATTTACAATAGTTTTTTTAAGGTGTAGGAGGTATGGGATTACCCTTACACCAAAAAATGGCATATTTTGTGTTACTAAGGTAAATTTTTTAGGCCATGCCATTACTAAGGAGGGAATCTCTATAGATCTTGAAAGAATAGAAGCTATATCAAAGTTAGAGCCTCTTAACAGTAGGAAAGATATAAATTCATTCTTTAGAAAAATTAACTTTATGAGAAAGTTTATTTCTATCTTTGAAAAAATTGTCAATCCATTGAATGACATGCTAAAAAAATATGCAAAAATCACTTGGAATGAAGAAACTAAGAAAGCCTTTAAAGATATCAAGGATGCAATTGGTCAGGCTCTAGTCCTAATAAGTCCACATTTCTCCAAGGATTTTAACCTTTTCTCCTTTGCTTTTGAACATACTATTGCTATAGTATTAACTCAAAAAATTGATGGATGTGACTATCCAATTTATTTCATGAGCAAAAATTTCAAAAATACTATGTTAAATTATTCTCTAACTAATAAAAGATCACATCTATTACTAAAGGTAATGAAAAAATTTAGGCACTACTTTCTTAGGAATAAGGTGCATGCTATCTTACCTAACCTTGCTATAAAGCTCTTCTAATTTAGAATGAGCTAGGGGAAAGGAGAGGTAAGTGGATATGTATCCTATAGGAATATGACATTGAGATGAAGAATGAAAAATTGGTAAGGTGTCAAGGTTTGATTCAAATGATTACCAATACTAACCCCAAGCTTAATGTCATGTAGGTTGAATAAGAAATTTTTTAGTTTAATGACTGGTATGATCCCATCATTCACTTGATGATTAATGGTACTTGTCCTACATTATTGACTAGGGAGTAGAATAGAGCTTTAAGACTCAAATTATCCCATTACTTGATCAAGAATGGAGTGCTATATCAAAATATCTTTGAAGGTGTCTACCTAAGATGTATTTTAAAAAAAGCTACTAAGATAATGAGCACATTTCATGAGAATCGAGGAAATGGGAATCCATCTAGAAGAACCACAACCCATAAAATTCTAAGGGTAGCCTCCTATTTTCCCACCATCTTCAATGATGCCCATAGGAATGTGAGGGAAAGCCACACATGCCAAATATTTAGCACAAAGGAGCCAAAAGTAGTAATGTTGTTGCAACCAATAATGGTTGATAAACCGTTTGCTGAGTGGGGGTTATACTTCATAGGAGTGTTTAACCCTAGATCATCTAAAGGTCACAAGTATGTCTTGATAGCTACTGACTATTACATGAGGTGGACTGAGGTAGTGGCCACTAAGCTATACAAAATTTAAGAAGTGATCACTTTTTTATAAGAAAAACTATACACCAAATTTGGAACTCTAGTCTCCCTAGTATGTGCTAATGGATCTACTTTCACATACATTAAAATGATATAAAGGGAATGTGATAACAATATTACTCTCAAGTTATCATCTAACCATTACCCTCAAGGTAATGGAATGTCTAAATCAACTAATAAGAACTCAATAAAAGCAATTAAGAAATTTGTAATAGACAAACCCAGGACTTTAACATAAGTGTAGTCATGTAAAATGTGAAATTGTATAAATTTAGTATGGCTAAGACACCTAGTCCATAGGTCCTCCTATTGGCTCACATAACCCTTCTAGGTTACTTATTTCACTAATTCCCAATCATCCTAAGCTTTTCAAACTTATCCCTTTCAAACCCAAGTAGCCCTTTTAATCCCAGATCCATCCCCCTACATCTCATCCCCTTAGGACAATAGCTCTCAAATGTGACATGAGTGATAGAACCTAGGGCGTCTTATTTTTTGTGTTGTTTTCTAAGTTCACTTTTGCCTTCAATAGTTAGATTCTTCCATTTCCTTATCTTTTTCCCTACCGACATCATGTGAATTCATTTAACTCATGATCGTATGTTTCCCTATAAAATGTCATTCTAATTCCATTTAAAAGGGTTGACACTCACAAGAAATAAAAAAGAATACAAGAAAGTACACTCAAGTAATCCTCCCTATTCTTTACACACAACCTTCCAACATTATTTCGAGCCTACTCAAGTCATTGCCCGATCCCTAGATAGCTAAAATACATCCAATTTTACATTCTAGTTATATTAATCATACACAAATTGCACCAAGCACTTCAATGGGAGAACTGCATTATCTTGATCACTCTTCAGAGTATTGGTATGTAGATAGCATGGCCACACATGGGGTGTGATGTATGTCCAATGTATCCTTTACACACTAACCCCTTATCTCTCTTTCCCAAGTTTGAATTCAAGTTCAAGCACCAAAAGATTCTAAGTGTTTTGAAGATTAAAATAGGCATAAAGTGATATTTTCAAGGTCCTAAACCCTAAAGTTTTAGTGATAGGGTAACATAATCATTCTAAATAGAACCCATAAAGCTTTAAACCTCAAGATAATAGTACTAGAATAGGACTACAACATGGGGCATCAGGGTGTCCTATATTTGGCACTCATATCTAATCATAAAATGAAGTCTAGAGACATATTTTTGACTATTTATTAATCATGCTCCTCTAGTATCAAACCTTGTCTCAATCCAGATTAGCCAGAATAAGCTAAGTTATAATCTCTCTCACTTCTTACTATATTTAGACAAGTTAAAAATACAATCTATTTACACAAATTAGTAGCTTTAATTAAGAATATTATTTTTTAATTTCTCCTACTTAGACTTGTTTATTAAATAAGAATAAAATTCCAATACTTTGAAAATAATAAAACATTTAGTGAACCCAAATTACTCTAAATTTTCACACAAAAACCCTATAAACACTAGGGCTAATTATTTTTTATTTTTTACAATATTTTCCTAATTTTTCTTGAATTTAAAAATCATAAAACTACAAATTAATTGAAATATTTTCAATAAATTCACCCAAACCTTAGTCTACACATAATAAGTCTTATTTGCATACAAACACCTTTAAACCACTAGGAAAAATATATTGTTAATTTTAGAAATATTTTTTGATTTTTCCTAAATTTTTTCAAGCTAAATTATACAAATTCATATCAATTTTTTTGAATTATTATACTAATTTCAAAAAAAAATTCAAATCCTAGTTGCATGTACTAGATCCTTTCTGCTTTTTGAGGTATCACCTTACATTTATAGCTAGATTCCAAAAATGATTCTTATTTATTTCCAAATTCTTCTTACATTTATTTTAAATAACAAAGAAACCATAATGGGGATTATCATGTACATAAATGATGAATTCTATCATATGTTAGAACAAAGTTTCATTCTCTACATTTCATGCGTATTTGTCGTTATATGGGATGATGTTAAGTAATTTGTTCTTAAAAATATTAATCCATGTCTGGCATCACCTCCCTTGGATCTTCTCCCCCATATCGAGTCATGTTGCATGGTCCATCTTAATCTTCCTAGGTCACTACTCATCACCAAAGAGCCCAATTGACACCTTTTTTCCTCCACCTCCTTGACCCATCAATTATCTTTGCTCTCCTCCCATAACAATGACAAATCTTATATGAATAGTAGATAATATGGTTATAGCTATTAATTGATGCACAAATATACCTCCTCCACCTACCTAAGAGCCCCATCACCCTGCTATTCCAACCCATCCTAGGCTCAACCAACCAGCACAAGAAGATTCACACAAGGCATATGACATTGTTGATCAGTTGAGAAACACTCCATCTAAAATTTCCATGTTAGAGCTACTTCAAAAAAATAATGTATTCAAGGACATTATTTATCAATCACTCAAAATTATATGCCTCTTGATTTGGAACCTTCTTATTTTTCATCAGTGGTCAATACTCTAAAAACTATAGAAGATGCAATTTCTTTTGATATTGAGGACATTCCTTCTCAGATGGTTATTGATCAAAATTTGCCACTATTCATACAAGTACAAGTCAAAAATAATGTAGTCAAGATATTTATCATTGATAGTGGTTATAGAATAAATTTATGTAATATCACATTCTTATAGGCCATGGGTATAGATTTGGCATCAATTCAAAATACATATAAGAACATCTGAGGGTTTGATGATATACCTATTATCACTTTGGAGTGAACCCTACTTGAAGATGTGTAAAACACACCATATATCAAATTGATACAATTAGATCTTCTCATATTGTGGGTGACTCTCTACTAAGAAGAACATATAGAGAGGGTTGGTTTCCTTAATATTTATCTATTAAAAACTAAACTATTTTGATTTTTTGGGATGAAAAGGGAGAAAGAAACTGAAATGGAAAATCCTATCTAATGTGGTGATGCACCTGAATGTTTATTATTCTCTAAAATATTTTTTAAATTGAGTAATACATACATATTAATCTAAAATAAAAATCTACAATCAATCTTGAATATCATTATTTCAAAAGAAGGCTTGAAAGAAGTTTGCAAAGCAAATTCAAATCCTAGGTCTTCAAATGACCTGTAGAGGATGAGATTTTCATAGTAGGTATGGAAAGGAACAAAAAAAAAGGGAAAATATATGCCACTTTAATTATGTTACACAATAAAATTACACTCTATTCTGATCCAAAAAAACATATGCAAAAAATCTTCTTTATTTGATAAATGGTGTCAATTACAATTTATATTCTGCTTCAAGAATATTTTTTAAAAAAAACTTCAAAAGGCTAATATATAAGTCTAAAACCTAAAATAAATCCAAAGTAACGTGGAAGAAATAAGTATTAGTCTTATATGAGTTAAAATAAGACCAAAATCCTTTTAAAAATTTAAATAAAGGCTTTAAAATCTTCCAATTCTTCAAAAATTGCATGTTCTTCATTTTTGGCATATAATCGAGAAGTGGTGGGCCCATGGTGGTTTTTAAACCTTCCTTACTTTAAAATCACACCATAAATTATAATATAACTCCATATTTAAATTTATTTAAAGTTATTTAAATTCTTTATCTTGCATGAAAAGCATGAGAGATGCATGAAACTAGTCAAACTAGTCAACCGAAGAGATTTGACCCTTAAGGACTAGTTAACTCAACTTGAGCTCAACTTGCATTAATTGAAACTTATATATTGAATTTATAATGATATATATACTTAGAAAACATATATTATACATGGTAACTCCAAAATTAATTCATTTTATTGATTTTGAATGCCATTATTTACTTACTTGATTGACCAATTAGGCCTATTAGGCTAATTAGGCATAATAGCCTATCTTATTGCATTTGGAATCCATTAAAACTACAAAAATATACCATGAAACCTTAAAAAACAACAAATTAAACTTTAAAAACAATTTTTCATCACCAAAATTGTTATTTTTATGAGAAAACACTTGCCATTCAGTCAATAGGGTTGATTAGGCCTATTTTGCTCCATTTTCCTACAGACTGGCCATTTTGATTGAGCTAGTTAGGACACTTTTGGGATGATTTATAGAAATAATAAAATTATATGATGAATAAAAATTCTTATAATTTGAGTTCAATTGATTATATTTTATTGAAGTGTCTTGTACTTAATTTTACATGTTTTTTTCTACAAAAAAATTGATTTTTTCCCTCATCTCTACATCTCCATACATAAAATTGAAATTTATGAAATAATATATAATTTAAATTTAAATTTAAATTTTTTTAAGATTGATCCAAGATTATTTTATGGAAATAAAATCATTTTTTTTCAAAAATAGTTTTTTGAGGGTATAGGCAGGCTTTAAAGCTAAATTTTCAAAATGATGGTTCATGAAGTACAAACTTCAAAATCTCAAAAATTTTCAATTTATGTGTATAAAACTTACCCCCCTAACATCCCTAAAAATATTGGGTTCCTATTCAAAATATATAAAAAGTTACCATGTGGAAAAAATTGTCTATGGCGTTTTTACTACATTTTGAGCTACCTACGCTGTTAATATTGTTCATAAATAAAAACCACTAAAATGGTCTTAATTTTTCATTAATTATAATTAAATATTTTTAATGAAAACATAATAAGATCATTCATCTGAGCTCCACATGTGGTGAAAGATATGAGCATCAAAATAGGAGGCTAGGAAGCATGTATAGAAATAAAAAAAATGAAAATTTCACCAAAATGAAAATAAATATTAAAATTATTCTTAGTTCATAAATATATCATAATTGTGTCTATAATATGATATCAAAACACTCTAAAATCACATTTTTCTTGAAAATTCAAAAAACCCCTTTTTGGCCTTTATGTATGTTTGCTTGCAAAACCCTGTATGAGCATGGTTTGCTTAAAATTTGGAGTTTTGACACTATTTAAATGTATTATTATGATTTTAAAACATAAAACCATGATTTTTAAACTTTTACCTAGACTTAGAAGCTTCTGTAACACTCTAAAATGATGTTTACTCCAATGGTGATCTCCAACAAACATGCTAAAGATTGTTACAAAAAAAAAGTATCTCCACTAATATAATGGCCCTAAAACTTCTTTATAATGTTATCCAAAACTTTATGACCTTTTGTTCAAAATTTAGGTTCTTCAAACCACCTGTAGCTCTCAAATATTGATCCCTGTGCATGGATTGTCTGCATATTTGAACATGACAATACTATTTTGAAATGATAATGAGCCATTTACAATCCATTTTTGACATTTTTTACCAAAATTAATGATTTTAGGCCACAATTACTAACTTTAAAGGGCTATTGAGTGGTTTCTTGAAATTTTTGAATGATAGGAGTAGAATTTTGGCCTTGACATGTCAAATTACTAATAATACCATGACAAAATTTGGGTATTATTACTTTGGATATCATGGTGGGACTAAAAACCCTCTCCACATAGTTCCAATTCATGCTAGTTCCTCTCCACTATAATATTTTACTCAGATAGCCTTGGATACATACCATGGGTGTTATTCCTTCTACTCTCCATTGATGTATTAAGTTTCTCCATGAGGGATATTTATACACATGTCTAGCAGACAACCAACCATACAGATATTATCAACTTATGGAATCATATTTTACTATTTCATCATATGGGTCATCATATATCATAGTATAACCACCACTTCATAACTTTTATCTTGATCAGATACATACATATGAAGTTAGACAGACTAACACTTCCCACACTACTTCACTTATAGTTACACCATCAACACCAACTCTTTAACCCACTACAATAGCTTTTACCATTCTAGTTACTCCATCAATCACAATTCAAACATCAATTACACATCCATCACCACTGATAGCAATATCAATTTTTCTAGTTTATTCCATAATTACTCCATTAATTATAGATATTTTGGTAGTAGTACCATCTTCTATTATTATAGCTAATGAGACTCTTATATCACAGTTACCCCTAGTGGTAAATTCTAAGTTACCATATGTACATGATGCTGATATAATTTCATAGGCTTCTTTAGATGATGATATGACACCCACACTTATAGATGATTATATATGTGGATTGAACTTTACACCAGTCAGCCCAAGAGAGTATAAAAATGACTTTAGAGCTCTTATACAACATCTTACAGTGTTTTTAGCATCTCACACTACACTTTCAAGACATCATTCACATTCATGACCACAATCATCTCACTTGGCACATACAATTCACATGGTTACCTCTATGGATATAGAGCTAGTTATTTATATTTAGGTAGGTAGCACACAAAATCAACCACTATTTATGTTACAAATATTACTTGATCATGGATTGATCACATTACCTATAGTATGACATAGATCTATCAATAGATTATCACATTAAGATGGCCGCCCATTCTGTACCTCTCATAGGATTATAGGCCATGATACAAACTCATGCATAACCTTATAGAAAATATTGAATAAACTATCGGATCAAGGTATTATTTAGATTATATCACCACCAACACCACCAACTCCACCATTTCCACTAAAGTCACTTACCAGTAGGGCTAAATGTCCAAGAGTAGAATTATCATCTCCAGCACTAGAACAACCCTTAGTTCACCTTTGACATGATGACATCATGAACATATCATTTGTAGCATATGATGATACTTATGATGATGATCTTGACACATTTGATGATGTCCAAGATCCTTTCCTCCATTTTCATCCCTAGCAAGCTCCATATTTGGATCCCTTCCCATCACTAGCCTAGTCTTTTATATTATGATGTATATACTTGTACACAATTTATTTCTAACATTTATTATACATATTATATCTTGCTTCATTGTATATGGTTCAAATATTGTCAAAAATACAAAAATAATATAACACTTAAAAAACATAAAAACATTCAAATATATCAAAAAACACCAAAAACATTTTTTGATTGTATGCATCATCTATGTTTACATTCCTACTATCATGATAGGATTTACATTTTCTATTTCATGTTATTGTATGTTGATTTATCTACATTACCATGATTCACTTGATCTCTTTGAGTGTGCATAATGACATCTATCTCTTTGATTGATTCACTCTACCCATTGAGGGGGCATTTCTACTTCTACATTTGAGACATACATTGATATGCACACCCACTAGGGGCATCTTATACATAACTAAACCATCCAAGTTATGTCATTCCTACACTACACACTCTAAGTTATCATACTGATACACATTCCTTACTAGATTAAATAGATTACTACATTGACATTTCTCTAGTACCTAACACTTGTGTATTCTTAGCATATACCTAGTCTTGTACTACACATGTTTTACATACTTTCACATTTGATTTGATTAGTTACATGTGTTTGTATCTTTTATTTCTTACTCTTGATTTCATTCCTTGCTTAGCATAGCTTGTGTGATTGGATTTTTAGTTCCAAATTCTCTCTTTCTTGTGCCTTAGGATATTTTCCAATGTCTTTTACTTTTATTCATGTGTGTGCCTTAAGACATCCATCAACATCCTTTGTTTTTACTCTTTCATGTGTTTATGGCTCTCATGCCAACTTTACTTGTTTACTTGTATGTGTATGTGTAATTTTAATCTATCATGTATGCTTGCTTTATAATTTCAAGGACACGTGCCCATGTTTTTTGTTTGTATGGACCCTTGGCCACTCTTGTATGCTTCTTTCTTTGTATGCTTATTTGCTCCTCATTATGTGCAATGTCATGATTCCAATCATGCATTTATCTTAGTTCTTAGATGCCATGATGGACATCATGCTCTATCCGTCTATACTTACTAACAAACTAATGACTAATATCTTACATTACCAGTTTAGTTCAGTATCATGTACATGCTTTCACATTGTTATATCTATCTATAAATATCCATATTGATCTAACAATCTCTCAGTACAAACATTGCTATATCTAAAGATATCTTGTAAAATATCAATGTTATATCTTGCATCTATATAGTTTAACACACTTGCAAGACTCTTTTATTTTGAGGGTAGTAATTGTAGGTTCATCATTCCTACCCTTAAAAGAGTGGGCATCAAATAAGGGTTTGTCATAGATATCAAACCTCGTAATAGTCAAAATAGCAACATTTAGAACACTTAGTACAAAATCTAGAGGTCAAACTAGTCAAACTAGAGCAAAAAATAGTGATAGTTTTAGATCAGTAGTCATTTTTCACACCAAAAAAAATGCCAAAAATGGAAAATAGTGCCAAACATAGGGGTGTCCACATTTTGGTGCTCATATCTAGGTAGGAAAACACTCAAGGTTTTTAGAAATAGGAAAAATGTTAGTTTAGGGATAGTTTTTGCACTTCTAGATTAATCATATTTAGTAGTTTCAGTATAGTTTTCTTAGAGAATCCAGATATAGGGGGGTTATCATGTGCAACATGATGGTTTTTTATTTCATTTTAGATTAGGTAGTTAGCATAACTTCTAGATCAGAATCCATAGTCTAAACATTAGTGATTGGGGGAAATGTTCACAACATATTGATATTCTTTTCTTTTTGAGTTCAGTTTATTCTAGGCATTCTTAGTAGTTGTGTGACTTAATACATCTACAGGTGGTTGGCATCACATTTCAATTAAAATTTCATACAAGTTTATCTTTATGATTAACTAAGTTCCTGAGTTGGATTTGACATGAGCATTTTGCATTAGTTTCAGATAGGCTTTCATACAATCCTAACCTCCATCTTTTAAAATAACCAAGAGTGGCCTAGTTTCTAACACACATTCAAGCTATCCATGCCATGTTTTTATATTTCCAGCACATCCATGGGCTCCATGAGCCATCTCATATGATATATATTCTATATTGGTATTACTTCATAGCTTCACTTTACATGGCAATGATGGATCCAAAGGTCTAGCTAGCCTTTGCATTTTTGAGGCACCTATTCAGAGGGATTAGACACAAAGTCTAGATGTCGATTAACACATGCATGATTCATTAACTTCACATAGTTGGTGATGATGGAGCCAAAGGGACAGCCTTTATATTCTTGATCCACATTTTAGGGAATTGAGCACTCAACTCCATTTACGATATTACTCTTGATTCAACACATACTCAACATCATCTAATACATTCCAACATCACAATAGGTTTTTTATTGGTTCACGTACTTGGTGAGGTATATTTATTCCTTTCTCTCCCTATTACTCATCTTTGTACATTCATATTCTTAAAAAAATGTATCTAGTAAGAAATGATCTACTTTATGTTTTAATTTATAGATTCAGACTTCATATCATGCTCTCTTTATGCACATATAAAGTCACACAACTTCATGAGCTTGTCCCTTACAAGTAAGTTCAAGTATACTTTTTATTTTTTCTTTATCCTAGTATTTAACTATGTTGCATCACTAGAATAAAGGGTGGGTGTAAATGTAGTCATGTAAAAAGTGAAATTATAAAATTTTATTATGGATAATACACCTAACCATAGGTCCTCCTATTGGGTCACATAACCCTTCTAGGATACTTCTTTCACTGATTTCCAGTCATCCAAAGATTTCTAGACTTAGCCCTTTCAGACCTAGGTAACCCCTTTAGGCCCAGATCCATCCCCCAATGTCTCATCCCCTTAGGAAAAAAATTCCCAAATAAGATAGGAGTACTGAAACCTAGGGTGTCCTAATTTTAGTGCTATTTTCCAAGTTCAATTTTGCCTCTAAAGGTCAAATTCTTCTTATTCCTTATCTTTTTCCCTATCAACCTCATACAAATTCATTTAACCCACTATCATTTGTTTATCTATAAAAGTCCATTCTAATACCACTTATAAGGCTTGGTTCATTTACAATAGAGATGAAAGAATACAAGAAAGTACACTCGAGCACTCTTCCCTATCCTTTTCACACAACTTGCAACATTGTTTTAATCCTACTCAAGTCATTGCATCAATCCCTAACCAACTCAAGTACATCTAATTTCACATTCTAGTTACATTAATCATACATAAATTCCACTAAGCACTTCAATGGGAGAAATACATTATCTTGATCCCTCTTCAGAGTATTGGTATGTAGGCAGTGTGCCTATACATGGGTGTGAAGTGTGTCCAGTGTATCCTTTACACACTAACCCCTTCTCTCTCTTTCCCAAGTTTGCATTCAAGTTCAAGAACTAAGAGTTCCTAAGGGTTTTTAAGATTAAAATAGGCACATAATGAGCTTTACAAAGTCCTAAACCTTTAAATTTTAGTGATAGGGTAACATAGGCATTCTAAATTGAACCTAGAAAGATTTCAGCCTCAAGACAATAATCTCAGAATAAAAGTACAACACTAGATAATAGGGTGTCTTGTTTTTAGTGTTTATATCCAATTAAGAAATTAAGTCTAAATACATATTTTTGATGGTTTCTTAATATTTCTCTTCTAGTATCAGACATTATCTTAGTCCAGATTAGCTGAAATAAGATAAGTTATAATCTCTCTCACTTCTTACTATATTTAAAGAAGGTAAAAATATAATCTATTTACACAAATTATTAGTTTTAATTATGAATATTATTTACTTATTTATCCTACTCAGACTTGTCTAATAAATAGCAATAAAACTCCAATATTTTGAAAATAATAAAATAATAAGCTTCTCAAATATTCCCTTTGGGTAGATACAATAAGGATCAAGTAGGCCCTAAAGGAATCACAATTATTGTTGGTGTATTTCCAAGAGCCCATCTTCCCTATCACCCTCAAGTTACATACATACAAGTTCATATAGGAATATACAGAAGAAGGTCATGAACTTGAATATTCAAGACTGGTGGATATTATTCAAATGGAAGATACATGAGAAGAAACTTTTTCTAATTTTAGTAGACACTAGAGCATGGTGAAGAGGTGGTTTGATAATAGATCAAAGGTAAAGGTTTTTAGACATGGAGACTTAGTTCTTCCTTGAGATAAGGCATTTATTTAAACCTAAGGGAAAACATGAGAAGTTCACACCTCTATGTATAGGACCCTACCAGATTGCAAAGACACTTAGGAATAATACCTTCAAGATAAATTACCTACAAGGAGAAGAATTCACATTGCCGACCAATGGGTAGTACTTAAGCATTACTTTTCTACTACTCCTCCTAGGGTCTTCATGGAATAAATCTATAAGACTATTTAAATTTAGTGTAGGTAGGATAGTTTAGTTTCCTTCTACTCTTTCTTTCATGTCCCTTGTTTTTTCATATGTTTGTGCATATTTATTTACTTGTTCTTTGATTTCTGCTTGTTTGATTTTTATTGTGCATTTGATTTCTTTATTTTTTCCCTTGTTACTAATAAGCCCTTTTGGGTATCCCTTAACTCAAATTATTTCAAAAGGCTTATAAACTCCACAAGTTTAGATATGTAAGTATGAATCTTAAGTAAATATTGATCATGGATCTAGAATATGAGCTTATGTTATAGTTTAAATAAACTAGTAGAGACTGGTATATATGTCAATTGTTCTATGAAAATTTAAACATTGCTTTGATCTAAATTTGGTTTTAATAAGAATTACATATGTGAGAATGAATCTCAAATTATTTAGTCATAGTCATATTTTCACTTAATAAACATCCTTGCCTTAGACAAAGGTTTCCACCATAGGTGATTACTGAGGATCAAACACTTGAAAAAATCCTTAAACCTAGCTAACTTGGTTCCCAACCTTTGATAAATAGCCTAAAATATATAAAAAATAAAAAAGGAAAAAAACTTATTACAAAGTCAAAAAAATTTCAAGAAAAGGTGATTCTGGTAATCTCCATTGGGGTAATGGATTTTTGGTTGGTATTATATTAAGGCCTTAAGTGGAACTAAAGGCATATGTATCAAGGATATGAATGATTGGTTGGTAACATAGTAAAGCCCAAGCCTTCCCTAAGCTAAAGCATGATTTTTAATGGATATCCAAACATGTTGTAAGTCATTGATAATGATTAAAGGAATGAAACCCAGAAGTTGTGTTCTAAATCCCATGGAAAATAATAAGTGGAATCAAAGCACACACATGGCACAACTAGGTTTTGATGCTTGATCCTAATTCTATAGATTCAAGGTTTATTTTAACCATGAAATGATATTGATGATGGGACAAATCAAGTAGAATAAGTAATCTAGTTATTTGTCTAAACCAAAGTATTTAAATTCTAACATATTGCTATGTTCCCCTAAAAGTCACCATTTATTGAGGTCAACATACCCCCTATTTCTAAAAATTGGGGACCCATGTGTTAAATTGTGCAATTTTTACCTTGAAAGTAAAAATTCACTTAATCTAAGTTTCTTTGGCATGTTTGAAATATTATTTGCATTTGAAGATCACCCACCCCTTGGTCTAGTTGGTCTTTTTTGTTCATGGTTTTGATCTATTTTTGCCTAATGTTTCTAAAATTGGATCTATATGTTTCAGATCATAGGTTTCATAGAGCTCTTCTTGATGGGATCATACTTAAGTTTCATAATTCTATCTTAATTTGACCTTTACTAGCCTTTGGTCAATTAATAGTCAAGATTCCACTATTCATAAACCCTAACACAAGACTCTTTTAGACTAAATTCAAAAATTGGTAGGAACAATTTTGGTAGGAACATTTTAAATAGTCCATAAACTTAAGCCTAATTTTTATACTAAGACTTGGTCATGTTTTTCAACATGACAAAACTTTAACCTAAAATTTATAAGCTTTGTCCCTTTTATGTCTCAAGCTCCTTTGTCCCTTTTTATTTTAACATGGTCCAAAATCAATACTATAGAGTCTTTTCTATTAAGTTCTTGGCTTGGTCTAACTTTCTTTGCACAATCTTATACTAATGTCTTAGTCCTAAGGCCCTATTCAAGTTTATTAACATGAATAAGACATTAGTTCTAAGACTTTATCATAAGTCTTATTTACCTTGAGCCCTAACTTAAGTCGCATGCTTCTCTATGGGATCTATGACCTGCATGCATTTGGGTGGAAGTTATTATACACCATGAGATAAGCCTAATGGATCCAAGACATTGCCTTATGGACCAGTCACACTTGATCATTTGGATCACAATCAACAACCCATGATTAAGTATATATCTAAGATTGGATTGGGGACCCCCTTTGTTATGATATAGACTTAACATAAGTCTCACTCTAAAGGTTTATTGTATTTATCAATACAATGAAACCTTAGCCTAAAGGCTTATATTAAGTCCTTTTTATTATTTGAAGGGTCCATGCTTTATTATGTTTCAGCTTAGATTATAGGCTTTAATCCTAATTCCTATTCATATTTATTAATATAAACAAAACATTAGTCTATAATCTTGGTCCAAATATTATAAGGCCTTAAGCTTACTTAATTTATTTATGACTACAAGAACCAATCATAACTAACTACTCAGATCATGATCAATGGTTCATGCTTGATTAAATGAAACTAATTGAATGACACATAATTAGTCAGAATTTCCACATGGCCTACTATGTTTTATGGGACATAACTTTGACATTCCTGCACCCATCATTTGACATCCATAAGGCCATCAAATTTAAGCCCTGGTGATACATTTTTATAACTTAATTTTGATGTTTAGGTAAACATCATTAACATCCATGAGGCCATCATTGATATCCATGAGGATATAAAAAATCAAACTCATAAACCAATCTCACTTAGTTAATTAAACATTTTGTTTGCCTTAATCATGCTTGGATGTTTTGTACTTCAATGTTAAGATTGGTCTTAAATTAATCAAAATCTATGTTTCAACATAAAATTTCAATGTACATGGTAGACAATTACAAATACCATAGACTTATCTTTGATATTTTCATAAGGTTGAATCATGTTTTATAAAATTAGACTAGACCTTAGTTTGAAAGCTTATACTTAGTCTATATATGTATACCCCCATACTCTTGTGAAATTTTTATGGGCTTATTAGGAAGGCTTGAAAAAATGAGAGGTCTTATTATATAGATCTTAGATTAAAGTTATTATCCCAAGGTTTTCCTCATATTTATTTATGTGATAAAAACCTTAGGATAAGAACCTTAAGTTAGGTCCTCTTTTTATATCGGGTCCCCTTTTACTATGATCTAAACTTAGCCTAAATACTTTAACCTAATTTTTATTTCATGTGATTTAACATGAAACAAAACCTTAGACTAAATTATTTAACCTAAGTTAATTAATAATCCTATGATAACTTAAAGTTCGTGCACCTTTTTAGATTTAAAGTCTCAATTGTAATTAAGGCAACATGGTCAAATGGAGTGAAATTAGTGTGGACTATTTAGCATAACCTCTGAGCAAGGATGGATCCTTCAAGTGCCATGGATGCACTCACTATGAGACTAAAAAATATACAAAGCTTGGAAGGCCCATAAGTGGCATAACCATAGGGATTGATACAAAGGACAACCGATGGCATAAAACTAGTAGGATCAAGATAAATGATCTATGTTGATCCATATATATTTATCTGATCGATCGAGATCAAAGACAAATTTTAAAAGACAATGGTCAAGTTTTAAATCATTTATGAACAAAGTGCCATGAAAGTGTCTACTAGGCACCACATTGATGCCACTTAAGTTGAAAAGGACAAAACCAAAGATTTTGTGGGATTGAAAAATCCAAATGTATAAATGCAAAAGTCCTAATCAAATCCAAGGCATGAACTCACTTGAGTGAAAACAACTACCACCATTAAATCTTGAAGAGACCTAGAAAAATCCCTGGTGACTAAAAAAGACCTAATTTGATCATCATTTGATCATAACCAAGCCAGAACAAGTTTAGTTACCATCTAAATAAGTGTGAATTGTCCCCTAGGTTCCTTAGAGACCACTGGTGAGCAATTTGTAGACTCACATCCATGGCATCATGAAAAAACAAAATAAAGAAGACACTAAACTATACTTGAATTCAGACATATAAGGAAGAGTCTTCAAAGACACTGCACTTGATGTGATATAATTGAACATTGAGGATAATAACCTATCCAATGTTTTTGGGCCATTGAAGAGTTATAAAAAATCATGAGGGAGGATGAAAAGAATGCCACAGTTTACTAGAGGTACTATGACATGGTCACCATCTAGATGAGCAATATTCACCATAAAGTAAAAAAGATAAAGTTACTTTACTGTATCAATGTTTTAGATTAAGGTAAAACTAGGTTTTGAAGGGACCCCAAAACCCTTTAAAAAATAAAGATAGATGAAATGATTACGCCCAACAAGAATAACATTCCTAAAACTTACTATAAAATAGTATCAAAACTAGGTTTTATAGGGACCTAAAACCACAGACCAAAACCAAAAGAAAGATCACAGGTTTTACAGAGACGTAGAAACTCAAAATAAATTTTTAAAACTAAGATCCAAATTTTTGAACCAGTTATAACATCCAGCAGAAAGGACTAGAACAAAAACAATAACAACAAAGAAGACCTTAGTCTTCTAATTCCAAGATCATCTTCACAGCCTCATTTCCAACCATTGTTGTATCCTGTATGGATATTGCTACTGATGTAGTAGCTTCTTGTTGGGCCTTCTTCCTCGAGCTCTACCTGGTCCTCTTGCTTGGCCCCTCTAGAGATTTTATTTCTTCATTAGCTCATTTTCCAAGGTTAGCTACAGCCACACATATGTTAGAAGTAACCTCCTCCATTTTCATTCTACTTTCCTTGATGAGCCTTCTCAGATTATTCTCATAATCCTTAAGTTTAATTGGAATATCACTCATTTGCTTCTCCAAATTATTGATTTTGATCATATCAACTTCCTGGTTATGTTGCATTATTTCTACTTTCTTCTTCAGCTCCATCATTTCCTTGTGCATCCATGAATCAACTTAGAAAATTGCATCCGCTTTGAATTTAGCTAAATTCATGAAGGAGATCTTATTATCCCTTTGGCGAGCATCACAACTGTCATATGCATTCTCCTATGGAAAGGACCCAGCCTTTTCAATTTGGTCCTCCCTTTCCATCATTTTCTCCTCTTTTGTCTCTGTAGGGTCTTTATGCTGGTCATGATCATCCTTTTCTTTTTCTCTAGTCTCCATAGCATGATTAGAAACTAGAACTAAATGTTCCTTTTCTCTTGTCAAAGCTAGATCATCAAATAAATTATTTGTTTGTCTAACACTTCCCCCCACCACAGTTTGATTGTCTTCATGATTAGAATCATTATGTTCTATATTGCCCTCTATTTTTTCTCCTTCATTTTCTTTCTCACTTTTGTCTTCATTTTCCTGATAACCTTCTAGATTTGAACTAAAATCCCCTATTTTCATCCCTTCTTCCTCCTCAAAATCATTCTTCTCAAAACTTTCTATACTTTCCCACTTAGATTCCTCTTCAACATTATGTTTTTTAAGACTGGAGGGTTTAGGTTTTACTTTATCTTTCCCCTTCACCTTTCCATTCTTCTTGCACTGTGAATCCTTATTTTTGTTAGAATAAGGAATCGAGACTATAGCATTGTTTTTACAATAGCCCTCTATAATAAGGATCAATCCTTCATGCAAAATTGGTCGAGATTGCTTCTTTCTATGAGCAAACAGACTTTGAAGCAGTGAAAAGCACAAATAGAAAGGGAAGGAAATTCTGTCTTTATGCCTAAAATGATTAAGAAAGACAAAATGAAATTTATGAACTCTTTTACTTCTACCATCTAGGATAAAATACTTGTGAATGTAGCATAATACATCTCTCTACATTCCTTTTATCTTCTCCAAATCAAATAAATCTCCACTCTTTTCCAATTGCTTCTCCCCTACATCTATTTTTGGGATTTTTTTGTAAGCTACATTGGAAATACTAGTCTGCTTAGATAATTTAATGCCACCCGTGGGGAGTCCTGTAACTTCAGCGATGAACTCCTCTATGATCTTCACAATAACACCATGGAGAGTTACTCTATCATCAACCCAATTTTAGAAGAATGCCATCATAATATGGGGTTTAGATCCATGCAGTCGCTCCATATAACTTACCACTCTCCCTTTTTGAAGAATCTTCCATACATCCTTTCTGTCCTTCCATTCTTCACAATTTTTTGGCTCTTACTTCCTCAGTTCACCCTTAATTTTGCAAAACAAACAATATTCCAATAACACCCAAACACTGAGAGTAGAACAGTAGACCCAATTATTTTTTACATGAAATGGAAGTTGCCTATATGTTGGCACATGCAAAATCCATGTTGCATTCTCATGAATGTACCTGTTTAATGAAGGTAATCTATCCACCTTAAGTCCACTCCTCTGAATCATTAATTTAATAATCCAGGTAGATCTTTCCCTCTTTGGAATGAATGGTGTCATAATTGATAAGTGCTTTGAGATCAACATGTTTGTTTAGTACATCATGCCATCTCACCTTTTGCCCCGTTTGGACATCATAATTAGCTATCCAGTCAGCAACTCCATTGGCTTCTCTATATGTGTGGGATATGGCCACTTTTTCAAACTTTAGAATTAAAGCTTTAATTTCCATCACCGTAGCCTCAATAGACCATGAACTTGAGTTTTTGTTATTTAGGATGTTTACAATATTCAAAGAGTCGCCTTCCAGCCATAATTTGGAAAATCCCAATTCAACAACTAGTTTAATAGTATATAGGGCTATAGTAGCTTCAAGAATATGACTATTCAACTTACCAATTGGGATAGCAATGGAATCAACTACATTTCCCATATGATCACTTAGAATTCCTCCACATCCTACTCTTCTTGGATTCCACTTAGTTGCTCCATCAAAATTTCCTTTGATCCATCCAGTAAGAGGGACATTCCATTTTACACTAAATATTGGATTATCAATTTTTAGATTAGGCCTTTCAGATCGTAAGGGGTTATCAAATTTAAAGGTTTGATCAGGATCCCTTTGTGATTTAAAATTCTCCTTGATATCTCTAATAATATTCTAACCAAGCACCCATCCTGGAAGTTCTTTACTTCTAAAAATTCTATTATTTCTTTCTTTCCATATACCCCACCATATATGAGGAAGTGTTAGTTTCCAAAAAAAATTTAACATCAAGATTTTTTGAGGGACAACACCAGCTTTTAAAATATAGATCCACACTTTTTTGATGTACCCATGTTATACCCCAGATATTAAGGATCTCAGTCCAAACTTGCTGAGTGTAGGAACAGTTCAAAAACATATGGTCTCTATCTTCAAATCCACTTTTACATAAGATACACTTGTTAACCACATTTATTCCTCTTTTCTATAAATTGTCAAGGGTCAAGATTTTGTTTTGAAGCAACGTACATAAGAAGATATTTATTTTAGGGATGAGCCCCTTCATCCATGCTTGAGACCACAAAGGTTGATTACCCTTTTCCTTTGTAGTAAAGATAGTAGAGACTTTAAATTGTCCACTAGGATCATCATGCCAAATAATCTTGTCCTCCAAATAGGGATAAAGAGAAACATCATTAAGAGATAATTAGATGTTGTTGAGGCCTTGACTAACATCAATTAAATTCACCCAAGAATTATTCTGCCAATACTGACTAGCTAGTATACCATAGCTCCGCTTACATCGATCAACTATATCCTTATCCTGGAAATATTCCATCAAAGGATAATCCTTTAACCATACATCATCCCAGAATTTCACCTTAAGTCCATTACCAACATTCCAAGAACATCCTTTTTCTAAAGTTTTTTTGGTTCCTTGAATAGCCCCCAAATGGAAGAGGGATGAATTACATCAGAATAAGAAAATAAATCAGAAAGGGATTTTGCATTGAAGAGGTACTTGTGTTTCCATATAGTACTCCACTCTTTTTTTTCATGATAAACTCTCCATCCCAATTTGGCTAAGAGAGCTTTATTCATACTTATGATTTTCCTAATTCCTAATCCCCCTTCCTTGAAAGGTTTGTAAACTTTGTTCTAAGCAATTAAAGGCATTCTCCATTTTTCCTCAGTACCAGTCCATAGGAAATTTCTTTGACTTTTTCCAATAGCCTCTGCATATTTAATAGGAGTTCTAAATAGACTTAAAGCATAAGTATGTATGCTTTGAAGACAAGTTTTGAGAAGAGTTAACTTTCCTGCCTCACTTAAAAGGTTTCCTTTCTATCCTGCAAGTTTCTTGATAAACTTATTAATAAGATCCTCCCAGAATGCATCAGGGACTTTCATACCAAGAGGAACACCCAAGTAAGAAGAGGGGAGAGATCCTATAGAACATTTAAGAATTTTAGAAATTTTATTTTGTCTCTAGATAGGGGTGTTGATAAAGAACACTACACTTTTATTCTAATTAATCAATTGACTAGAGGCCGAAGAATATAAATTAATAGCTTACTTCAACATTCTTGCCTCCTTGACTTCAGCTTTCCCCATAAAGATGGTATCATCAACAAATTGCCCATGAGAACAAATAAGAGTCTAAGAAGATGGTTGTAAACCCTTAAATAAACCTTTATGGACTAAATCCCCAATATATCTCCCCAAGAAATCAGCCATAATTACAAAAAGGATGGGGGATAAAGGATCCCCTTGTCTCAATCCCTGAGATGGATAAAAGAAACGGGATGAGCTTCCATTTACCAAAACAACAATAGAGGAAGTAGAAATCAATTGATAAATAATACCAACCACCTTTTGGTCAAAACCAAAAGCTAAAAGACTATTTGAAAGGAATAACCAATCAACCCTATCATAGGCTTTAGCAGTGTCAACTTTCATAATAAACCCTTGATTATTAGAACATGACAATGAGTGAATATTCTCATGAGCAGTGATAATAGAGTTGAGAATTTGTCTACTTGGGATAAATCGATTTTGCTGATCAGCAATTATCAGAGGAATCAATTGAATAAGTCTAAAAGTAAGAACTTTGGAAATAATTTTATAGAATGAATTGCAGAGGCTGATCGGTCTAAACTGATCAGGTGATTCAACACCAATTTTCTTGGGAATTAAACATAGAAAGGTAGAATTAACTTCTTTAAGCATTTGTTTTGCCCCATAAAATTCTTTCACAACATCACTAACGTCATTTCCAACATATTTCCAAAGTTTTTGAAATAAAAACATGGGGAAACCATCTGGTCTAGGAGCTTTATCTCCTCCTAGAGAACAAACAGATTCTAAGATTTCCTCATCCTTAGGAATTGAGCTTAACATTTTATTCTGTTCCTTCGAGACCAATGGAGGAATCACTCTTAGGATTTCAGATTGACTATCCAAATTGATATTGGGATCAGCCTTCATTAAGGATGAGAAAAAAGACTCCATTTCCTCCTTTATATCCTTTTTCTCTATAATCTTCAAATCTCCCTTTTTTAGGTGTGATATGTGAATTTTGGCTCTATGCTTTAGAGTTGATAGATGGAATTTTTTTGTGTTTTTATCTCCTTTCAACCATAACATCCTAGATCTTTGTCTCCAATAGATTTCTTCTTTCGTGATGATATCATGATATTGAGCCAACTTTTCATTTTCTTCAATAAGGAGATCATGAGTATATCCATCCTTCTGAATTTTTTCCTGTGTTTTAAGAATTTCCTCCTTAATGGCAACTTTATTCTCAAATATGTTTCCAAAGCTATTATTATTCCATTTTTTAACTTCCTTTTAACATTTTTGAGCTTAGACACAACTCTAAAGAGTGTTGTACCCTCAATATCAATATTCCACCATTCTTCCAATTTGCTTTTGAACTGTGGGTGTTGCATCCACATATTCTCAAATCTAAAAGGAAAATTCTTCTTAAAATTAATTTGAAAAGTAGTGAAGATGAGAGGAAAATGATCTGATCCAATTTTCTGACATGCTTCTAGCTTGCAGATGAATTCTTTTGTCCAATTAGGAGAAATAAGGGCACGATCAAGCCTAGCTTGAATACATTCATTCCCTACTCTCTTATTACTCCAAGTGTACTGAATTCCTTGGAGTTCCATATCCATTAGTCCCTCTTTATTTATAAACTCTAGTAAGTCTAATCTCCCTTCCATTTGGGTAACATTACCTCCCATTTTCTCATGATCATAAAGAGGCACATTGAAATCTCCCATTATAATCCATCATCCAAAATAGTCCTTACTTTTAAAACTGGAAATAGATTCCCATACCTTTTTCCTTAGGTTCTTAATATTAGGAGCATAAATATTTACAATATACCAACCCTCCTTTTGGTCCACTATAGTAATTTTTACAATCATAAGATATTTACTAGCCATCATAATAGTTCCAGAATAAAAATTCTTCTTCCATAATATCAGAGTTCCCCCTGATGCACCTTCTGAACTACTGGCATTTATAGAATCATTTTTAAAATCTTTGATTAGTTCTGCTTTCTCTTTATTCATTTTGGTTTCTTGGAGCAAGAGAAAATTAGGCTTTTGTTCTTTAACAAAATTCCTAACAATATCCATTTTATGAATACTATTCAACCCCCTAATATTCCAACTTATGATTTTCATATCTATTTTTTAGGGCCAAAATCTAGCATAGTTGCCTGCCTATCATCGGCAATATTCTGAATACTTTCTATCTCTCTAGCTTTCTTTATGGATCTTCTTCCAATTTTGTATAGGGAGCCAACATCCGGTTTCACCTTAGAGTACTGTTTAGTTCCTTTTCTAGATTTTTTTAGAGTAGAAGCAATAGATTTAGTCTTTATTTGTTGATCTAGTTTGCTACTTCTAGTTTCTACTCCCTTAGTGTTATTCTTTTTTTCAATCCTTTTCCTTTGATTTAGTTTATGCTTTGATTTTTCTCCAATCTCTCTCCCTTCTTCTTTAGGGGGAAGCTCATCTAATAGAAAATCATTATCATCCTTAGATAACATCTATCTCTCCCTCTATTGAGAAGTGAGAAGCTTTCCCTCTATTTTATTTTCATCTTCATGCATAAATTCACCTTCCTCTAACACATTTTTGTCTTCTTCATCTCTACATTGATCTTCTATACTTTGATAGACAACAATCTGTTTTGATAGATCTGCCAAATCCTTTATTATTTGTTCAGATCTTCTGATCTCTGTTTGCAAATCATGTCCTTCTTTCTGAGAGTTTACTTTTTTTAATGAAAACTCTTTATCCCTCTCTATATATAAAGCATTAGAGTCTTCAATAGAATAATCTTTGTCCATTTCTACATTTAGGACTTTTGGATCTTCATTATTCTTTTGCTCCTGTCGATGATCTTCCTTAATTTTCCATATTTTCTTTTGCTAGGTCTTAACTTCTTTCACATCCAAAACATTTCATGGATGATTTTTGCTCCTAGAAGGACAATTATTAACCCAATGCTCCTGTTTATTACAAGCATAACATGAATTGGGCAAATCTTCAAAAAAAAATCTTGAGTTTTCTTGCCAAACATGGATATTAATTTGACCTTTTTTGGGAGATGATTTAGATCTGACACTTTAACATAGAGTCTAGCACTTTGAAGTTTAGTTTTAGAAGCTTTAGCATTATCCAATGCCACTAGTTGACCAAAAGAACTAGCAATTCCTTTAAAAATGTCCTCATGCCAAAATTCTAGAGGGAGTCCAGGAAGTCTTGCCCATATGGGCGTAGTTAAGAAAAAAGAATTTGATAGATCCATATTTGGCTCCTATTTTTTGATAGTGAGAGAACATTTACCAAAAAACCATGGCCCTCCACTAAGAACCATATTCATATCTTCCTTATAATTGAATATAAATGAGAAGAATCCATTCAACATTAGTGCAATATCTACCTCTCCTCTAATAATCCAATTCCTTTTGACCATTTTTTTGAGAGATTTAATATTTGGTCTTGCTCCTAAAAATTTACCCACTAAGTTAAATTCCATTGAAGACATAGAAAAATCAAGTAAAGGATCTAGGATAAAAACTTGAAACTCACCTTTCTCCCAACAAGATTTAGATGTCACTGGTGGGAAAAGAGATTTTCTCGTAGGTTTCTTTCCAAATAGAGATGACCAAGTCTTTCATTCTAATATCCCTACCTAAATTCCATCTAAAGACTTTTCCTTATTAGATTCAATACTATCTTTATCTTTCTCGATATCCTGTCCCAACACATGATTTAATGGGGGACCACAATCCCCACTAAAAGGCACATTAACACATGAAAACTTTCCATCATTCAAAGATTCTGGCCCTACATGCTTCCCAACATCCCCTACTATTCCTCTAGGGTCTGTACCTCCTACCATATTCTCTCCAATTAGTTTCCCACCTATATGTGAACTAGCTAATTCAAATTCTAAAAGAGCGCTCATTCTTGCTTTATTGTATCAATGTTATGGATCTTATCTTTAAGGATTGTAGAAAGATATGATAGTCCATGAACATAATTTTGAGAATTTTTCTTATATTTCCCCCATTAGATTTGAAATTTACTACAAACTTCTCATTCCTCATGTGGATTTACCCATAATTAAGTAATGGTCCAACCAAAATAACTTAAAAATTGCACTTATCCCATGGTTGTATTTAGGAACCCATGTAGTTTTTGACCCCAATGGAAGAATCCATATCACCCAATTCAAGGTATGAATTAGAATTATTATGGCCTTCTAAATATATTATTTGGTGCCCCTTCCACCACTTATGTCAATAAACTCTAGGTCCCTTATATATATTTCATGGTTGAAAAGGGACTTACTCCTCCTATAGGAGAAATGATTAGTATTTGCATGAAGTAACAATTCTTATCCATAAAAAAGAGGACTAAAAATCATTTATTTATGATGTTTTATCCTTTTTATGCTGTATTGGCCACCACCACAATCCCTAATATCAAAAACTAATCACCTAATAAAAGGTAAATAGTCTCCCATTACTATTCCAAACTACATATATTCAAGTATAAGGACCACACACAATTCATTTGTGATTGTGTATAACCATCCTTATTTGAATATATTATAATGATAACTATGATGAGGGTAAATGCCTTATTTAAAAAGTATGTGTAAATTAGTAGGGACCTTTGGTTATATCTTGACTACAGTATAATCAAGATAGAGGGAACCTTATGTCATCCTCTTAGATTGCCAATATATGTACCCACAAAGTTGGTTGAATAGGAGATAGAATATCGATTATTCCATGGTATTGATGGTGTATGCAAATAGAAAAGGAAGGGGCTTCTCCATCCTTTCCCTTTGATTATTAGTAGAATAGTGTTGTATAATTAGGAAAATGTATGCACCATCTCTAGACACAAAGACTCATTCAATTTATAGCTTGATGATTTAAGGTAGTGGGATCCCAAAGATAATGTTTTAAAACACTTAAAATCCAAATGGATTAGCATGAAATATGAAAATCAACATGGTATCCATGACATAATTTAAATTAAAGCATCTTCATTTTTAGAGGTCCTAACTAGATTGAAGAAGCACAATATCAAGCTTGAGGCTAGATTTAAGAGAGATGAGAAGATAACACGTGAAATATAATAGATTAATCCTATGTAGTACCATTTTCTACCTAGACCATCTTCTAGGCATTTTCTAGAGTATTTAAAGGCATAAATTACATAAGTGCCAATAAAATAGAAGATTTAATAAAAACTTAATGAAGGGGCATCATCTTCTACCCAACCTAAAAAGATGAAGTCTCTAATTGAATACATTTATGTGAAAGCATTGCATTCTAGGGAAATAGTGGAAGATGCCTTGGAATCACTTGTAAGTTCTTACAAATCATATGAGGAAGATTTGCAAGTTGAAGAACCTCAACCCCATGTTGAGTAAGTAGAAAAGGAAAATGGGAAGGAGATATTTTTTGACTTAGTTCTAGTTGTTCCCCCTTAAAATAGAAAGGTTTAATTAGCATTAGTTCCAACAAGAACTAAGAAGCTCAGATTAACGCTCAATCACCCTATGAGTGAGGTTAATTTGTTTAGTGATGACAACCCTATCCATGGACCAACCATTTTGGAGTGGTTCATACATGCAAAGTTACAAAATATCCCTACTCTACACCATTAATGGGCCATCATAAAGTCTATCTATCGACCAAATTTGACTTTTTGGTCAAATTTAGGCACCCATAGGAAAAAAAATAATTCTAAACATTTCAAGGGGTCCTAATATGTTTTCATAGGAATTATACTTGTTATATGATGTCATTTGAGGTCACATTAGATTTATTCTTAGTCACATTCACCAGTTTGTCCATTAGGGGTCATTTTATGTCATTTTAACAGTCATTAATTCATTTGACACATTTCCCAAGGTGACTATGTTATTAATTTTTTTGGAAAACATACAAGAAGTTAGTTTAGATGTCTAACATGTTAGCTACATCAGATACTTATAGGCTCCCTAACTAAAATTGTAGAAATCAACTAAAAAAGAGGGGAAATGGCACTTATATGGATTCTTGGGAAGTGTGCCACATGGGTAAGGTTACATAGGGTTCCTAAAACATTATAAATATAATATCAATGATTTTTTTCTATCGAAGTTCCATTTTTAAGCCAAATCTATTTTGCATTTTTTTTGCTCTTCTTGGGAGACTGAACGGACCTTCAAGTTTTTGCTTAGTACAAGAAGCACATGTAGTTTCAAATAAAATTACTTTTTGGGGGTTTTCACACTAAAATACCTTTATTTTAATATATGTATTTTTAATATTGGTCAAATATTATATATGAACAATTGCTAACAATTTGACTATGCATATTTGATAGTTATTTGGTGAGCCTTAATAGTTTTGCTCTATTTATACCAAATATGTACAAACTAATTATTAGTGTTGGCCTTAGAGGATTTTGGATTCCTTATAAAATTTTCTTCATTCTTAGTTATATGATTCATGATGTTTGGATGAGTAAAATTGGTCTATCATATAAGCAAGTGTCACCATGTATAGATTCAGTTGGAGTGTTTTGATTTGTTGAGTGTATCTCTCCTATAGGTTAATTTTTCAACTATGAAAGAGTTTAACATGAGTCCTTGGTTCATATCACTACTTATTTACATGTTTTGATCTTACCATGGCATTCCTTGGGTAGCTTACAAGCTTGTTTTTCTTCATTTTCCATCTTCATGCTAAGTTTCAGTTGAATTCCAACATAAGCTTGTTATCCCTATGTATGAAGTGGTAGTGGACGTTTTTTGGCTCCTTCAAGACTCTATATATTGATTTAATTTTTTTTTTTCATGCTAAGGAGGGTATAAAATTGACCATGTGTTCATGTTCCAAGCCATCTCAGTCATAAAATGCCCTTAATTGCTAATTTCCATGTACATGTAGATGTTTTTCCATGTTGAACAATGTGTTTGAGGTTGTTTTCAAAGTTTTCTGAGGGATAAAATTAATTTTAAGAGTGAAAAATACATTTGGGGTGTTATAAGGCTTTTAGAAAACATAATCTTACTCAAATCAACCTTCTCTACCTACACACAATCTAAAAGGCCATCTACAACCTCCTAATGACATCATGCTGACGTAAGAAGAGGTGAATGACATGGAAATAAGGTCAAAAAATTTATGTATGAATGATGAAAATATGTTTTTAATGTTATAATAAGTATTTTTAGTCCATTCTTGTTCTCTATTTCACATGTTCCTAAGAAAATTGCTTGCTTTGTCATGTGTCCACCTACAAGAAGGCTTAAATAGGGAACTGAGATGTTCTATGAATGCCAAAGCATGTAGTGAGTATATATTTATAACCCTTGAATATTAATGAAACCATGAGAAAATTATGTGAATTTCTATAATGACAAACAAGTCATGAGAAGTCTTTCTAAGGTGATGACTGATTTTTCTAAGAACTAGTCCCTATTTTGAGCAAATAGAGGCCCAAGATATTTTTCAAGATGGCATATAATGTGGTAGAGTTAAATTTGTAGTAAATAAGTTGATAAAATTTCTATACATATCATATGACTACACCTATGTGAAATATTGAAGGTAAAAAGTAAAGAGAGGTAGGTTTTTGAAGGCCTCTAATATGCCTAAGAAAGAACTAAAATACTTTATTGAATTCTACAAACGTAAAGGGAATATGACCTTTTGTTGCTTAGAAGGAGAAACCTCAGACATTGAGATGGATAAAATGTTCTAAATAAGTGAAATGAGTTCATATGTTTGAAATCACAAGAAATTATATGAAGCCTTCTTTGTAATCCCAAAAATTCATTTAAATGTACTCTGTATGGAAGATGCATACCTACAACAGGGTTAGGTTAGCCACTCTAAATTTGATGCCTATTTTATGATTTAAGATCCTTAAAGGAGGAATATATGATCAATATTAGTGAGTTGTAACCTCAAAGGATTTGAAGGGAGAATCAAAACATTGCGACTAGATGCATTGAGAAATCTAACATCTACCTATAGGTCTGGTAAAAGGAAAAAACCAACACCTATTGTTGAGCATGAGAATAAGGTTGAAAATAAAGTGGATAGGTGAAGTTTTTTAGCTAGTCAAGATAAAGGAAAATACTAGTTGACTCCCAAAACTAAAGTGAAGATTATTTACATCTAACTCATGATCTAAATGAGCTCAGGGTGACCTACAAGCAAGAGGTTTTATCTCAATCAATATGGTATGTAAATTATGATCTCACTTGGGGATTATTTGGTGTTTCAAGACCTTTAAGGGTAAGTCACTAATATTAATTTAAAATAAATTTGTTTCTATGACTCATAATGAGCCTCAAAACATGATGATCAAACCGTATAGATAATATGCACTTATAAAAAAGGTTCTCAGTTAGGTAAAATAGGGGTCAACCAAAGCAAGGTCTATCCCAATCATTAAGTAATAATCAAATGGAATAGCCTTCATGATGATAGAAAGGTAAAATCCTAAGTGAAATTATTTTTAAGGTTGTCATATGACATTGATAGATCTTATGAATTAGAAGGTAAACATATAATAGATAAAGGAATGTCTAAAACAAGTCACCTATAGGCAAGAACCTAGTTCAGGATAGATTGCATTAGTTTAATGGATGAAAGATAAATATTAGTGAAACAATTAATGATAACATCCATAATAATTTTATTGGTGTCATAAAACTCTTTTAAGGGAAACACAAATCTACACGGGGTCCTAAGATCCCTATATGCCCCTACATCAAGGTCTAGACAAATAATGGATTCAATGAGGTATGAAACCTCAAGTGAAAATAGGTTTGAGTGACTTCAATAAGATTAATAATGACCCAATTTATTTCATTTAAATGAATAATTCACTCCTAATATTCCTAAACATATTTCTCATTTAGAAAATGGACTATAGTCCGTACAAACAACTAAGAAGCCTCTTTGTTCAAAGGGTAAGCATGGAGAGTACAATCAATAGAAAGGTTTTGGATCACTTAAAAATTTAAATGATGAAAATTTAAATTTGGGGAGAATTTATAAACATCATAGGATCATTTAATTTATTTGGAAAGGTTACCTATAAGTGGATTTGGACTAAAATGCAAGAAAGTAGGGGTTTTTAGCCCATTTTAAAATAAGTTGAGTTGGTTAGGTACCTAAATGAGGGAGTATGAACTTTTAATTTGGTAAAATACTAATTAGGAAATTATAAAACTATAAAAACTCTCATTTATCCATGGGGATAAGGGCTATATCTCTTTTTTTTGTCTCGAAGATCAAGCACTCATGAAAATTAGAACTTTGGTCTACCAAGCAAAAGATGGAAAAATGAGTGAGTAACATAAGACAATGCCTTTTTATATTCAAGTAAAATTTGTTGATGATTATTTAAGATTTATTTATTTTTAGGAACACTCATATATTCTAAAATCCCTCAGAGTGACCTGATTATGCATGCATACATTCCAATTTGCCAGGGTTCCACTAGTCAATGTTGGAAAAAATAGAGAAAAAGTGATGAAAAGAGTTTTTGAGAGGTCATGTGATGGATTGGTGAGTGTTAATGAAGTGTTAAAATGGTTAATAATCCATACTAATCATGTTATAAATGTTTAAATGACCCAAAATTGTAGGGGGTATGTCAAGCCCATTAGGCCTTAAAGAGATTTGAAGCCAATTGGGGGTCTATATGTATTTCTAGGCCTTGATTATCTGTCAAAATGGTTGGAACATGTTTATTTAATGTCTTAAGATATTTATGAGCTTTTGGAGTGAAAATACACCTATAGGAGACCAATTTCTAGCCTTGACACAGTCCAAATATGCAAAATGAGAGGAAACTAAATCGAGGGGTCAACTTGTCAAGCTAATATCTTTTCTAAGGATATGCATGGGAACCAAAGGAATTGAAGGAATATATTATGGTCCCTTGGAATAATTTTTTTGGAATTTGGTGGTAGATTAAGTTTTCAAGTTGTATCAACAAAACTTAAGACTTAGAACTACCTAAAACCCTATTAAAACCTTATTTATGAACTGATGAGGAAAATGAGTTTAGAGAGCCACCCTAATGGCATAGTTTGTAAATTAAACCTATTGGATCATGGATAGGACTCAATCAATATATTACACATGTAAGGTATATGTATGAAACTATATGGACAACATGAAAAATAGATTTTTTTCTCATCATTTTATATGTTTTGTAGGTTATATGAGGTTTAAGGAGATACAATAAAGTTTGGAGGGAAGATAAATACCTATTATAAACTCATATGGTCATTTTATTCTAATAAAACACCTATAATTTTCCTAACTAGAGCTCTCCTTTCAGCTAGTCAAAACTGGCATGGTGAACACAAAGGTGAAAAGTGTGGAAACCTCAATTAGATGTCCTCTTAAGGTGAACTTGAGGGGTCTAAGGCCATGTATAATATCTATAAGTGTATTTAACTCTCTCTCATGTATTTTTATGGGAAAATAAAGGTATTTTTGAATAAAAATGTGAAGGGTAACATTAAAGGGAATTTTTAAGATTATAGGTAAGGATTACTTCTTTCTAGAAGTTTTTAAATGAGTAGGATTAGAAACAATACATGTAATTTAATGCATGAAGGAATTTCATCTCATCCCAATTATCATATCTATCATTATTTAGTGGTGGGATGCTCTAACAAATACAAATATGAAGGTATTTTTGTGTGCTAGGATTAAGAGTCTTATGCCACTTTTCACAATTTTCATGGCTTGTAAGCATAATTGGACTTCCTGACATTACATGTCTCATTTAATGTCTATTATCAATTAATTTTTAACTTATTTTATCAAGTTTAAAAATGTACAAGTGATCTTTGGACTTCCTTTTCTTTACCTCTCTCAAAAGCCATAAATATGGACTCTATTACTTCTTTTTGGTATCCTCCATTGGTTAATGGGGAAAATCTAGCCAAGTTTGTACTTTAAATACTCTTGAATAAATATTAAAGTGATTTTTCCACTCACATGATGTACTATTGAGTGTTTATTACAATCTTGTTGGTCTTGTCTAGTGAAATATTTTCTCTCCTAGCATGTTACTCTTGATTGTCAACCAAATGTATGGAAAGTTTATTATTATAGGTTTTTGATAGTATTATATTATAAGTGTATAGGTTTATTAGAAGTGTTTTATGACTATATCCCTTATTTTAATCATAAATTACCCTTTTAAGTATTAAATACCTTATTTAATCTAACATATGAAACATTGATGTGATAATGCATCCCAAGTTGTGAGTTTTGTGTGAGAGAGACTTTATTTGTATTTAAGTAGTAGATATTTAGTCAGATGGGAGGAAATTAAACATTTGTACATCACCTTTTTTTCTTAACCCTTTTCATCGACAAGTTGATATTTAAGAAGTGCTTCAAGGAGTGCATCAAGGGAACTAGCCCTTCTAGAGATTCATCTCTCAACATTGTCACCCATATAAATAGGGATGTTTCTATTATATCAATTAGATGAGGAGATATATTCATCTCCTCGAGGGTGAAAATCCAAGTGTCAATAGTTCTTGGCATGCCTAATGGGACTCTAAGTCTTAGAAGATTGTCCAAGATTGGTGTTGGTATAAGCATAGTTGTAGCTACAAGAGAATCTAAATTCAATACCTAGAGACTCCACTAAAATTTTCAACTCTTTATTTGCTAATAATTTCCTAATTTCCATTCTAAAGGTAATGACTAGGTCTGTCACTAAAGGTTTACCTTTAGAGTTTGTGTAATTACCCTTATATTCTGCTAAAAGGTTTAGGTTTGTGAATACCCATCCTTATTCATGAGAGTTTGTGTTTATTAAGTCTAATTTATTGTTTATTTAAATCAATACTAAAAAAATATCACATTCCAATATTGATATAAATTAACCTTTTATAACATTCACCAAATTATTTCCTTTGAATCCTGCCCAATATGACCAAATTCTAGGAGTAACCCTTAAGAGTGTTCCATATTTTAATGGAGAGGGTCATGTAATACCATTGAACACATTATAAACATATTAAAGTTTTTAAATATCCATAATATCATTCAATAAAATGTGGCTATTAGGTTGTTGGCATTGTCTTTCAAGGGAAAAGCCTTGGTTGGTATGGGACTCTACCTAAAAATTCTATTGGTTCATTAGATGAACTAGGGGATATATTAACTAAGAGGTTTGAAGAAAATAGTGATCATATATGTGTAGCTTAGTAATTTGAAAATATCAAGATGGAACCATAAGATTTAATGCAAGATTTCAACACTAGATTTCAAAAAACATGGGATAGGATCCCAGCTCTTGTAAGGCCTACTCTAAACTATGCATTCTTGTACTATCTAAAATAATTAAATAGTGATGTAGCAATGATGATCCAATCCATGGGTGGGAATACACTCCCTAATACCTATGAGATAGCTATCAATTCTAGGAATTGTCTTATTCAAGAAGGGAAGATTGCTCCTAAACCTCTAATGTCATTTTCTCTTGATTTACTATCTCTTAGTCAAGCCACATTACCTACCTTGGTTCCTTTTCCTAGCCATGAAAATTCTATCATTATCACAAATAATGAGATATATGATGTCAATATTTTACTACAAATTGTTACCAATTAATTGTTTTCTCTTAAAAAGCAACAAGCTCAAAATTATAGGCCATACCAATCCTACAATTAGTTTGGATAAACCAATAGGCCTCCTTTCCAAGGTAATGTTCAAGGATAAGGTCAAATCACCACTAGGCCTTATCAAAGTTACAATAATAATTCTCCATCATACTCTAATGCTCTTTTTCCCACTCAAAATAACTTGGTCCAAGAGAAGCCATGCTATCCTTCCTTTGACCAAAATAAAGAATAAATTGCTTATGTAAATGAAATGCACAACCAAACCATGGTAATGAAAGGTAATCAATATTTCTAAGTTTTAATTTTTGAAGGACCAATGAAAAATAGGGTGGAAAATGGTCAATCACAATATGATTCTACCCTCATAAATCATTTGGAGTGATATTTTTGTGTTATTAATCACTTGGGGAATCCAAGTAATATGAATACTATTGTTGCCTCTAACACTAGGTCTAAGAAAAGGGTTGTTGAAGAGCAACAAGGAGAAACTCAAAGACATATTTTGGTCCCCAATTCATATCCAATTATAATTTTGTAAAATTAATCTCTTAGAGTGCAAGAAATCCAAAAAAAAATAGAATGTGAAGATAGCTCCTATTCACCCTTCTTCTCAAGCTACACCATAAGGAGATAGTACTCCTAAGAAGCCCTCAAAGGTGAAAAATTATTCCATTAATTTTTTAGAACAAATGAAGAATTTACACATGAACATCTCATTTTGGGATTCATTGAAAATAATAGGGTAGAAAGATATGATCCAAAAATAATTGCAAGGATTGGGTAAGCAAGTTGGCTCATCTAGGAATGAAAATGTTGTCCTAGTTAATGGAACTCAACCTATAGATGGTCAAGTGAAAAAGAATTAAAAATCTCCTCCTTTCTACCCATATATATAATTGGTGATTCATTGGTTCATAATTTCATCATAGATAGTGGGGCTTGTACTTTAGTTATACCCAAGTGTATAGCAGATAAACTAAGCCTCAAATATGAGCAAATGACTAAGGGAGTATTACAATTAGATGAATGACCAGCCAAGACTTTGGGAGTATTTAAATATTTGAATTTTATCCTATAGTATTTTCATAACTTCTCTATTATTCATTATGTTTTAATGGTAAATTACCCTACATACTTTTCCTTTTGCTTGTCAAGAGAGTTTATAGCTAAGATAGGTGGATACTTGGTAGCCAATTGGTCTTACATGGTGTTTAGGACAAAGTATGGTACTAAGGTGAAGATTGAATCATAAATTATTAATCATAATCACTTGGATCCTTACACACCTAAAGCAGAAAATTTTAATTATGTCAACATTGATGAAGAGGAAATCCACATTGACCAATCTCCAACATCTTCCCTTGAAGGAGTTTCTGATTTGTACTTAGATGAATGGGGAGATGAACATTATTAACATTATCCTTAAAAATTAATGGATTAATATGATATTTTCATGTATTTTATGCATGTGGAGGACTCCTTCATTCCAAATTTAATGAAACCAAGTGAACATATAGATGGTTTATGGAAACTTTTATTTGATGGGTCAAGGAGCAAGATTGGGGTATGTGGTGGAGCCATGTTCGTTTCCCATTCTAAAGAAAGGTATTATTCAACTTTTATATTTCAATTATCATGTAATTGTAATGTGGTATAATATGAGGCCCTCAGTCATGGACTTGAATGGGCAAGGAAAAGAGGTGTCAAGGAATTGCAAGTGTTTAGTGATAGTGAGTTAATTGTGAATCAAGCGGGAGTGTAGAATTTGACCAAGAACTATTTGCTTAAATATTATAAGCATAGAGCATGGGATCTTGTGGAAGGTTTATAATATTTCAAAATCACATCTATTTCAAGAGATGATAATAAGAATGCTAATAGGTTGGCATCAATTGGAGCTCAGTTTGGTGTTCCAAAATGGATAAAAGAGGATAGGAACTAGCCACATCACAAGGTAATTATAAGGCCTTCCATATGAGATAATGCCACTGATTGGAAAGTGTTTGATAGTGACCAAAAAATAAATCTTTTCCTATATGAGGAGGCTGAGTTTTCTTCTAAGAATAAGTCCAAATTATAATAATAATATGGAGGGCTGATTATCTAATTGAAATCCAACTAGCTTCCTAAAGGCCTAGCTACTCTTGAGAGCATATTCAATGAGGATGATGAGATAAATAAAGAGAAGGTAAGCATGTCTACCAATTAGATAAATATGAGAAGGTATAAATATTTAAGGATAATTTACTTGCACTTAGGAAAGTATGCACTAGCCAAGAGAAACATGCTTTCATTGAGTTATGCAAGGAGTTTAGTGATGTCTTTGCATGAGAGTATAGTGATTTGAAGGGTTTTGATCCAATCCTATCTCAATACACCTTATAGATAGATAAAAATTCCAAGCCTATTAAGAAAATACAAAGGATAATAAATACTAAGATTGAACCCCTCATGAAGAAAGAGCTCACTAAGTTGATTGAGTCTAGAATCATCTTTCATATCAAGCATTCATATTAGTTGGCCAACATAGTCCTTATTAGAAAGAAGAATGGGGAGATAAGGTTGTGTGTTTACTTTAGGGACTTTAATAGAGTTTCCTTGAAGGAACATTATCCCCTCCTTTCCATGGAACAAATATTTCAAGTTGTGGTAGGTAGTGAGAGGTTTTCTCTCCTTGATGGGTATTCTAGGTGTAATCATATTATGGTGAAGGAAAGTGACCAATATAAGAAAAAATTTACTACTAAATGGGGTATATATGATTATAGGAATATGAATTTTGGATTGTCTAGTTTTGGATATAATTTTCAATGTGTAATGGATATCAATTTTCAAGGACTAATCAATGACATTGTGTTGGTGTATCTTGATGATGTAATAGTTTTATCCAAGATGAAAATGATCAATTGAATCATCTAAGGTAGATTTTTGAAAGGTGTAGAGAGTTTGGGATCTATCTAAACCCAAAAAAATGTGTGTTTCCTATCCATGAAGGCAAACTCTTAGGACACATTGTCTCCAAAAAGGGCTTATCCATTGATCTTCAAAGGTTGAGTGCCATCTTGGCATTGTCTTTGCCTAAACACAAGAAAGGTTTGCAAAGTTTCTTTGGGAAAATAAATTGTATAAGGAGATTCATTATTTATTTTTATAACTTAATTAATCATTTAAAATCCATGCTAAGGAAGTATAAAGTGTTCACTTAGACAAGAAGGAGGAAGGAAAGTTTTGAAGAGATCAAACAAGCCATTACCCAAATGCCTACTCTTGTACTTTCTAATTTCTCCAAAGATTTAAATTTTTATACCTTTAATAATGAAGAGGTAATCTCCATAATTATTACTCAATAAAATTATGAAAATTTAGAGTATCTTATTGCCTTATTCAGTAAAGGTTTAGAAGGCTATGAGGTAAGATACACCTATGTTGAGAAGCAAATACTTATAGTTATTAGGAGCCTAAATAAATTTATTCATATGTTATATAATAAAGAGATTACCATATTTTTATCTCATCCTAGTGTAAAATACATTATATTTAGTAGGGATTTTAATTAGAAGAGGGTAGGTTAGATCACAAAAGTGATGGAATATGATGTGAAAATCAAGATAACCATGCTAGTGAAAGGAAAATAGTTATGTGAACATCTTACTTTAGAATTGAAGGAGAAAAAGGAGGTCGTTTTGGTACCTCAATATGACCCTATTATATATACATCTTCACCCATAAGGATATGGACACAAGATATGATTCATTTCCTTCAAACTAGTGAGTGTCCATAAGGTCTTGATAGAGCTAGAATAAGGTACTTTAGATTACAATCCATTCCTTATGTACTTGTTAATGGAGTGATATTTAGGAATAAATTTTTAGGTGTTTTATTGATGTGTATTAATTTATATCATATTGAAAAATTATTATTTGATTTTCATGATGGACTAGCTAGTGGTCATTTTGCTCCAAGAACCATAACTGCTAGGATTATGAGGGATGGATACTTTTGGCCTAGCTTGTTTAAGGAAACTAATGCTTGGGTAAAAAAATGTCAAAAGTGTGCTATTTTTTATGGAAAAAAATATTACTACCTTTCTTTTTCATCCAATTCAATTTGAGCAGCCCTTCATATAATGGGTTTTGGATTTCATAGGCCTAAACAATCCACCTTCAAGTGTTGGTCACAAGTGGGAGTTGAATACTACAAATTATACTAAAAGATGGGTGGAGGCTGTAGATCTCAAGGAGGTAAATTAAATCTCAATTATAGACTTATATTAAAGTATATTAACAAGATTTGGGTCTATTTAATAATAATTTCAGATAATGTACTGACTTTTATTGAAACAAGGACAAGTGAATGGGCTTTGAAGCATAGAATCTATCTTAGAACCTCCTATAACTATTAGCCCGAGATAATGGACTAGATGAATCAATATATAATAATATAATTATGATCATAAGGAGGACAATGGAGGAGAATCGAAGGACTTGGCATTCCAAGTTGAAGACAACCCCTTGGGATGATAAGATTACCCCAAATAGAGCAATTGGGAATTCACCATACACACTTATTTATGGGAAAGAATATAGATTGATTACTTCACTTGAGTTAATATCATTGGACCTTACCTATAAACTATAATTTATGGAGAATGAAATCATGGAAGCTAGGTTATGTGAGTTGATGGAGCTTGATGAGACAAGAGATCAAGCTATACAAACTATGATAATTCACCAAGAACAAACCAAGAGATACTTGGATAAGAAAAACATTCAAATAGGTTTAAAGGAGGGAGAAATTATCCTAAAGTGGGATGAAGATATAGATAAACCTGTAAGATAGATAAATTTTGATGATTTGTGGAGAGGGCCATATGTGATCATATAATGCAAGCAACACAATGCTTTCCAACTCTCAAGGTTGGATGGAGAGGAGATTCATAGCCTAGTAAATGGGATATATCTCAAAAATTTTTACTAAGGTTATCCTATCCCATTTTACATAGTTTATTTCTTTCCATGTGTTCCCTAAGTGCTTATGCACAAGTGTGAGTTTTGTCTTGTGTCTTGCCTTATTTTATGTTGTGTTTAGTCTTGCTTTATTAGTGTGTTGTGATTGATTAATGTTTATTTAGGAAAATTAATTTCTAATTGTCTTAAATAATTAATTGAATCCATTGTCCATTTATAGGATAAGGATTCTAGCCTTTAGTATAGCAGGCATACTACCCCTATGAGTCACCATTTTGTTGACCAAATTTGATTTATTGGTCAAATTTAGGCACCCTTAGGCAAATATTTTTGTTTTAAATATTTTAAGTGTTAATTAATATGTTTTTAATGGAATTATACTTGTTATATTATGTCATTTTAGGTCACATTAGCTTTAGTCTTAGTCACATTAGCCAATTTATCCATTAGGGGTCATTTTTTATCATTTTAAGAGTCATTAATGAATTTGGAAAATTTACCAAGATGTATAGCTGTTTAAATTTCATGGTAAAAATCTAATAATTCAGTTTATATGTCTAACTTGTTATTTAAATCATATAATTTTAGGCTCCCTAATTGAAATAAATAGAAATCAACTAAAAAATAGGGAAAATGGAACTTGTATAGATTCTTGGGAAGTGTGCCATGTGAAATTTTTTTTTGGGGGTCACTAAAACATTATAAAATTAATATAAAAAATTATTTTTCTATGTAATTTCCATTTTGAATCCAAAACAATTCTTCACTTTTTTGCTCTCCTTGACAGACTGAACTGACCTTCAAGTTTTTGCAAGGTATGGGAAGCACATGCAGTTTAAAACAAAATACTTTTGGGAGGTTGTTTTAATATCCAATAAATTATTTTTTATATATTAATTATGAATATTTGTCAATTTTTTTATATGAAAAATCACTAACAAGTTGACTATGTAAATTTGATAACTATTTAGTAAACCCTAACAATTTTGCTCCATTTCTACCAAATACGTATGAACCAATTGCTAGTATTGGCTCCATAGGATGTTTTATTACATATAATATGGTTTAAAATATTTTTTTAATTATTCATGATTTTTGGATGGATAAAATTGGTCTATCATGCAAGGAGGGGTCACCTTGTGTAGTTTTAGTTGGAGTGTTTTGATTTAATGAGTATATCTCTCCTTTAGGTGACTTTTTCAGTAGGGAAAGAGTGTCCCATAATTCCATAGGTCATATCACTAGTTAATTCCATGTTTTGATCTCACCATGGCATTCCTTGGGTAGCTTACAAGCTTATTTTTCTTGATTTACCAACTTCATGCTTAGTTTCAGTTAAATTCTACACATAAGCTTATTCTCCCTATGTATGAAGTGGTAGTGGAGGTGGTTTATCTAGTTAAATACTCTACAGGTTGAGTGAATTTTTATTTTCATTCTAAATATGGTATAAAATTGACCATGTGTTCATGTTCCCAGCTATCTTAGTCATGAAATACCCTTGGCTACTAATTTCCACGTACAAGTAGATGTTTTTCCATGTTTAATAGAGTGTTTAAGGTTTTTTTCAATGTGTTTTGAGGGATACCATTAATTTTAAGAGTTAAAAATAAATTTTGGATGTTAGGAGTCTTTTATAAAACATACTCTTTCTCAAATCAACCTTTTCTACATATACACAGTCCAAAAGGCCATCTATAGGCTCTTGATGACATCATGCTAACATATGAAGAGGTGAATGACATGTAAATAAGGTCAAAATTTTTATGGATGAAGGATGGAAATATGTTTTAAGGTTATAATAAGTAATTTTAGTCTATTTGTATTCTCTATTTCACATGTTCCTAAAAAAACTACCTGCCTAGCCATATGTCCACCTATAAGAGAGCTTAAACAGGGGGCTAATATGTTTTATGAATGCCAAATCATGTAGTGAGACTATATTTATAATTATTGAATATTAATAAAACTTTGAAAACATTTTTAAGTGATATAATGACAAATAGGTCAAGAGAAGTCTTCCTAAGGTGCTAACTAAATTTTTGGGGAATCAACCCGTATTTTGAGCAAATAAAGGCCAAGGAGATTTTTCAAGATGGAATATAATGTGGTTGACAAAAATTTTGAGTAAATAAGTTGATTAAACTTTTATCCCTATCATATGAATAAACATACGACAAATATGGAAGTCAAAAAGTAAAAGGAGGTAGGTGTTTGAAATCCTCTAATATGCCTAAAAAAACACTAAATCACTTTATTGAATACTACAGGCCTAAAGGGCATATAAACTTTTATTGCTTAGAAGGTGAAACCTTGGACACTAATATGGATATAATGTTTTCAATAATTAAAATGAGGTTAGATGTTTTAAATCGCAAAAAATTATATGAAGAATCCCTTGTAATCCAGTAAAAGAATTGAAATGCACACTCTCTAGAAGATGTATATCTACAATAGGGTTAGGTTAGCCACTCAATATTTGATTCCTATTTTATGATTTAGGATCATTAAGGGAGGAATATATGATCAATTATGGTGAATTTTAACCTCAAATTATTTCAAGGGAGAATCAAAACATCAGGACTAGAGCCATTGAGAAACCCAACATCCACCTATAGGTTTGGTAACATGGCAAAACCAACACCTATAGTTGAGCATGAGAATAAGGTTACAAACAAGATGTATAGGTAATTTTTTAACAATAATAAATAAAAATGAAAATAATAGTTGACTCCAAAACCTAAATTGAATATTCTTTATAGCTAACTCATGATCTAAATGAGCTCAGGGTGACCTACAGGTAGGAGGTTTTATCTCAATCAACAGGGTATGTAAACAATGATATCACTTGGGGATTATTTTGTGTTTCAATAAATTCAAGGCTGAGTCACTAATATGAATTTTATATTAATTTATTATATTATTCATAATGAGATTCAAAGCATTATGATCAAACCTTATAGATAATATGCACCTACAGAAAAGGGTCTTAGTCAGGGAAAATAAGGGTCAACCAAAGTAAGGTCTATCCCAATCATTAAGCAGTGATCAAAGGGAATAAAATTATTTATAATATAAAGGTGAAAACCTTAGTGAAATTAATTTTAAGGTTATCATATGATCTTGAGAAATCTTATCAATCAAAGGGAAAGCATAAAATAGACAAAGGAAGGTCTAAAACAAGTCACCTATAGGCAGGAACCCAATTTAGGATAAAGTGCATTGGTATAATGGATGAATGATCAATTTTAGTGAAAAAATTAATGATAAAATTAATAATCATTTTATTGGTTTCATCAAACCCTTTCAAGGGAAACACAAATCTACACAGGGTCTTAAGATCCATGTATGCACCTAGTGCAAGGTATAGACAATCGAAGGCTTCAATGAGGTATGAACTATCTAGGAGTGAAAATAAGTGTGAGTGAATTAAAGAAGATTATTAAAGACCCAATAGATTTCATATAAATTCCTAATGCCCTCCAAATATGCCCAAATATCTTTGTCATTTTGAAAATGGACTATAGTCCATATAAACAACTAAGAAACCTCTTTATTCAAAGGGTAAGCATGGAGAGTGCACTAAGGAAAAATATTTTGGATGGTTTAAAAAGTTAAATGGTCATAAATTAAAAGTGGGTAGAATGTATAAACATCATAGGATCATTTCATTGGCTTGGAAAGGTTACCTACAAGTGGATTTGGACAAAATATAAGAAAACAAGGTTTTTTAGCCCCCTTTTTAGACAAGTTGAGTTGGTTAGGTACCTAAGTGAGGGATTATGACCCTAAAATTTTATAAATATCCTATTAGGAAATTATAAACTCAAAAAAATCTCATTTTTCCATGTGGATAAGGGTTATATCTCTCTATTTTGTTTTAGAGATCATCCACTCATGAAAATCAAAACTTTGGTCTAGCAAACAAAAGACGGAAAAATGAGTGAATGACCTAATATAAGGCCTTGGTATCTTAAATTAAAATTATGTGATGTTTATGAAAGGTTTAATGATATTTATGAACATTTATATATACCTAAACCCCTCATAGTGACTTGATTGTGCATGCATACAATCCAATTTGCCAGGGTTCCACTAGGCCAAGTTGCTAAAAAGAGAAGAAACGTGATGAAAGGAGTGTTTGAGAGGTCATGTGATGGATTTTTGAGTGTGAATGAATTTTTGAAATATGTAATAAGACATATTAATCATTTTATAATAGTCCAAATGATCTGAACTTGTAGGGGGTATGCCAAGCCCATTAGGACTACAGGAGGCTTGAAGCCGATTGGGGGTCTATATGCATTTTTGAGCCTTGATGAGATATGAAAATGGTTGTAACATGTTTATGTAGTGTTTTTAGATATGTGTGAGCTTTTACATTTAATATATACTTATGAGAGAGAAATTTATAGCCTTGACATAGTCCAAACATGCAAAATGAGAGGAAACCAAATCAAGATATCAACTTGTCAAGCTCATATATTTTACAAAGATATGAATGGGAATTAAATTAATTAAAGGAATTTATAAGGGTAAATTGGCATAAATTTTGTGGAATTTGGAGGTAGGTTCAATGTTTATGTTGTATTAACAAAGATTAAGACCTAGAACTACCTAAAACCCTGGTTATGACTCGATGAGGAAAATGAGCTTAGAGATCCACCCTAATGGCATATTATGGAAAGGAAACCTATTGGATCATGGAAATTACTTGCTCAATATCTCACACATGAAAATGAGATGTATGAAACTATATTTATAACATGAAAAATAGTGTTTTTCTTATCATTTTCTATGTTTTGTAGGTTCTTTGAGGTTTTGAGGAGATGAAATCAAGTTTGGAGTGAAGATAAAGACCTATTATAGCTCAATATTGTCATTTTATTATATTAAAAAACCTATAAGTGTCCTAACTAGAGCTCTCCATTCAACTAATCAAAACTAGCATGGTGAACACAAGGGTAAAAAGTGTGGAAACCTCAATTAAATGTCCTTTTAAGGTGAATTTGAGGGGTATAAGGCCATGGTAATATTTACAGGTGTCTTTCACTCTCTCCCATAGAATTTCATTGGAAAAAATGTGAAGGTTATCATAAAAGGGAGTTTTTAAGACTATAGGTAATGATTGCTTCATTCCAAGACTTTTCAAATGAGTAGGATCAGAACCAATGTATGTAATTAAAATACTTAATGCCTTCCCTCTTAGCCCAATCATAAAATATATCCCTAGTTAGTGGTGGGATGTTCTAACATATATAAATTATGAAGGCAATTTTTTATGCCAAGATTAAGAGTTTATGCCACTTTTCACAATTTTCATGGCTTGTAAGGATAATTATAATTTTTGAAATCATATGGATCATTTAATTTCTCTTATCTATGCATTTTTAACTTATTTTATCAAGTTTACACATTTCCAAGTGACCTTTGGACTTACTTTGCTTTGCCTCTCTCTCAAAAGCTATAAATATGGACTCTTTTACTTCTTTTTGGTATCTTGCACATGTTAATGGGGGAAACTATAGATAGATTTGTACTTGAAATACTCTTTAAGAAATATTAAAGTGATTTTTACACTCACATAATGTATTGTTGAGTGTTTATTTCAATCTTGTTGTTCTTATCTAGTGAAATATTTTGTTTCCTAGAGTATTACTCTTGATTGTCTACCAAATATGCAGAAAGTTTATTTTTATAGGTATTTTTTAGTATTATTTCATAAGTCTATAGGTTTATTATAAGTTTTTTATGACTATATCCCTTAATTTAATCATTCTTTACCCTCCTAAGTATCAAATACCTTCTTTAATGTAGTATATGAAACATTGATGTGCTAATGCATCCTATGTTGTGAGTTTTATGTGAGAGAGACTTTTTTTGACTTTAAGTAGTAGATATTTAGTCAAATGGGAGGATATTAAACATTGGTGCATCACTTTTTTTTGTTTTCTTAGTTTTTTTCTTAACCCTTTTCATCCACAAGTTTATAGTTAAGAAGTGCTTCAAAGAGTACATCAAGGGAACTAGCCCTTCTAGAGATTCATCTCTCAACATTATCACCTACAACAAGAGGGATGTTTCCATTATTACACTTGGATGAGGAGAGATATGCATATTATCAAGGGTGAAAATCCAAGTGTTAACACTTATGAACATCATAATTCAAGAGGAGCTTAAGCCCTAGATAGTGGCTCTATAAAAGGAAGAAAATGAAAGATATTTGGATGATCTTAGGTCTTTAGGTAGTACCCAAATAGAAGTACAAAAAACATTAAAAATAATACACTCTTTAGTAAGTGTCCAATTTGACCAAACCACTACTATATTGTAAATATTGAGGATAAATAAGGATATGGTAGGTGGAGAGGAATTCACTTTTCAGAAGGTGGATCCATTTGTTGGCTTGACTCTAGTTAGAGGAGAAATACCAAGTGAGGACCCCATCCATGAGGAGGATATACTTTGGTTAACCAAAGCTCAATCACCCCAATTACAAATTGGAAACGAAGGCCTAAAATAAAAAATAAAGAACCTATAGATAGAGGAGGATTTGGAGAAACAAGTAGTTTTATCAGTTCATGGTATTATGATTGAAATGTTTGAGGGATCATTTCATGACATGTTTGACTCTTTGATGTTAATAAACCTAAGATAGAGTGCATTTTAATTACAAGATACAATAACCAAGGGCTTAATCATTTAATGGTAGGGTTCCAAAGACAAGATAACAGATTTAATTATCATATTGATAGAGGATAACATTCTTAATTTCAAGACTATTATCATTGCTCATCTCAAAACCATCTTGGGTTTGAGTATGGATAATATCAATTGTTTTATCACATGGTCCAAAATCTTGGAAATTATTATCAAGGATGATATAGAGATACTAAATATAATTGAATGGATCTTGGGGACCATGATTTACTAACCTATAATTTTTAGCTCCATGGGCATCATTATAGATGATGAGTTCAACACAAGACCACTTTGGTCATGCAAGAGGTGAGGAGAAAGAGCCAAGATAGGTTTGGAGGTGATAACAATAGGATCATGGATATGATCCTAACTATAAAAAATAAGATAACCAGGGTGAGGAGAAGTAAGGAGGATTTATAAAGAAATGATAGGGGCCTAGATGATTTGGAAAATCAAGAGGATGAGCCCCTCCTTGAGTCAACTATTAATATAAAGTTAGTTGATGAATAACATCAAAAGGAAATGAGGTTACTTCAATAAGATCAAGGGAATTCATTAGCACAAAGTCCACTAGGTAGTTAAGAATATTCTCTTTTGTGGGAACATTAAATATTAAAATTGGAATATTCTTTTCTACATGCATGTTCTATTTGTATGAACATTCCCTAAAGGTTAGTTTATTTTAGAAAGTGTAGTGTATTCTATAAACTTGGTAAAAAGGATAGTTATCCTTTGAATTTTATACACTTTTAAGTTGAGGCAACTGAATAACATACTTCCTCAAATTCTATAAAAGGAGCATTGTCATTTGTAAAGGGGGAAAGAGTTTTTGAGCTATAAAAACTAGTGTAAACTTTGAAGCAATTAATGCAATAAAATAATTCTAAGAAGATTGTCTCATCTTGTTTGTGTGAATTATTATTTATCTTCTCTCTTAATTATTTATTCTGGATCCCAATTTTTAATGGTTTTTAAGAATTCTAGACATGCATATTTAATACAGGGTTGTTAATTTGTGCAAATGCTAGATTAGTTAAATGTTCTTGGGTTTAATTCATTTTATTTGTTGTGCATAGCTATGTGCATATTCTATTTGACTATAGTGGTAAATATTTAAATTAAATCTAGTTCTTACATGTATTTATTCATACTATCCTTAGATACTTGCCTGATATGTGGTGAGATTTAAGCATATGCTATTTCATGCTATACATTGGTTAAATGTATGCTCAGCTGGAATTCAAACCTTGTCATGATGTTTGAGGTAGAGATTAACAACATATTTTCTTTCTACCTTACCCTTCCCTTTTTCTCCTTCTTCAACTAGATCATTGTAACTTTGTGTGTGTGTGTGTGTGTGTGTGTGTGTGTGTGTGTGTGTGTGTGTGTGTGTGTGTGTGTGTGTGTGTGTGTGTGTGTGTGTGTGTGTGTGTGTGTGTGTGTGTGTGTGTGTATTCATTTTAGAATAGTCTTAGATTATAATTTGATCATAATTCACTAATATTAGTATATATTACTTCTTCTTTTACAAATATTATTGAGAGGACCAAGGTGGCTCCCAACCACCAAGATTTATAAAAAATTTGGAATAATTTTCTTGCTTTGTTGCTATTTCATCATAGGCAACTAGATTACCATAACCTGTTACTCATGCTCTAAACTCTTTGAGTTCTAAAATGAGAAGTGTTATATAAACACTAAGAGCACCATGTCGTACATATTTAAGCATCAACACATACCTATGAACCCATCAAGTAGATGGATTTTATTATAGAATTGTGAAGATTTATTACATTGATCTACCTTATTAATAATGTATTATTATTTAAATTAGGTGACATGGTTTAGAATAGTATTTTTAAGAAAAAAATGTTGATTTATTTGAACTAGTAATTCATTCAAATTAAAAATTTGAGATAATATACATAGATTTTATTACTTTTAATGAGGTTTTAGATATTACATTTCAAATAAATGTATTTATTTTAATAAAATATGGATAATATTTTATAATTATAATATGCACTATTATTTTAGCTCATGAAAAAGTGTGTCAATGGATCCATCTCTCTAATTTAAGGTAACACAATTATATTAAATAAAATTAATAGTTATGGGAAGTTTAAAGAAACTTGTCTAATGTTTATCTATACTCAATATGATATGATAATACTAGTCTATTAGGTGTTTCATCAATTTCATTCACTAAATTCTTGGCATTTTTCTTATTCTGAAATTCATTGTTTATAATCCTAACCATGAATTTTAATCTACCTTGAAATTTGGTTTCATTAGAGCTATGGGCATTAGTTCCAAATTTAAACAATTCAGCCTATAAAATAATTATCTCATATTTTCTAACTTCATGATAAATATCATTGAAATATGGATAATTATTTATCTTTTTATTTAATGGGTATATTTAAAATTTGAGAAAATATACCTTTTTAATTAACTATCAATTAATTTGTAATTTATTTTTATAACCACATTATTAAATCTAAGCATATAATCACTAACATTCTCATTAAGAATTGTTTTAGTTGAGAAATTTGTGAAAATGTAACCTTGAGGACATTTTATCAATATTTTAAATTGTATCCACTCACCTCATTGTGATAACACTATATTGTTGGGTGGTTGGTCCACTGCACTCACTACAATCTTGGCCTTATTATTAGGTCAAAAATAATTTTCACTATTCCTATCCTTGAAATTCTATTTACCTTAAACTTTTGGATACACTATAGGAAGGGGAGTTACTTCCATGTTTAATAAAAATTACCTTTAAAAGAATGATCTCATATTTTATAACCACATGAGAAATATTATTGAAATATGGATAAGCATTGAAGACCACTTTTTATTTATTGGATAAAATTAAACTTTTAGAATATATACTTTTTAGTTAATTATGAGTTTGTTAGCAAGTTAATTTTGCATCTATTTTATTAAATCTAAGGACATGTTCACCAATGTTCTCATTAGGTCCTTTTTGATTTGAACCATTTGTGAATATGTAACCTTCATGTTAACTTTGAAAGAAAAATGTGATAATAAAATCATTGGATAAAGCAATGGAATAATTTATAGATCCACATGGAAAGACATAAAATCAATCAAGATAATAATATTTAAGGATTATAGAAAACAACTTAGACAATAATGTGTCTTTATGTGTAAAATATAAATAAGAAACATGAAACTATTTAATGTGATGAAAAGGGTCACATTTAACATTGAATATTGAATAGTTCAAAATTTGGAGCCACAAATCTTAAAGGGAAATATTATGTAAGTAAATCATAGGCCAAGGGGATAAGTTATATATATCATGTGAAGCCACCCTTGCACTTGTATTTTGAGATCCCTTAAAAATTAAATTTATTTTTTGATGAACATCACAAAAGGTTTTCCTAAGATTGGTTATTTTATGATTTAATATATAATTAGTCATAAAATAGGTAGGAACATAAGCATTATCCAATTGAGAAACACTATGAAGATATGCAAATTTGGAAGCATTTTTATATGATTGAGGAATATTTAAATGAAAGGTTTAATCATTGAATCCATTTTGATAAGGAAAATAAACATAAACATGTCTGAAATAAATTCATGTAGGAATAATACTTGAAACAAGTTGGGAAACAATCACACCATCAAACACAAAAGGGTACCCTCTAAATAATAATTTCATTATATATGGATATATTCTTAAGAATATGGACTTATAGTAACACCATTTATTTGTTTTATAATTTATGAAATTGGATTCTAATATTTAGATTTTTGGTTTTTAACTAGTTTGATATTGGATTCCAATATTTCTATTACTAATTTTTTAATAGTGTGATATCAAGTTCCATTATTTATATTATTGGTTATAAGTAGTGTGATATTGGTTTCTAATGTTTCTATTATTGAATTAAAACTAGTGAAAAAATAGATTCCAATTATATCCTAATTTTTACTGATCACATAATGCCCCATAGTTATTCTAGTACTACCTAAGTATAGTTGTCATGGTGACACCCTCATTTATGAAAAGTAACTAAACATAAAACAATATTATGGTGTATAACTTAGTAAAGTTTAATTAAGCTTAAAAAAACTTTATAATTAACTTATTTTTATAAAACTTTTACATATAAAAGTGGACCAATAAATCCCCATCTTTATATTCGATTTTATCACAACCATTAGATTGGGAAAACCTTAGAATTTTACCTAATCATAAGAATGCATCAAACAAAAGCTAGGCTATGATTTGGAGTCTCATTTTCATCATGAAAAAGGATGGGATGAGGAGAGTGAGAGAGGGCAAATGATTTTCCATGACTTATCCCTCCTCCTCCAAAATCCAACAAATCTTCCATGAACCTTATACATTCCATTCATGATTGGAGGCATCATAGTTTTAGTGTAAATTTAATTCCATTGAGTAAAACCCCATTAGTATCCCCTTTCCTACAATGTGTATGTGGTTTACACTAATTTTTTAATCTATTTTAAAACTATGTAATGTTTTTTTATTTGTTTTAATAAATTTTTGCATGATCATAAACTATGTAAAATGAGAAGAATAAATATATATAAATAAATCCATCATTTATAAATTCATCTACCATGTTATAGGAATGTTATTATTTTATTTTTTATTTTATAATATTTAATATGTTAAAAAAATATATCAAAAAATTATTAGTGTTAGTAATATTTAATCCTATGTATCTCCAATGCATGTAAAAAATAAAACATTAAAAGTATGTAGGTGACTGTTGATTAATGGCTCAAGAAGTATTCAGAATGTTCTACATAGAAAGAGTGTTTCCCTATGAACCAGTTTTTTGCTTTTTATTGAACAGCTCAAAAAACACAAATAGGGTTAGATTTTTGTATTGGATTAGGGTTTTATTGGACAATTGAGGCATTTATTATAACTTCACCAAATAAGTTATGCCATTAATCAAAATGACCTAATATATTATTTTGGTCATTCTTCTCACCTTGTTTTAAAATAAAAGATAATATTAAAATATTAAACTGCCTTTGAATCAAAAGAGACAAGTTTGGTCATCTTAATGTTGAAACTAACCTAATATAGGCTAGGTCAAACCTAGTAACTATAGAATAAAGTCACTTAAATTTTGTGAAACTCCATGATATTGACAAGAATGAAAAATTTATTAATGATAAATAATTTAATGAAATAAAAAATTCAAGGTCCTCCTTAGATCCCTAGTGTTTCTCTTTCCCATTAAGGTCCTTTCAAATGTATTAATGAAAAATAATTAAATGAAATAAATGAAAATATTCCACTCATATTAAATAATAGTGCATTGATTTTAAGGTATTATTGGAGTGTGTTTTGTAATAAACTCACATCTTGGGCTAATATGATAGCATATAGTAATTTATGATCTTCAATGGTATCACTAAGTAACTTAATATTCACTACCATGTTTAAGTGGTTCAAAGTATAATTTAATGGCCTCCTATATTTTATTAGGTATCTTAATAAATTCTCATTTACATGTTTTATTTTGTGTCCATGCCCAAATGATACTATATACATCACTATCTTGTATAATTTCATTTGACTTGGTCCATGCTTTATTTGGCCTTAAAGAATCCAGATACCATGTTACACTTTGTGTTCTCCTTATAGGTTTCTAATATTGAATCCTCAGCATTTTATTCATATTTTTGCCTTCTAGTTTAAGATAAATACTCCCATCTACCCTTCTAATACATATATTTTAATTTTAATTTTATGGTTGTTATGTTGTGGAGCTAAAAGCTTCATTGATGCAGACATGGAGGAGGTTGTTGAGAGATTGCTGAGTTGTAGAGAAACTGACGTCAGTCTGATCAACTAACATCAGTCATATCTAGTGAGTAGAGCAACTGACATCAGTCAGTATCGGCCAACGTCGGTCATCTCCAGCTAGACAGGGACCGACGTCGGTCACCTGTACGGTTCCAAAACTGTTAGTTGATGAATAGTTAGTTAACGAACCAGTTGTTTGCATGTTAAAAGGCTAATTTTATTCTTGAGTTGTGGATCTAATTATTGTAATTGGATATCTAATTATTGTTTGCATGAGATCTATATAATAGACTGATGGGCTATATTATAATTTGTGCTAGTTGAGTAAGAGCAAGGTTAGCTCCTTCAGAGTGAAGAGAGCAAGGTGTGTTCCTCCTAGTTCCATAGGGGTGCTGAGTGTGTATGATTAGGTAGAGCTACAGGTTGTGCAAGTTCTAGTAGAAGATCCACAGGGGTGCTAGTTTGGAAAATCAGAAGGGTTCTTCATGTGTGTGTGATCTTGGTCGGCAGGTTTGTAAGGCCAGGTTTGGAGATCTACATGGTAAGTAAGATCATTGATTTGCAGGTATTTATGTGTGGAAGGTCTAAGGTGGATCTACAGAATAACAAGTTCAAAGGTGATGGGTAACACAGTAAGATGCAAGATTAGGGAGATCTACTTGAAGTACGATTGTGTACTTGGAATGCAGTGTGTACTTAGTGTACTGGTAGTTTTGTTATTGACTGGTTGACAGCTCTGTGTGTTGAGTTGTGTTTGTAATTGATATTACAAGAGAGATAACTCTTGAAGAGATTTCTTGTTTATGCCCTAGAGGTGTGGGATCCCTAGAGGTGTGTAAGGAAGAAGATTGTGGCATATTTTTTGTTGTATTTCCTTCTGGAAGAGTATTAATACAATTGTGTATTGTCTCTCATATTCTATGTTATTTTTGAATTCTAGTTACTTGTTACTTCTGGTTGAATTTTGCATTTAGTTTCTTGTACATGGTAATCAATTATGCTTCTAGGTCCTAACAGTTGGTATCAGAGCTATTTATGGTTTTAGATTCCTGACAAAGTGGCATTAGAGTGAAGGTTGAAGGGAGTAGGTTTGTGTTTGATTACAAGTCACTCTCAGGGGTTTCTAATTGAGTGGGAGTATAACAATGAAAGAAGAAAGTAAGCTAAGAATGGAGGAATTGAAAAGCACGAATAGTCAATTACGGTGTTATAGAAAGAAAGAGCAGGTAAAGAAATATTGTTGGTTGGTAGAAGATCAGCATGAAGGAATTGAAGAAGTAGATGTTGTAGGTGTTATTTCATAAGATGCTCTGGGACGTTCCTTGGATAAAGTAGAATCTTGGTTTATAGATTTTGTTGCCTCTTTCCATGTAGCCCCATATACAAGGGTTGGTGAGCCTTGTCAAAGTATTGCCAAAGGGGAAGTGTTGCTAAAATTGTAGATGGCCAACACATGGGTGTTGAAGGAGGTCATGCAAGTCCCAGTCTTGAAGATGAGGCTAATTTCTTTAGGAAGGTTGGGTGATGAGAGATGCACAAGAACTCTTATAGTGGATGCACTTGAATTAGCTGGTGGTAAGAAAAGAGGTACTCTTTATCTACTTGCTTGTATTACTGATTCTTCTTCTATAGTGAAGATGTGGTTTTGTAGGCTTGGTCACATGAGCATGAAGGAGATGCATGTACTTAAGCAGAAGATAGATGTGTTTGACAAACTTAGGAACTGGAAAGCCTTAGTGTTCTTAGAGGAGATGATGGACAGAGATCAGTGGATGGGACTGGATATCTATGAGCAGGGTAGTTTGGATAGGGTTTTAATCCAAAGAGAGCTCATAGGTAAAAACTCATCACTCATAGGAAAACACAGGTACTGATGTCAGTTATGTGAAACTAGTGTCGAACAGACAGGCACCAACATTGGTCATGTGTAGATAGGCAAAGTTGGTGGTGTTGGGTAGGTGGTGACTGATGTTAGTAGGATAATTGGTGTTGTTGACCAGGACAGTCACATGGAACTGATGTCGGTCAGATGTAGACTGTGTGGTGATTGAGGTCAGTCACTAGAATTGATTTTGGGGGGACAACATGCTGTTAAGGAGTCTCAAACACCCATATGGAGGACTGAAAGGGTAAGTAAGCCTCAAATCCATTATTCCTCTTCTTTATACTACTTATTACTCATTATATAGTAGGAAGGATCTAAGAAATAGTGGGAGCATGGCATGATTTCTATGGAGAAAAACCAAATGGGAGATTTGGTAGGGTTGCTAGCTGGTATGAAAGCACTAAAAGACGAATGGATTCCTTGGTTAAAGAATAGATAAAATGGACACGTGAGATGAAAGGCTAGGTTATATGGTCTTGAGCAAGCTACAAGATAGTGGTATAGGTTTGACAGGTGAATGACAATGCATGGCTTTAGTCAATGTCATTATAACCATTGTGTGTTTCTTTACAAGGTTAGATAATGGTCGTGACATTATCCTGTTACTATATGTGAATGATGTGCTTATTGCAGGTGCATACATACAAGGAGTTTCTGAGCTAAAGGTAAAGTTAGTTCAGTGGTATGTCATGAAGAATTTGGGAGCAGCAAAATTCTTTGGCATGAGTAATCCTAGAGATAGGGAAGATCATAAGTTGATGTTGTCATAGGATAATTGTGTGAAGGTAGTGCAGGATGTAGTACAACAAGTGCACCTATGGATGGATAGTTCATAGAACAAGGTCCCCAATCACATGATGAGGTTGAGTACATGTGTACTCCCTGATATTGCCCCAGTAGTGGGAGTTGTCAGCAGGTTTGTAGTCAATTTGGGAAGGAAGCACTAGAAAGTGGTTCAGTGGGTTCTCATGTATTTGAGAGGGACCAACAGTAGGGATTCTTGCTATGCAGGGTTAGGCACTTTAGATATGGTAGGTTACTTGGATGACAAGTGTTGCACCATAGGATGTGTGGTGGTTGGTCTTCAAGATTGAGCTTGAAGAGGGATACAAGCTAGGAAATAGATTAGATGGTGTACAGGTATAGGTACAGTGCAACTATTTATCTCTAAGTGGGAGATTGTTAGCTTGTGAAGCTAAAAGCTTCACTGATGTAAACATGGAGGAGGTTGTTGAGAGGTTGTTGAGTTGTAGAGCAACTAATGTCAATCTGATCAACTAACGTTGGTCATATCCATTGAGCAGAGCAACTAACATCAGTTAGTATTAGCCAACATTGGTCATCTCCAGCCAGACAGGGATCGACATTGATCACCTATGTAGTTCTAAAACTGCTAGTTGATGAATAGTTAGTTAACGAACTAATTGTTTACATGTTAAAAGGCTAATTTTAGTCTTGAGTTGTGGATATAGTTATTGTAATTGGTTGCCTAATTATTGTTTGCATGAGATCTATATAATAGACTGATGGGCTATATTATAATTTGTGTTAGTTGAGTAAGAGCAAGGTTAGCTCCTTCAGAGTGAAGAGAGCAAGGTGTGTTCCTCCTAGTTCCATAGGGGTGCCGAGTGTATATGATCAGGTAGAGCTACAGGTTGTGCAATTTCTAGTAGAAGATCCACAGGGGTGCTAGTTTGGAGAATCAGAAGGGTTCTTCATATGTGTATGATCTTGGTCAGCAGGTGTGCAAGGCCAGGTTTGGAGATCTACATGGTAAGTAAGATCATTGATTTGTAGGTATTTATGTGTGCAAGGTCTAAGGTGGATCTACAGAATAGCAAGTTCAAAGGTGATGGGTAACACAACAAGATGCAAGATTAGGGAGATCTACTTGAAGTACGATTATCACTTAAAGTGCAGTGTGTACTCAGTGTAATGGCAATTTTGTTACTGACTAGTTGATAGCTCTGTGTGTTGAGTTGTGTTTTTAATTGATATTACAAGAGAGAACTCTTGAAGAGATTTATTGTTTATGCCCTAGAGGTGTGGGAGCACTAGAGGTGTGTAAGGAAGAAGACTGTGGCATCTTTTTTGTTGTATTTCCTTTTGGAAGAGTATTAATACAATTGGGTATTGTCTCTCATATTCTATGTTATTTTTGAATTCTAGTTACTTGTTACTTCTAGTTGAATTTTACATTTAGTTGCTTGTACATGGTAATCAATTCTGCTTTTAGGTCTTAACAGTTGATATCAGACCTATTTATGGTTTTAGATTCCTAATAAAGTGGTATCAAAGCTAAGGTTGTAGGGAGCAGGTTTATGTTTGATTACAGGTCACTCTTAGGGGTTTTTGATTTAGTGGTAGTATAGCAATGGTAGAAAAAAGTAAGCTAAGAATGGAGGAATTGAAAATCATGAATGGTCAATTACAGTGTTATGGAAAGAAAGAACAGGTAAAGAAATATTGTTGGTTGGTAGAAGATCAACATGAAGGAACTAAAGAAGCAGATGTTGCAGGTGTTGTTGCATAGGATGATCTGGGATGTTCCTTGGATAAAGTAGAATCTTGGTTTGTAGATTATGTTGCCTCTTTCCATACAACCCCATATAGAGGGGTTGGTGAGCCTTGTCAAAGTATTGCCAAAGGGGAAGTGTTGCTAAAATTATAGATGACCAACACATGGGTGTTGAAGGAGGTCATGCAGGTCCTAGTCTTGAAGATGAGGCTAATTTCTTCAAGAAGGTTGGGTGATGAGAGATGCACAGGAACTCTCATAGTGGATGTACTTAAATTACCTAGTGGTAAGAAAGTAGGTACTCTTTATCTACTTGCTTGTATTATTGATTCTTCTTCTATTGCGAAGATGTGGCTTTGAAGGCTTGGTCACATGAGCAAGAAGGAGATGAATGTTCTTAAGCACAAAATAGATGTGTTTGACAAACATAGGAATGGAAAGCCTTGGTGTTCTTGGAGGAGATGATGGATAGAGATCAGCGGATGGGACTAGATATCTCTGAGTAGGGTAGTTTGGATAGGGTTTTGATCTAAAGAGAGCTCGCAGGTAAAAATCCATGACTCATAAGAAAACATAGGTACCAATGTTAGTTATGGGAAACTGACATCGAACAGATAGGCACCGACATTGGTCATGTGCAGATAGGCAAAGTTGGTGGTGTCGGGTAGGTGGCAACTAACGTCAGTAGGATAACCGGCATCGGCAACCAAGACAGTCGCATGGAACCGATGTCAGTTGGATGCAGACTATGCAGTGACTGAGGTCGGTCATTGGAATGGATTTTGGGTAAATATCATAATGTCAAGGAGTCTCAAATGCCCATATGGAGGATTGAAAGGGTAAGTAAGCCTCAAATTTGTTATTCCTCTTCGTTATACTACTTGTTGCTCACTACAGAGTAGGAAGGATCCAGGAAACAATGGGAGCATGGCATGATTTCTTTGGAGAAGAACCAAATAGGAGATTTGGTAGGGTTACCAGCTAGTATGAAAGCACTTAAAGATGAATGGATTCCTTGGTTAAAGAATAGACAGAATGGACACATGAGATGGAAGGCTAGGTTAGATGGTCTTGAGAAAGCTACAAGATAGTGGTATAGGTTTGACAGGTGGATGACAAAGCATGACTTAATTCAATGTCATTGTAACCATGATGTGTTTCTTTACTAGGTTAGATAATGGTCACGACATTATCCTATTATTGTATGTGGATGATGTGCTTGTTGTAGGTGCATACATACAGGGAGTTGTTAAGCTAAAGGTAAAGTTAGTTTAGTGGTAGGTCATGAATAATTTGGGAGCAGTGAAATTCTTTGGCATGAGTAATCTTAGAGACAGGGAAGATCACAAGTTGATGTTGTCACAGGATGATTATGTGAAGGTACTATAGGATGCAGTACAATAAGCGAACGTATGGATGGAAAGTTCACAGAACAAGGTCCCTAATCAAATGATGAGGTTGAGTACATGTGTACTCCTTGATATTGCCCCAATAGTGGGAGTTGTCAGTAGGCTTGTATTCAATCTAGGAAGGAAGCACTGGAAAGTGGTTTAGTGGGTTCTCAGGTATCTGAGAGGGACTAGCAGTAGGGATTCTTGCTATGCAGGGTCAGACACTTCGGATATGGTAGGTTACTTGGATGGCAGGTGTTGTACCATAGGATGTGTGGTGGTTGGTCTTCAATATTGAGCTTGAAGAGGGATACAAGCTAGCAACTAGATTAGATAATGTACAAGTACAGGTATAGTGCAGCTATTTATCTCCAAGTGGGAGATTGTTAGGTTGTGGAGCTAAAAGCTTCACTGATAGAGATCTACATGGTAAGTAAGATGATTGATTTACAAGTGTTTGTGTGTGCAAGGTCTAAGGTGGATCTATTGGATAGCAAGGTCAAAGGTGATGGGCAACACAACAAGGTGCAAGATTAGGGAGATCTACTTGAAGTATGATTGTGTACTTGGAGTGTGGTGTGTACTCAGTGTACTAGTAGTTTTGTTACTAACTGGTTGACAGCTCTATGTGTTGAGTTGTGTTTGTAATTGATATTACAAAAGAGATAACTCTTGAATAAATTTATTGTTTATGCCCTAGAGGTGTGGGAGCCCTAGAGGTGTGTAAGGAAGAAGACTGTGACATCTTCTCTATTGTATTTCCTTCTGGAAGAGTATTAATACAATTGGGTATTGTCTCTCATATTCTATGTTATTTTTGAATTCCAGTTACTTGTTACTTTTGGTTGAATTTCACATTTGGTTTATTGTACATGGTAATCAATTGTGCTTCTAGGTCCTAACAGTTGGTATTAGAGCTATTTGTGGTTCTAGATTCTTGACAAAGTGGTATCAGAGCTAAGGTTATAGGGACCATGTTTGTGTTTGATTACAGGTCACTCTCAGGGGTTTCTGATTGAGTTGGAGTATAGCAGTGGTAGAAGAAAGTAAGCTAAGAATGGAGGAATTGAACATCATGAATGGTAAATTATGGTGTTATGGAAAGAAAGAGTAGGTAAAGAAATATTGTTGGTTGGTAGAAGATCAGCATGAAGGAACTGAAGAAGTCGATGTTGCAAGTGTTGTTACACAAGATGCTCTAGGACAATCCCTGGATAAAGTAGAATCTTGGTTTATAGATTCTATTTCCTCTTTCCATATAGCCCCATATAGAGGGGTTGGTGAGCCTTGTCAAAGTATTGGCAAAGGGGAAGTGTTGCTTAAATTGCAGGCGGCCAACACATGGGTGTTAAAGGAGGTCATGTAGGTCCCAGTCTTGAAGATGAGGCTAATTTCTTTAGGAAGGTTGGGTGATGAGAGATGCATAGGAACTCTCACAACAGATGCACTTGAATTAGCTTGTGGTAAGAAAGTAGGTACTCTTTATCTACTTGCTTGTATTACTGATTCTTCTTCTATTACGAAGACATGGCTTTGTAGGCTTGGTCACATGAGCAAGAAGGAGATGCATGTTCTTAAGCAGAAGATAGATGTGTTTGAAAAACTTAGGAACTAAAAAGCCTTGGTGTTCTTGGAGGAGATGATGGACAGAGATCAGCAGATGGAACTAGATATCTCTGAGCAGGGAAGTTTGGATAGGGTTTTGATCCAAAGAGAGCTTGCACGTAAAAAGTCATCACTCACAAGAAAACATAGGTACCGATGTCAGTTATGGGAAACTAGTGTCAAATAGATATGTACCAATGTCAGTTATGTGTAGACAGGCAAAGTTAGTGGTGTTAGGCAGGTGGTGACTGACATCGATAGGATAACCGGCATTGGTAACCAAGATAGTCACATGGAACCGATGTCGATCAGATGCAGACTATGTGGTGACTAAAGTCAGTCACTAGAATGGATATTGGGTGGAGAGCACACTGTCAAGGAGTCTCAAATGCCCATATGGAGGATTGAAAGGGTAAGTAAGCCTCAAATTTGTTATTCCTCTTCTTTATATTACTTGTTTCTCACTGTAGAGCAGGAAGGATCTAGGAAATAGTGGGAGCATGGCATGATTTCTTTGGAAAAGAATCAAATGGGAGAATTGGCAGGGTTGCCAGCTGGTATGAAAGAACTGAAAGACAAATCGATTCCTTGGTTAAAGAATAGAGAAAATGGACACATGAAATGAAAGGCCAGGTTATATGGTCTTGAGCAAGCTGCAGGATAGTGGTACATGTTTGACAAGTGGATGAGAAAGCATGGCTTTAGTCAATGTCATTGTAACCATTGTGTGTTTCTTTACCTAGTTGGATAATGGTCGGGACATTATCTTATTACTATATGTGGATGATGTGATTATTGTAGGTGCATATATATAGGGAGTTACTGAGCTAAACGTAAAGTTAGTTTAGTGGTATGTCATGAAGAATTTGGGAGCAACAAAATTCTTTGGCATGAGTAATCTTAGAGACAGGGAAGATCACAAGTTGATGTTGTCATAGGATGATTATGTGAAGGTAGTGCAGGATGCAGTATCGTAAGCACACCTATGGATGGACAGTTCACAGAATAGGGTACCCAATCACATGATGAGGTTGAGTACATGTGTACTCCTTAATATTGCCCCAGTAGTGGGAGTTGTCAGTAAGTTTGTAGTCAATCTAGGAAGGAAGCACTAAAAAGCAGTTCAGTGGGTTCTCAGGTATCTAAGAGAGACCAACAATAGGGATTCTTGCTATGCAGGGTCAGGCACTTCAGATATGGCAGGTTACTTGGATGACAGGTGTTGCACCACAAGATGTGTGGTGGTTGGTCTTCAAGATTGAGCTTGAAGAGGGATACAAGCCAAGAAATAGATTAGATAGTGTATAGGTACAGGTAAAGTACAACTATCTATCTCCAAGTGGGAGATTGTTAGGTTGTGGAGATAAAAGCTTCACTGATGCAGACATGCAGGAGGTTATTGAGAGGTTGCTGAGTTGTAGAGTAATTGACATTGGTCTGACCAACTGATGTTGGTCATATCTAGTGAGCAGAGCAATTGACATTGATTAGTATCAGCTGACGTCGATCATCTTTAGCCAAACAGGGACTGATGTCAGTCACCTGTGCGATTCTAAAACTACTAGTTGATGAATAGTTAGTTAACAAACTAGTTGTTTGCATGTTAAAAAGCTAATTTTAGTCTTGAGCTATAGATCTAATTATTGTAATTGGATGTCTAATTATTGTTTGCATGAGATCTATATAATAGATTCATGGGTTGTAATGTAATTTGTGCTAGTTGAGTATGAGCAAGGTTAGCTCCTTCAGAGTGAAGAGAGCAAGGTGTGTTCCTCCTAGTTCCATAGGGGTGTGGAGTGTGTATGATTGAGTAGAGCTGTAGGTTGTACAAGTTCTAGTAGAAGATCCATAGGGGTACTGGTTTGGAGAATCGGAAGGGTTCTTCATGTGTGTATGATCTTGGTTGGCAGGTGTGTAAGGCCAAGTTTGGAGATCTACATGGTAAGTCAGATCATTGATTTATAGGTGTTTGTGTGTGCAAGGTCTAAGGGTGATTTACATGATAGCAAGGTCAAAGGTGATGGGCAACACAACAAGGTGCAAGATCAGGGAGATCTACTTGAAGTATGATTGTGTATTTGGAGTGCAGTGTGTACTCAGTGTACTCGCAGTTTTGTTACTAACTAGTTGACAGCTCTATGTCTTGAGTTGTGTTTGTAATTGATATTACAAGAGAGATAACTCTTGAATAAATTTATTGTTTATGCCCTAGAGGTGTGGGAGCCCTAGAGGTGTGTAAGGAAGAAGATTGTGGCATCTTCTTTATTGTATTTCCTTCTGGAAGAGTATTAATACAATTGGGTATTGTCTCTCATATTCTATGTTATTTCTAAATTCTAGTTACTTTTTACTTTTGGTTGAATTTCACATTTAGTTTCTTGTACATGGTAATCAATTGTGCTTCTGGGTCCTAACAGTTGGTATCAGAGCTATTTGTGGTTTTAGATTCCTGACAAAGTGGTATCAGAGCTAAGGTTGCAGGGACCAGGTTTGTGTTTGATTACACGTCACTCTCACGGGTTTCTGATTGAGTGGGAGTATAGGAATGGAAAAAGAAAGTAAGCTAAGAATGGAGGAATTGAAAAGCATGAATGGTTAATTATGGTGTTATGGAAAGAAAGAGCAGGTAAAGAAATATTGTTGGTTGGTAGAAGATCAGCATGAAGGAATTAAAGAAGCAGATGTTGCAGGTGTTGTTACATAGGATGCTCTAGGATGTTCCTTGGATAAAGTAGAATCTTGGTTTATAGATTCTGTTGCCTCTTTCCATGAAGCCCCATATAGATGGGTTGGTGAGCCTTGCCAAAGTATTGGCAAAGAGGTAGTGTTGCTGAAATTACAGATGGCCAACACATGGGTGTTGAAGGAGGTCATGCAGGTCCCAGTCTTGAAGATGAGGCCAATTTATTTAGGAAGGTTGGGTGATGAGAGATGCATAGGAACTCTCACAATAGATGCACTTGAATTAGCTGGTGGTAAGAAAGCAGATACTCTTTATCTACTTGCTTGTATTACTAATTCTTATTTTGTTGCGAAGACGTGGCTTTATAGGCTTGGTCACATGAGCAAGAAGGAGATGCATGTTCTTAAGTGGAAGATAGATGTGTTTGATAAACATAAGAACTAGAAAGCCTTGGTGTTCTCAGAGGAGATGATGGACATGGATCAGTGGATGTGACTGGATATCTCTGAGCAGGGTAGTTTTGATAGGGTTTTGATCCAAAGAGAGCTCGCGTGTAAAAAGTCATCACTCATAGGAAAACATAGGTATTGACGTCGGTTATGGGAAATTGGTGTCAAACTGATAGGTACCAAAGTTGGTCATATGCAAATAGGCAAAGTTGGTGGTGTTGGGCAAGTGGTGATTGACGTCGGTAGGATAACCAACGTCGGTGACTAGGATAGTCACATGAAACCAACATCAGTCAGATGCAGACTGTGTGGTGACTGAGGTCGGTCACTGTAATGGATCTTGGGTAGATAGCACACTGTTAAGGAGTCTCAAATGCCCATATGGAGGATTGAAAGGGTAAGTAAGCCTCAAATTTGTTATTCCTCTTCTTTATACTACTTGTTGCTCACTATAGAGTAGGAAGGATCTAGGAAACAGTGGGAACATGGCATGATTTCTTTGGAGAAGAACCAAAGAATAAAGAGAATGGACAAATGAGATGGAAGGCTAGGTTATATGGTCTTGAGCAAGCTGCAGGATAGTGGTATAGGTTTGACAGGTGGATGACAAAGCATGGCTTTAGTCAATGTCAATATAACCATTGTGTGTTTTTTTACCAGGTTGAATAATGGTTGTGACACTATCATGTTATTGTATGTGGATGATGTGCTTGTTACAGGTGCATACATACAGGGAGTTGTTGAGCTAAACGTAAAGTTAGTTCAGTGGTATGTCATGAAGAATTTGGGAGTAGTGAAATTCTTTGGCATGAGTGATCTTAGAGACAGGGAAGATCACAAGTGGATGTTGTCACAGGATGATTGTGTGAAGGTAGTGTATGATACAGTATGACAAGCGCACCTATGGATGGATAGATCATAGAACAAGTTTCCCAATCACATGATGAGGTTGAGTACATGTGTACTCCTTGATATTGTCCCAGTAGTGGGAGTTGTCAGCAAGTTTGTAGTCAATCTAGGAAGGAAGCACTGGAAAGCAGTTCAGTGGGTTCTCAGGTATCTGAGAGGGACCAGCAATAGGTATTTTTGCTATGCAGGGTCAGGCACTTTGAATATGGTAGCTTACTTAGATGACAGGTGTTGCACCATAGGGTGTGTGGTGGTTGGTTTTCAAGATTGAGCTTGAAGAGGGATAAAAGCAAGGAAATAGATTAGATGGTGTACAAGTACAGGTAAAGTGCAGCTATTAATCTCCAAGTGGGAGATTTTTAGGTTGTGGAGCTAAAAGCTTCATTAATTTAGACATGGAGGAGGTTGTTGAGAGGTTTTAGAGTTACAAAGCAATTGACATCAGTCATATCTAGTGAGTAGATCAATCAACATTAGTCAATATCGACTGATATCAGTCATCTCCAGCTAGATAGGGACCGACGTCAGTCGCCTGTGCGATTCTAGAACTACTAGTTGATGAATAGTTAGTTAACGAACTAGTTGTTTGCGTGTTAAAAGGCTAATTTTAGTCTCGAGCTATGGATATAATTATTGTAATTGGATGTCTATTTATTGTTTGCATGAGATCTATATAATAGACTCATAGGCTATATTGTAATTTGTGTTAGTTGAGTATGAGAAAGGTTAGCTCCTTTAGAGTGAAGAGAGCAAGGTGTGTTCCTCCTAGTTCCATAGGGGTGCCGAGTGTGTATGATTAGGTAGAGCTACAAGTTGTAAAAGTTTTGGTAGAAGATCCACAAGGGTGCTGGTTTGGAGAATCAAAAGGGTTCTTCATGTGTATATGATCCTGGTCGGTAGGTGTGTAAGGCCAGGTTTGAAGATCTACATGGTAAGTAAGATCATCGATTTATAGGTGTTTTCATGTGCAAGGTCTAAGGTGGATCTATAGGATAGCAAGGTCAAAGGTGATGGGCAACACAACAAGGTGCAAGATTAGGGAGATCTACTTGAAGTATGATTGTGTACTTGGAGTGCAGTGTGTATTTAGTGTACTGACAATTTTGTTACTAACTGGTTGACAGCTCTGTGTGTTGAGTTGTGTTTGTAATTGATATTACAAGAGAGATAACTCTTGAAGAGATTTACTGTTTATTCCCTTGAGGTGTGGGAGACCTAGAGGTGTGTAAGGAAGAAGATTGTGGCATTTTCTTTATTGTATTTCCTTCTAGAAGAGTATTAATACAATTGGGTATTATCTCTCATATTGTGTGTTATTTCTAAATTATAGTTACTTGTTACTTTTGGTTGAATTCCCCATTTAGTTGCTTGTACATGGTAATCAATTGTGCTTCCAGGTCCTAATAGTTGGTATCAGAGTTATTTGTGGTTCCAGATTCCTGACAACATGGTATCAAAGCTAAGGTTGCAGGAAGTAGGTTTGTGTTTGATTACAAGTCATTCTGAGGGTTTTTTGATAGAGTGGGTGTATAACAATGGTAGAATAAAGTAAGCTAAAAATGGAGGAATTGAAAATCATGAATGGTCAATTATGGTGTTATGGAAAGAAAGAGTAGGTAAAGAAATATTGTTGGTTGGTAGAAGATCAGCATGAAGGAACTAAACAAGCAAATGTTGTAGGTGTTGTTGCACAGGATGCTCTGGGATGTTCCTTGGATAAAGTAGAATCTTGGTTTATAGATTTTGTTTCATCTTTCCATGAAGCCCCATATAGAGGGGTTGGTGAGCCTTGTCAAAGTATTGGCAAAGGGGAATTGTTGCTAAAATTACAGATGGCCAACACATGGGTGTTGAAGGAGGTCATGTAGGTCCCAGTCTTGAAGATGAGGCTAATTTCTTCAAGAAGGTTGGGTGATGATAGATGCATAGGAACTCTTATAGTGGATGCACTTGAATTAGCTGGTGGTAAGAAAGTAGGTATTTTTATCTACTTCCTTGTATTACTGATTCTTCTTCTGTTGTGAAGACGTGGCTTTATAGGCTTGGTCACATGAGCAAGAAGGAGATGCATGTTCTTAAGCAGAAGACATATGTGTTTGACAAACTTAGGAACTGGAAATCCTTGGTGTTCTTGGAGGAGATGATGGATAGAGATCAACAGATGGGACTAGATATCTCTGAGTAGGGCAGTTTGGACAGGGTTTTGATCTAAAGAGAGCTCGCTGGTAAAAAGTCATCACTCACAAGAAAACACAAGTACTGATGTCAGTTGTTGGAAACTAGCATCGAACAGATAGGCATTGACATCGATCATGTGCAGAGAGGCAAATTCAGTGGTGTCGGGTAGATGGCAACTAACGTCGATAGGATAACTAGCATCAACGACTAGGATAGTCATATGGAACTAACGTCGGTCAGATGCAGACTATGTGGTGACCAAGGTCGGTCACTGGAATGGATTTTGGGCAGATAACACACTGTCAAGGAGACTCAAACACCCATATGGAGGACTAAAAGGGTAAGTAAGCCTCAGATTTTTTATTTCTCTTTTTAATACTAATTGTTGCTCACTGTAGAGTAGGAAATATCTAGGAAATAGTGGGAGCATGGAATGATTTCTTTGGAGAAGAACCAAACAAGAGATTTGGTAGGGTTGCCAGCCGGTATGAAAGCACTGAAAGATGAATGGATTCCTTTGTTAAAGAATAGAGAGAAAGGACACGTGAGATGGAAGGCCAGGTTATATGGTCTTTAGCAAGCTACAGGACAATGGTATAGGTTTGACAGGTGGATGACAAAGAACGGCTTTAGTTAATGTCATTGTAACCATTGTGTGTTTCTTTACTAGGTTAGATAATGGTCACGACATTATCTTGTTATTGTATGTGGATGATGTGCTTGTTGCAGGTGCAGACATACAAGGAGTTACTGAGCTAAAGGTAAAGTTAGTTCAGTGGTATGTCATGAAGAATTTGGGAGCAGCAAAATTCTTTGGCATGAGTAATCTTAGAGACAAGGAAGATCATAAGTTGATGTTGTCACAAGATGATTATGTGAAGGTAGTGGAGGATGCAGTACGACAAGCGCACCTATAGATGGACAATTCACAGAACAAGGTCCCTAATCACATGATGAGGTTGAGTACATGTGTACTCCCAGATATTGCCCCAGTAGTGGGAGTTGTCAACAAGTTTGTAGTCAATCTAGGAAGGAAGCACTAGAATGTAGTTCAGTGGGTTCTCAGGTATCTGAAAGGGACCAACAGTAGGGATTCTTGCTATGCAGGGTTAAGCACTTTGGATATGGTAGGTTACTTGGATGATAGGTGTTACACCATAGGATGTGTGGTTGTTGGTCTTCAAGATTGAGCTTGAAGAGGGATACAAGCCAGGATATAGATTAGACAGTGTACAAGTACAGGTACAATGTAGCTATTTATCTCCAAGTGGGAGATTGTTAGGTTGTGGAGCTAAAAGCTTCACTGATGCAGACATGGAGGAGGTTGTTGAGTTGCAAAGCAACTGACATTGGTCTGATTAATTGATGTCTTTCATATTCAATGAGTAGAGCAACCGATATCGGTTAGTATTGGCTAACGTCGATCATCTCTAGCCAAACAGGAATCGACGTCGATCGCCTGTGTGGTTCAAAAACTGCTAGTTGACGAATAGTTAGTTAATGAACTAGTTGTTTGCATGTTAAAAGGCTAATTTTAGTCTTGATCTATGGATCTAAGTATTTTAATTGGATGTCTAATTATTGTTTGCATGAGATTTATATAATAGACTCATGGGCTGTATTGTAATTTGTGCTAGTTGAGTAAGAGCAAGGTTAGCTCCTTCAGAGTGAAGAGATCAAGGTGTGTTCCTCCTAGTTCCATAGGGGTCCTGAGTGTGTATGATTAGGTAGAGATATAGGTTTTGCAAGTTCTGGTAGAAGATCCACAGGGGTGCTGGTTTGGAGAATCAGAAGGGTTCTTCATGTGTGTATGATCTTGGTCGGCAGGTGTGCAAGGCAAGGTTTGGAGATCTACATGGTAAGTAAGATCATTGATTTGCAAGTGTTTGTGTGTGTAAGGTCTAAGGTGGATCTATAGGATAACAAGGTCAAAGGTGATAGGTAACATAGCAAGGTGCAAGATTAGGGAGATCTACTTGAAGTACGATTGTGTACTTGGAGTGCAGTGTGTCCTCAGTGTACTGGCAGTTTTGTTACTGATTGGCTGACAACTCTGTGTGTTGAGTTGTGTTTTTAATTGATATTACAAGAGATATAACTCTTGAAGAGATTTACTGTTTATGCCCTAGAGGTGTGTAAGGAAGAAGACTGTGGCATCTTCTTTGTTGTATTTCCTTCTAGAAGAGTATTAATAGAATTGGGTATTGTCTCTCATATTCTGTGTTATTTTTGAATTCTAGTTACTTGTTACTTCTAGTTGAATTCTGCATTTAGTTGATTTTACATGGTAATCAATTGTGCTTCCAAGTCTTAATAGTTGGTATCAGAGCTATTTGTGGTTCTAGATTCCTGACAATGGTCATACTAAAATAATTTATCTCACATACACATCCATTAATGAATTTAATGCTTATTTAGGTATTTCACAAATAGGCCCAACATAAATATCATTATTACTTGGAATATTTTCATAGATGTAGTATTCCCTATGAAAATTAGTGCCTTTGGTTAATATTTGGTCATATATATATATATATATATATATATATATATATATATATATATATATATATATATATATTTGTGTGTGTGTCTTACATTGGGTGATACCATTATATATCTTTTATTATTTCTTTATATTCCATCATTGGTATGCCATACATAACATGGAACTTGAACATCTTAGGTTTGATAATACCCATTATCTTATGGTTACCATATGTAAAGAATGTCTCCATAAAGGAATTGAATTCATACACTTTCTCAATAATGAGTGAAAATAGTTTATCGCTCATGACATGTTATATAATCATCCTTGATATGTGGCAAAGAAAATTTGTCTAATTTCCATAATGATGTTACTAATCTTCCATAAGTCCCATCTATATCCTCGTGAGTGTGTCCCACTAGAAGCAATATTACATAATCAATGTTGAATAACCTTATTTATTTCATGGATGTAAATTCAAATAGGGTAACATTATTTTTATCACTTGAAGAATTATCTAGTTTAAAGTAGAGGATTTGTGGTTTTTTATAATGAAGTATTTCTACTAGCAATGCTAATTACTTTAGATTAGAAACATTTATATATCTACCCCTTGATTTTTTCATGCAATTAATTTTATAATAGTGCATCATGCATGGATGTTTTGATGATCCAATACTATTATATAATAAATCCCCATTTTCATAAATTAGTAGTTCTTCAGGCTTATTGAGACACAAATCCAATGATGTGACTATGTAATTTTATCTACATTAAAAAATACTAGGCTAAAACTGGCCAAAACCCCTAGTGTTGTTTCCATGTGTGAGCATACTAGTAAATATAACTGCGAGGTTCATAATATTACTTATTGACATAGACTTCTTGCCTATCTTTGGTATGGAAGTCTTAATTGTGTCCATTTTATCATGCATAATTCCTTATAATCCTTGACATTTTTATTCTAATCCTAATATTTCAGAATATTAATGTGCATGATAGAATTAAATGTATTCATTATTCCATTTTTTTTCCTATTAAAATTTTGAGAGTGTTTCTAAGAATGAAATGGCTCTTTATTTTTTATATGTATTTATACACTCATCACACTTGGTGAAGAAATTATTGTTCACAAATGAAACATGTTTAAAATTTTTTTTCATTATCATGTTGAAGTTTAGTTGTGACATAGAAGGAAGGTTCAAAAATTTGAGCTCCTATTTATAATTATTTGACATTAAATTATGGGATTCAATTGAAGAGAAGTATTCTATGAGTAACTTTGATTTCATCTTGTCCTACAAAGTGACAGAAATATGTGTAAATATCTTAATTTATCTCAATGATTTTTGATATGAAAACAATTATTTTGGTAGTACTCAAACTTTATTTCTCTTTTCTAGTGTTACCATTTATTGCATGCCTACCACTATTTATCCACTTAGATTTTTTAATGTGTAAGTGACAATAATATTAGGGTCTTACACTTTCATTAAGATACAATTATAATTCAAAATGATTCAATTTTATGATTTTATTGGCTTATTACCACTTAAATTTTTTGTTATCTTATTTTTTTTATCACTTCTTTATATAAATTTTGCTTAACTAAATATCTTCTATATTTCCTTTTAATGATTGCTCAAAATAGGTCTAAAATATTTATTCATTCACTTGTTTATTACAAAGAATTTATTTTTATATTGGTATTTCAATACCAATGAGAATATAAAGGATCTACAAGCATTCCTTGTTCTAACTCTAAGATCTTTATTTTCCTTTCTTGATCACATTCACCCTGAACTTATTTTAGACCTTAATATCTTTTGTTAGGATTGACATCCCTTCTTATTTGTACAAATATAAATCACCTTCTACTTGAACCATTAGGTATATATTATATTTTTCTTAACCCTGTAACTCTCATCTAATTAACTCTAACAACACCATCTAAGTAACTAACTTACTCTTACTATTATATAAATACAATCCCTTTATATCATCTAATGATATAAACTTTATACCAAAAAAGGGTTCCAACACCTCTTAACAAATTTTTATAGTTTTTGTAGGCCTATATACATGTTTATCAAGATTTTATTGACCCTTCACAAGCTTCTATCTCATCCAAATACCTTAAGACTTTACTCATACTTAAACACTATCATAGGTCTCCATATAGGTATGATAACCTTTAAAATAGGTTACTATCCTTATCTATCATTAGATAATATTATAAATATATCTTTACTTCTATCAATAATCCTAATTAATAATAAACTAATATATTTATTTGTTTCTTAAGGGATAGTTATCAAATGACTTTCTTGTCCTTCTTGAGTTATTAGGACTAATTGACTTTCAATAGGTTTGATCTTCAAATGGGATTCATTACAATTTAACAAATACTTTTTTAGGATTATCCAATAATGAAAATGATGACTCAATTATTAAATAAGGTATTAACCCCAAGAAATCAATATAACTCACTTTATACTCTCTTTATCGTCTTCTAAAATAAGCTCATATAGGCAAAATTTTACATAATCATATATAAATGTCCCTACATAGTATTTAATATTATATAACTATTTAGATCACATGATAAACATCCTTTAAAACTATAAATGAAGTTTTGAGTTATTTGACTAGATGAATCTCAAGTTATAGTGTTCTTTCATGAACTAGGGTTTTCTTACACAATCAAGACTTGAGATCACATTAAGCTTTGTTCATAAAGCTTATTTATTTCATCTTCTTCTAATCACCATTGGTACAACCTAAAAAACTCCCTTAACCTTTTAGAAACTCAAAACTAAGCTCATGAAAATATTAACATGTATGTTTAGTTGATTTTATTTTACTGTATATGCTTAAAATAGGGGTTTTGAGGGTTTGAGTGATACATAGAACAAAATATGTAGGTAATAACCTTAAAAATATTAAAATTGAGTTATTAAAGTAAAAAATGATTATAAAACAATAATACACACCCAAATTCATTTATCTTATGTGTGAAAATATAATAAATATATGCAACCCTGTATATTTACTTGGCAAACATTCATTAAGCACTTTGTCTTATGATCTACCAATAAGAATTCCTTGTAAAGTCATCATGAGCATATGAAATAAGGCCAAAGACATATAATCAAGGTATCTCACATATATCACATACCTTAATTATCAAAATAAATTTATTTTATTGATAAATATTTCCATACTTTTACACATTCCTATTATATATAGGCCTAAAGACCTTAAGCCTTCTTACTCACTCATTCATGCCATTTCGAGATTACATGAATCTTTATATACTTGTTTATTTAATTAATTAGATCCTAGATAAGTGTGAAAATACTTAAATTAACTAACTAGTTATATAAACATAGTTTTAAGATTAATATACATCTAAGATTCTCTCAAAATCTAACTTAGACATGCCCTCTATAGCCTTTTTCAACATAGACTAGGTTTTAAGACATCTCTAATGATTATTTTACATTTTTATGAAGTGAAAGTATATTTAAATTATGTCAATATGCCTTTTGGACCTTTTAACAAGTTTTATACTACTACAAATGATTAAAAATTGTCACAAAAATCTTTTCAATTATTTGTATTTTCAAACATAGAATTATAGGGGAAAAGCCTTGTAAGACTATTAGAGACCTCAAATAGATAATTGTAAGTATTTATTAACTCCTAAAAATATTAATACACTCCTAAAACCTAAAAAGCATATTAGAAAATGTAACTTAAATATTAAAATCATATTCATATCCTAATGCTCCAACATCAGGCTCCCCTAGTGGGAAATTTTTTTGAGATCCTAATCAAATGAGATTATCTTCTTTTGCTCTTCTTCCAATTTCTCATTTTCTTATTTTATTCATTTTGATTTTGACTTATTTTATTTTATTTTCAGTTCTTCAGGATGCATGAACCCAAGTGACTTAATCTATATTTCATCCTCCTTATTGAAGTCTAATATAAAGGACTCCATCTCCTTGCTTTCATGTTTTTTTATGCTTGCACATGAAAAACTATAATCATAATTGTAAAATTTTAAGGTATCACTATCTCTCAAATTGTTTTAATCCTTTGACTTATATTATTGATTTCATATGCAATTCTTAGATCAACATTTTATTAACTTAATATCTTCGACAACTCCATTTCATCTTCCTTGATTTCTTCTTCATATCCTATGAGGTCTTAGTCTTTTGATCCTTCCATGATTTGTTTCCAAATCATGATTTCCTTTTTAGTATATTCTATCATATCTTGATAAAAATAATTTTTTTATTTAACTTGTGGCAATTGAGATACCTATTTCTACTACATTTCATGTTTTATAAGCACTTCATTAAGTGATTTAGATTCATCTTCACTTTTATTGAGTCTACACAGTGACTCATCTACTTTCTTGTGTTAATCACCTTCACCATTCTATAGTTTTGCATGTGAATTATTAAAAATAATAAAAAATACCACACAACCCCTTCAAGTGCTTCTCAACACTACTCTTTCCTAATATTACCAATGAAACATTCTATTTCTTGAGAGTCTTCTTCCTCACTAAGCATATCTTATTCCTCTGGGTAACATAGTTCTGCATCTTCATATTTTATTATCATATCAATTTCTTCTTTATTATAATCATGTTGTTCATGATTATTTTTCACAACCAATTATTCTTCATTTATCATCAAATATTATTCATTAGATTTTATAGATTTTTAACCCTCAATTTGTGTCTCTTATTCATCCATATTCTCACCTGTGTATACACAAAAAAATCATTAGATATAAAACATTAAGGCCTGATTTCCTCTTTCTTTTATCTTTTGGGTTGCTTTCATAACATCCTTAGCTTCCTTTTAAAATTGATAACTTATTGATGCCATTTACTTTTCTCAATTATCTTATTGAGAATCCAATTAACTATCTTCTTAATCCTTATAAAGAATATCTGCATTGATTCTTCCAAAATTTACATCATACTGGCCAAGAGAAAGCTTATATCAACTATCTATCTCATTCCATATCTAACTCTCTCTTATTAGTATATTTTATCACCTTTTCATGCCAATTACCTTATTCTTATCACTTTCATTATATTTTCACTCTTTCTTAGCTCACTTCAACCTTTACCTTCTCACTTTAGGCCTCACTCCGCCTTTCATTTCTCATCAACTCTATCCTACTTGGTTATTTCCTAAAACCTCACCTAGGATTTTTCTGATTCTTCTTGCCTAGTCTTTTGGCACCTCAAGTCCTTTACCTAAGACTTTCTCTCTACTTTTAGATTATACTAGATATATCTTCTTCTCTTACCAAACTTATTATGTTGTAGATATTGCAACTCAATCTCTTTATTTTTCCTTTTTCAAAGTTTTCAATAACCTTCTCTCTCTCTCTCTCTCTCTCTCTCTCTCTCTCTCTCTCTCTCTCTCTCTCTCTCTCTCTCTCTCTCTCTCTCTCTCTCTCTCTCTCTCTCTCTCTCTCTCTCTCTCTCTCTCTCTCTCTCTCTCTCTCTCATCAATTTCCTTCAAGATTTATAATCTTTTTCACCTATTTATCTACAACTTGATCAATGTAATATGCAATTTATACAAATCATTAGTTTTTCAAGTGTTTATCCTTAGTTTTGATACCAAAACTGCTAACAATATTGGGATATTGCACTTGCATTAAAAAATAATTATAATTTAAATTGATTCAATTTGATGATTTTATTGGCTCATTCCCACTTAACCTATTTTATAAGTCTTATATTTTTTATCACTTCTTTATACACATTTTTATTAAATAGATCTCTTCTAGATATCCATTAAATGACTACTTGTAATAGATATATAATGTTTATTCATTCACTTATTCATTAAAAGACTTTATTTTTATATTGGTATTTTAAGTCCAGTGATAATATAAAGGATCTACAAGCATTCTTTTCTTTGACTTTGAGATTCTTATTTTCCTTACTCGATCACAATAAACCTAAACTTCTTTTAGACCTTAACATCCTTTGTTAGGACTAGAATCCCTTATTATTTATACAAAGATCAATCACCTTCTCCTATGACCCACTAGCTATATCTAACATTTTGATCAAGCCTAAAATTATCATCTACTTAACTCTAACAACACCATATAGGTAATTGACTTACTCTTCCTATTATATCAATACAATCCATTTAATAGCCCTTATGATGTAACCTTCATACCCAAAAGGGGTTCCAACACCTATTATCAAATTTTTATAATTTTTTTATGTCTATAAAGATGTTCATCAATATTTTATTGACCCTTCACATGCTTCTACCTCATCTAAATCTCGTAAAACTTTACTCTTTCTTAAATACCATTTTAGGTTTATATATAGATATTCTAGCCTTTTGAATATATTAATATCCTTGTATTTAATTAAATAAGATTATATTTTTTATCTTTACTTATATCAACAATACTTATTCATAAGAAAATAATATATTCATTGGTTTTTTAAGGGATAGTAATCAAATGACTTTCTTGTCTTTATTGAGCGATTTGGCCTAATTTAATAAGTATTAAATTTAAATGAGCTTCCTTAAAAATTAAAAAAATAATATCCTAGGGTTATTCAATAATGAAAATGATTAGATAGTTCTTAAACAAGGTCTTAACCCTAAGCAATTAGGAGAACTCACTTTATACTCTCTTCATTGTCTTCCAAAATAATCTCCTATGGGCATAATTTTACACAGTCATCTATAAATGTACCTATAGAGTATTTGAGATCATAAAACTAGTTAGATAATATTAAAAACACCCTCTTTAAATTATAAGTTAATTTTCAAGTGATTTAACCAAATGAATCTAAAGTTATAGGTCTTTTTCATGAATTAGGGTTTTGTTACACAGTCAAGACTGAAGAACATGTTAGGATTTATTCATAGAGCATAAATATTGTCTCTTCTTCTAATAAATACTAGTAAAAACTAAAACAATCACTTGAGATTTTAAAAAATCAAAACTAATCTCATGCAAATATTTACACGTATGTTCACCTGACTTTATTCAGCTGTGTATTCTCAAAATAGGGGTTTCTAGGGTTTGAGTGATCCATACAACAAAATGAGTAGGTAATAAACTCAAAAGTATTAAAAATTAGTTCTTAAATTCATAAATGATTAGAAACTAATAATCTAAATCCAACTTAATTTGTCTTATGTGTAAAAATAAAATAAATATATGCATATCTATACATTTACTTAGCAAACCTTCATTAAGAACTCTTTATTATGCTTTACTAGTCAAAATTATTTCTAACTTCATCATGAGCATATTAAATAACTCCAAAGACATATAAAAATTTTATCTCACACATATAACATACCTTTAATATCAAAATAAACTTTTGATATTGATATATCTTTTCATAATTATACATAGTTATATTATATACAAACCTAAATGCCTTAATCATTATTACTCACTCATTCATGCCCTTCCAAGATTACATGAATCTTTTTTATACTTGTTTATTTAATATATTGTCTCCTATATAAGTGGTACAAGACTTATATTTACTCCCCCATCGTACAAACATAGTTTAATATTAGTATGCACTTGAGATTCTCTCAAAACCTTAAACATGACCTCTTTAGCCTTTTTCAACACATGCTAGATTTCTAGACTTCTCTAAGGATTATATTACAATTTTATGAAGTGAAAGATATTCACATTATGCTAATAGGCCTCTAGGACCTTTTCAAAAGGTTTATACTTAGACAAATGATTAAAAACACTCAAAAAACTATTTACAACAATTTGAGTTTTAAAACATATTATTTTGGATATTAAGCCTCATAAGACTACTATATTTTACCTTATTAACTCTAAAGACTCTTAAGACACTCCTAAAATCTCACAAGGCTATAAAAAAAGTGTAACTTGAATATATACATCATATTTATATCTTGATGTTCTTACATTAATAAGATAATCCTTCAGTACCCATAAGATTTATGCCAGGCATTCTAATAGACATCCATCCCATCAAATTTCATGTTTTTTAACTTTTATATAGGATGAACTGGGTAGAGTGACATTGAATTTTTGACATTTTTTTAGCATTTTAGGGTATTTTAATCACATTTTGGTAATGATTGTAACTATTAGCATAAAAATAAACTAGATATAACAACTATTGTTGTCATTCTTCTAATGAATCCATCATTTTGACCTCAACCTCTCTTGGGACTTATTTCAATTTGACATCCATGTGAGAACCCGTTATGTTGAAAAATTTCCAAGTAGCCCATTGCATGAAATATCCTTACGAGATAAAGCTTCCTTTACAAGTAAGGTTTAATAATATGTGTATATTCACACCAAAGGTATTGAAATAAAATCCTTTAAATTATACCATATATCCTTAGATAACATTTTAAATTATTCCCTCTACAACATCTTTGAATTTAGATGATCATAAATGGATCAAAATGACAACAACACCTCTAAATTTAAAATTGTGTTAACCACCATGTACAAAGGACAAACCATATTACTAATCACTCCATTTAAATATTAGTTCACTTGTTGTTATTTGTAAAAACAATATTTTAAGTAGCCAATATATTAATTTCTTGGGTTGTAACAAGTTTGAGCATTCTGAATAATAGTTTACCACATTTTTTACCATTACAAGAAAATTCAAGGTTCCCAACCTCTCTTTATAAATTTTATGATCTTATAGAACATGAATTATAAACCTTTGGGCTATGTCATCATTTATATAAGAATATTTACACTTTAGAACCATGTTATTTGTAATAAAAACATTTATATCTTTAGTCTTGTATTGATGGTACTTTTAGTGTCTACACTATAATCTCCCTATATTTACATCATAATTGTTTCATTAAAATTTCTATATTTCAAGTCTAAAGGAAAATAGAGAAGGATAGGGATAAGTGATTATCATGAAATTGGATTAGTTTATGCACCATATTTATAATTGTGAGAACTCTTATTTGGCTAGGGAAGACTACCTGCAAGTAAGAAAGCACTACCAAAAAATGTTTGTTAATAGATATATGAGTGGGATGCCAAGCTACACACTTGTTCCATGAAATTTCAAACTTTTTTAGAGATGATAGTCCACTGTTGAGAGACAAAAGAGTAAAAGAGAGAGGAAAAGAAAGAGTAAAAGAGAGATAATATTACCATTATTCATAACCTAAGTATAATAGAAGGAACAGAGTGCAAGTGGTATATTAAATTTATATTTTGGAAGTTATTTGGGTAGGTCTTAGAAGGGTTACTATAAATCCATAGTTTTTGACGTTAGTTAGGCTACCAAAGTTGGTGAGGAATTAAGTGATATCAGTTAGGCTATGAGGCTAGTAAGGAAGTGACTGATATCAATTATGCTACTGAGGTCAATAGGGGAAATAATTACCTAAGAGCTTGAAAAAGGATTTTATGGTCTATGAAATGGTTTTGGTTAGGTATGAAAGGTTGGAGGAGAGTTTTGAGAGATAGAGTATTGTTTGGATGTATCTAGTCAGAGGTTTGGTGTATTAAAACAAGAGGAAAGAAGCAAGGAAGAATTATAACTCATTCATGGGGGTTTGATCAAGGATGTGTAAAGTAATAAATAATAGATGTAAAGGAGTTGTAAAGTAACTACTTAAAGACTTACATAATAAGTGATGTACTTATCTATAGTGGTGACAAAATCATATGTGTTAGATGGATGGATCCTATAAGGTAGTCCAAATTGATGCCTTGAATAGAGATAACAGTTAGGTGTTACTAGTTATCAAGAGCTTGGTTCTTATTTTAGATTAACTTATGTAAGATAATAATAAGCCAAGATGTATAATGTTGAATGATAAAATATTGTATGCAAATAAGAATGAATTTTTTGAATTATTGTTGACCTAAAAATTAGTTTGGAGTTTGGCTTATATAACTGACATCAGTGATCTCATCGATATTAGCCATGGGTTGATCGATATCGACAACATTAGAACATGTAAAATTACTATTTCTAGCCTATTTTCTATTATTTATCATACTAAGTGTTTTATGCATTAAAAAATGGTTGAAATAGGAGGTTAAGAAGGATGTAGTTGGATAGGAATTTATTTTTATGGGTTAGAACAAGTCTTGGGTACTTAGGATAAGGGGACTAAGTCTTGAGGTGACTCATCAAGTAAGAATTAGTCTTAGGATGAGGTGGCCAAATAAGGTGGAAAAAGGGGTTTTTAATTAACTTAATTAAATATTTTAAATTAATTAAATGTGTGAGGGTTAAAAGCATGTGTTAGGGAGGCTAATTTATGATTATTGAAAAGGGGCTCAAGGGGTGTTTCATCATAGGGAGTTACACATGTGTGCAACATAATTTTGGTGTCTATGATTGCCCCTTTTTGTATTATAATTTTTATTGACAAGATATAAGAAAAAAATATGAGTTATATGTTTGAATTATTGGATGAGGTATCCCCCCTCAAAATGGGAATCGATGGAGGAGAAACTAGAATTAGGTATTGATTTGATTAGAAATGAAGTGGGTGAGTGGAGTATAATGTGGTATCACTACTTATGCATATATTACTATGACTTATAGTAAAAAATATCCAAAATAGGTAATTTGGAGGACTCAAATAGAAATAACCAAAGCATAACTTGTAAGTGATAGTTGATAAGGTCAAAACAATCAAATTTTTAGCTCTAATTGGTCCATATGTCTCAGGTATCTAAGGTAAGAAGTGCTCCTGGGAAACACAAAAGGTTGTAGGTGATAGGATGAGCTTGGTCACCATAAAAACACCTAATATAAATGCATGTGTATAATATCCAAATATAAAAGAATAACATAAGCAATCAAGACAAGTAATGGAAGGTATGTGTAAAAGTTTCAATGAATGAAGAGATATGCATGATCTCCAAGAAAATTCATCATGGGAGGATATTTAAGTGATATCCAAAAGTGGTTTTCATGGATAAGGAGATATATATGATCTCCAAGTTGGTTTCCATGGTTAGGGAGATAGACATGATCTCTAAGTTACCCCAAATTATGGGTAGAGTCTAAAGGGTTGTGGTCTTAGAAGGGTTACTAAAAATCCATAGTTGATGATGTCAGTTAGGTTATCAAGGTTAGTGAAGAAGTAAATGATATCATTTAGGCTACTAAGGTTGGTAAGGAAGTGATCAATATTGGCTATGCTACTAAGGTCAGTAGGGTCAATAATTGCCTAGGAGCTTGTAGAAGGATTTTATGGGTCTAGGAAATGGTTTTGGTTAGGTTTGGAAGGTTGGGGGAGAGTTTTGAGAGAGAGAGTATTATTTGGATGGATCTAGTTAGAGGTTTGGTGTGTTAGAACAAGTGGAAACAAGAGGGGAAGCTTTATAACTCTTGCATAGGGGTACAATTAGGGATGTGTAAAGCAATAAACAATAGATGTAAAGTAGTTACAAAGTAATTATTTAAAGACTTACATATTAAGTGATATACTTAGCTACAGTGGTGACTAAATGATAAGTGTTAAATGGATGGCTCCTATCAGGTAGTCTAAACCAATGCCTTAAGTAGATTCAACAAGTGGGTGTTACTAGTTCTCAAGAGCTTAGTTCTTGATCTGGATTGACTTATGCAAGATAACAATAAGCCAAGATGTCTAAAGTTGAATTCCAATATGCTATATGTAAATAAGAATGTTTTTTCTTAATTTCTATTGACTTGAATATTAGTTTAGAGTTTGGCTTATATAACTAATGTTGGTGATCCAAATAGGAGGTTAAGAAGGATGTATTTTGTTAGGAATTTATTTCTTGGGGTGAGAACAAGTCTTGGGTAGTTAGGATAATGGGACTACGTCTTAAGGTGACTCATCAGGTGAGAATTAGTCTTAAGACAAGGTGGCCAGGTAAGGTAGAAAAATGGGTTTTTAATTAACTTAATTAAATATTTTAAATTAATTTAATGTGTGAGGGGTAAAAGCATGGGTTAAGGAAGCTAATTTATGATTATTGAAAAGGGGCTCAAGGGGGGTTTCATTACAGGGAGTTATGCACATGTGTGACATAATTTTAGTGTCTACCATAACATTATCATCATCCAAGTCACTATATATGTGATCAATATGAATTGGTGTAATTTATGAATATATGTGCTTTGACAATTCCCTCTCTTCCTAGGTAATGTAGTATCTTTTAATCTTGAACTTTACCAATATGTCAAATTCATCAAATTGAATGGAAAATTGTATGTTTACATCCAATATCATGTTAACACTGATAACAAAAAATGATATTCCCATGTCTCTACAATATAGCTTCCTCCTACTTAGATACACTCTACCATCTACAACTTTGGTGAATTTTGAAAATAAATGCACTTGATTATCCTCTCTAAATGCCTCATGCAATACACATTAATGATATAATACAAAAAATAAATGGCATGAAACATATCAAAATTGTAAATTTTACTCATATAAATGTAATGTCATGATTTATATCAGTTATTATCCACATATTATATACTATTTTATATTATTAGTTAATCAAAATTCTTGATTATTATTCTAATAGTTTTAGATTAAGGTAAAAACAGGTTTTGAAGGGACCCTGAAACCCTTTAATAGAATCAAAAAAGATAAAGCATTACCAAGCACCAGGAAAAGCCTTCCTAAAGCCTACTAAATAGTAACAATAGAAACAGGTAATACAAGGACAACATCAAAATCCAAGTTATATTTAACCCCCTAATTTTCCAAGTAAAGATTTAATATCTATTTTTTAGGGGTAAAATCCAGAATAGTTGCCTGCCTGCCATCAGCAATATTCTGCATACTTTCAAGCTCTCTAGTTTTCCTAGTGGATCTTCTTCTAGGTTTGTCCAGAGAACCAACATCCGGTTTTACCATAAAAAGTTGTTCATCTCTTTTTCCAGATTTATCTAGAGTAGAAGCAAGATGTTTCGCCTTAGTTTTTTGGTCTTTTTTGCTACTTCTAGTTTCTACCCCCTTAGTATTAGTCTTTTTTTAGCCCTTTTTCTTTGGTTTAGAATATGCTTTAAGTTTTCTCCATTATCATTCACAGGAAGCTCATCCAAAGGGAAATCATTATCATCCTAAATCTCCCTGGATTGAGAAGTAAGAAAAACTCCCTCCTCTAATTCATTTCCAACTTTAGCCAAGAATTCACCTTCCTCTAGCATAGTTTTGTCATCTACATCTCTCCATTGGTTTTCTATCCTTTGATACAAAATGATTTGTTTTGATAGATCAGTCAAATCATCTATTCTTTGTTCTAGTATTATAGTATCTAATTGCATCCCATGTCTGTCTTCCTCAAAATTTTCTTTCTAAAAAAAAAGTTCTTTATCCACCTCAGTATGTGGAGCTTTAGGATCTTCAAAAGAAGGCTCTTTTTCCACCTCAACATGTAGAGCTTTAGAATCTTCATTATTCTTTTGTTCTTGTCGATGATCTTCTTTGAGATTCCATACTTTCTTATACTGAACCTTGGTCTTTCTCCCATCCAAAACACTACTAGGATGATTTTTACTTTTGGATCGACAATATTTAACTAGATGCCCCTGTTTCTTACAAGCATAACAAGAATTGGGAAAGTCTTCAAAAACAATCCCTTGAGTTTTTTTACCTAGCTTGGATATTAGGTCCACCTTTTTTGGGAGATGATTTAGATCTGCCACTTTAACATAAAGTTTGGCACTTTGAAGTTTGGATCTAGTAGCCGTAGCATTATCCAATGCCACAAGTTCACCAAAAGAACTAGCAATACCTTTAAAATGTCCTCATGCCAAAACTTTAAAGGGAGGCTAGGAAGTCTAACCCATATGGTAGTGGTTAAGAAAAAAGAATCTGAGAGATCCATGTTAGGCTCCCATTTTTTAATAGTGAGAGAACATTTACCAAAAGACCACAGTCCTCCACACAGAACCATATTCATGTCTTCCTTATAGTTGAAGATAAATGAGAAGAAACCATTCAACATTGGTGCCATATCTACCACTCCTCAAATAACCCATTTCCTTTTAACCATTTTTATAAGAGATTCTAGATCTGGTCTTGCTCCTAGAAATTTACCCACTAGGGTGAAATCAATGGAAGACACAAAAAAATCTATTAAAGGATCTGGAATAAAAACTTGAAACTCACCTTTCTCCCAACAAGACTTAGCAATCACCAGCAGGAAAGGAGCTTTTCCATTATATTTCTTACCAAATAGAGATGACCACGTTCTTTGTTCTGAATACCCTGCCTTCAACACTTTAATGATTTTTCCATGTTAAGATCAACATTATCTTTCTCCTTTTCAAGATCTTGCCCCAACATAGTAGAAGGAGAATCCAATTGGGAGACACAGATCCCACAAAAAGGATTAGATCCGCTCAAAGATTTCCATTATTTACATCTACCAAAAATTCTAACCTAACATTTTTCTCTATGCCTCCTACATTTCCTCCAGGGTTTGTACCTCCTGCATGATTCTCCACAATCAGTTTTCTACATACCTGCGAACCAGTGGTTTCTAAGACAGAAAAAGTACCTTCTACCTGCCACCTATCAATTTCAAATTCTAGATACATGCCCAACATGCCCATATCATCACGATGAAACATTTTGGATGCACACCCAGCACACCTAGCGTGCCCAACAATTTCAAATTTTTACATGATGGTTATAAAGTCTAACACGATGGTTTATGAAATATTATTTTAAAGGGTGTCATTAAATAATTTTCTAAATTCTTATTCATGATTGGATCAAATTTTTACTTCTAATGTAGTTGTCTTGACATAAATTAAATAATCAAAACAAATCACACCTTTGAAAAAAAATCCATACCAACATTCTCCAACAATCAAAATTTACCACTAAAGACATGGGAAATAGGGCCAAATTTTGAAACTCAATAATTATTACACACACACACACATAATTTATAAAAGATAGTAATAATAATTATTATATTATGATAATATATTATTGTCATCAAAACTTAAATTATATATTTTTTCCCAATTTTTTGCACTAATGAGTTGACCAAGTTAATAATATAAAATTTCATTACAAACACTTATTGTAAAAAATTGGTTTTTAGGTCTAAAATCATAGGTTCTTGATAAGCAAATAGTGAATCCCTCATTTCATCCCAATTTTTATTCCATTTAATATACCAAGCCAAAAAAATAAATTTTGAATATAAACATTTAGCCTAAATAATTAATCATCAGCCTCCAGTTTGAAATTTTTCCTACGTGTCCTTTTATTCCATTTACCAAGTCAGTTCTTTACTAGTGTCATTTCCAAGTTGACTCCCTAATTGGTGTAAAATGCGTTAAGAATGGTAAATACATTCCAACCCAAGAATCTAAAGTGTTGGCAGCAAAACATCATAAAGGAAGATGTAGATATGATATGAAAAACAAGGCAGAGCATTTATTATTTAGAAATGAAGAATAATGAAGCATGCTTGTATAATAGGTAAGAACTTGCATATATAAGCAAGACAAAACATATAACTAGATAAATTAGCCAATGTAGGATAAATATTCACATAGGATAAACTCACTACAAGACAAAATAACTATCCAATACTCTAGAAAATGTGAGAAAATGCATGAAATACATACTCTAGTACCCCCCTAAGTTAATCTAGGTGATAACAAAATACAAAAAAATAAATATTGACATATCCATAATATGAGTCCCAAAAACAAGGTCAGATAAGGTACTCATGTACGATATATATATATATATATATATATATATATATATATATATATATATATATATATACATGAAATGAAGAAGGAATATGACCTCAAGAACACCCCCAAGGATAACTTCTAAAAACCTAAGCATCTCATGTAATTCAAGGAAATAAGGTGATGTAAAAGGATTTTTGAAGATGTCTACAACCTACTACTGAGTTAGAATGTATTCCAAGATAAGAATGTCATCCTGAATGTGATGAAAAATGAAGTACATATGTAACTTAATGTTTTTGGTCCACTATTCTTAACTAGGTCTCAAGAGATATGAATTTCACTCTGGTTATCACACCAAAGTATAGTGGGTGAATCTTGGATGAAGCCAAAATCTATGTGATACTGATGAAACAATAGGTGAAGAACCAAGATAAAAAATGTATCCCAAATTTGAATGCTTCTCATTAAGAGAACCTACCCAATTTGATTCACTATAACCAATCAATTAAATAGAACCCCTAGTGTAGTGTAATCCAAAATGAGTAGTACCTTATAGATATCAAAAAATCCACTTGGTATCCTTTCATTTACTAACATGAGGGTCATGTGCAAACCTAGATACAATCCCAACTACAAATGAAATATAAGGGTGAGTATGGGTCAAATACATAAGAATCACAACCATCTGCCTATATAATGTAAGATCACAAAGTGTAGTAGTATGGAAGAGGAATTGAGTGTCACTCCATAATGAAAAAAATGACTTGGATTAAAATTATCCATGCCAAAATGCTAAAAAATATCAATGGTATACTTCTATTGACTCAAATATATCCCTATATCTAACTATGAAATTTGTAAACCAAGGAAGAAATATAGAAGGTCAAGATATGTCAGGCGAAATTGTTGTAAAAGTGCCTACTAAATAGTCTGAATTGAGATGAAGATCTACCTATGAGAAGTAGATCATAAACATATAAGACAAGAATAATAATGTCCTCCTTAATACACTAAATATACACTATGGGATCAGAGTGGTAGTAAACAAATCTAGTGGAGAGAAGAAATGAATCCATCATATCATACCAAGCTTGATGGGCCTATTAAAAACCATAAAGAGACCTCCTAAGTTAAAAAAACAAGGAAAAAATCATGAACAAACCTAACAAGCTTCTTCATATATATTTCCTCATGCAAGTCTCCATGCAAGAAAGCACTCTTAATGTCCATATGATTTACTAGCCTGTAGTAAGAGAGAGTACAAGGTAAATAAAATCCATCTTGGAAATGGGTGAAAAAGTATCAGAGTAGTCAATACCTTCAACTTATGATAATTCCTTTAAAATAAGATGTGCCTTATACTTGTCATTAGACCCATCGGCTACATACTTGATGCAGTATGTCCATTTACACCTAACCAAATTTTTTCCCTCAGGAAGAGTGACCATATCCCAAGTGTGATCATTCATCAATGAATAATACTCATATATCATCACATCATCCCACTCCTATATCCCATGAGCCTATGAAAAATACTATGGATCCTTAGAGAATACCTGAAATAAAATTATAACACTTGTACAATGTGCATGATGATGTTGAGTAGGTGTAAGATCCTGAATGAAAGGTGTTAGCTCAAAAATTATAGTATGTGCCCACCTAGGCATAATGGTAACATCAATGTGAATAGGATCTTCATCTTCTATAACCTCCTCAAGAATCCCTTAAACTTGGTCATCAAAGAATGAATGCTCGAGAGGAGGTAAATCATCAAAATAAGAAGGCATGGAATAAGATGAAGAATCATTAGATGTGAATTACTAATCAAACTATACATGATTTTTAAAATTAAAATCATGAGTATCAATCTATAAAATATGATAAGCTCTCATGTCCTCATCATACCCTATAAAAATTAAAGGTTTGATCTTTTTTTCCAATGTTTTCCTTTTATTCTTTGGTAAAAGTCCCCAAGCAAGGATCCAAAAGACAAAAAAATGAGATATCAGGCTTGGTTCTAGACCAAGCCTCCTCTAAATTCATATACTTAATTTCTCTATGTGTTGTGTGGTTATGAATGTAGTCCACATAATTAACTATCTCTACCCAATATATAGGAGGTAAATCCCATGAATGCAACATGAAGTTAGCCATATCATTAAAAAAATTATTCTTCCTCTTTACTAATCCATTTTATCATGGAGTATGTCAAACAAAATTCTAGTGAATAATACCATGGGATACTAAAAAATTATAGAACTCTCAATTGAATTACTCCCATCCATTATTTGTATGAATATCCTTTATGTAACTCAATGACTATTTCTCAACCAAAGCATTAAATAATATTAAGTGAGCAAATACATCACTCTTTTAATTTAGGAAATAAACCCAAGTATGACTCAATACATTATTAATGAAGGTAAGTGCATACTTAGATCCATTGAAATAAGGACTAATAAAGACCATCAAATCACTATGCACAAGCTCAAGTGGTGAATAAGATCTTGTGGACATGCCCTGAGGAAATTTATCCTAGTGTTGTTTCCCTAATGCATAACTGGGGTAGAATCCATCAAGACATGAAACCATAGGAATACCCTCTACCATACTATGAGTGTTCAACTCCTTCAAATATTTATACTTTAGGTGTTTAATTCTCTCATGCAAAATTTGACTCTTAAAATCTACACGAGAAACTAAACACATCCCTAAAGGAGGAGTATCATCAAAACCCTAAAAATAGTAAAGTCAATAACTATGATTAATAACACCCTATGAAATAAGTGTTTGTGGCTCTAAAAAATATTTAACTTTATCACGCTATGGTGTGAAAGTCATTTTCCCTGACCAGAATGACAAATCTAATAAAGTAAAAGTAGATTGGTGGTGATGTCTATAACATATAATGCATCATTGATGTAGAAAATATCTAGATATATGTCACCCTTCCCCTTAACATAAATTTAGTAAGAATCTCTATCCTCAATGTTATAATTATAACTTGGACCAAGAGATATAAAAGACTCCTTAGTAGAAGTCATATGGTGTGAAACACTAGAATCTATAACCCAACTTTTTGAAATAAGTAGTTGTGATATCCTAACAACATTAAGTGATTTTCCATGATCATGAGATGGAGAAGGAGTGGATATATAGATCCTATGTTTCCTAATCATATCCTCTATGGATTTCATTATCTTTAAGAACCTATAATTTTCATGACCAGTCCCCCCACAATAGGAACAAGATAGATTAGACTTATTTTTGGATTTTGAAGATGGTTTGGGTATAGATGGAGTAGTGTTGGGCTTAGGTGCATTTTAAGGTAGAGGAGTGTTCTTATTACCTTTATATTTTCCCTTAGTCTTATAATGTGAGGCCACTAATGCTTTTAGATATGTGGAAGACTTAAGGTGAGACAATTTGGATTCCTCCCTAGTAAGTCTCTCACAAAACAACTCTATATCTGACATTTTGAATGTGGTACTTAATGCATCCATAATAAAGAAAAAGATAGAATCAAATATTTGGAATGGGATACACAACTAAGAAAATATTAATTATACACACTCTTCATCCTTTTTATCCCATCCACTCCTTTTCAATTTTGTCAATAAATGCTTAAACTTTGTGAGGTAGTCTATAATGGAAAGAAATTAATCTATATTTAGAGAAGTAAGCTCCACTTTAAGCTACATCACTCTTGATCTACTTTCCCAAACAAACCCTTTAACTTAACCTACATTTTGAATGGAGAATTACACCCATCAAAATGAAACAAAATAATATCACTCACATATCCCCCATTTAGGCCCATACATTATTCAAACTTAAATTAATGCTGAAATCTTTCAAATTCATGTGTGAACTATAGTTGTGTTTTATTCATTAGGGACCATAATCCTTTGAAATTTATGATTATTTCCATTTGAGTTCTCCATGTGTGGTAATTATGTATAATAAAAGGCTCATAATAGTCAACACTATAATTATAATCCATGCTAACAATCACCAAGAGTAGAAAGAATGCAAAAGGGTGCACAAAATTGGCATTGAGACAACCCCCCCACCACAAAATATTGTATTATAATACCCCCCAACCCCCCCAATTCAGCACTTTATAAAAGTAGTGATTTTTTATAATTTTGTGAAACTAATGGATATATAATTGAAAAACATTCACTTTAAAAAAAATAGAACTCCAATTTGAATTATAATTCAAAAGTTATAGGCATTATAATTTCCCATAAAATGGGTAAAAACAATTAAAAAACACTACAAACTAGTTTTTGAGACCAAATCAGAAAAGAACATAGTCATCTAACCACTAATTGGAATTAAAATTGAACCATAAATTAATAGATGCTAACTGATGTGAAAAAATATCCTCTTAGTTAACATTATGCTTGCACAAGTGAATTGTGCTTCCACTAGAGGAAAAAATCAACTTGTAAGAGCAAAAAAGAATGAAACCAATAGTTTTTGAGAGATAAAAATGAAATTTTACTATTATTTTTATTCCACATCCTTCTAGGAATATGCAAACTACTAGACCCAGATTACTCAAAAAAAAATATTTGAAATAAAATATGTCACCAATGTAGAAAATGGTGCCCTAGCCAACATATTTGACACTTGTAGGTAAAATGCATATCTATTCTATCAATAAAACAATATAAAATCCAATAAATATCACATAGCTCTAAAAAAACCTGCATATGATTAGATTTCAATACATAGCCCATAAATTTTAATGCAACAAAGAAGGTAGATCTGAGAAAAAAAAACTCAAAAAATTAAATTACAATCTTAGAAATGCAATGCCTATCAAAAATTAGATATTGAGAAAAAAATGGCACCAAACATCAACACTTTGAACTCTGCAAAACTTCAATGCCTTTATCTCTAATTCAGGTCAACACTTTGCAATAAAAATGCCTTAGATAGTGAAAACACCTTAGTTGATCAATCAATATAGTAGATATCCCTTTCAAGCACCAACTCTAAAATTCAATGCCTTGTTTATCTTCAAACCTAGTCAACTTGTAATAGAGGAAGATGCCTTGGTAGAAAAGGATGGCTATTTCATTACCAACTTCAGAATATCATAATGCCTTGTTCAGATTTATCCTCAGATCTCTTCCTCTAGCACTAATGGTTAATTCCAATACCACATTGATAGCTTAATGTCTATCATAGATTTAAAACTAATAAAATAAAATACTCCTCAAAGTGTTAAGGTGAGAATAGTGTGAAAATACAATGAACACCAACATTTTAGATCCAATGTAGTAGTAAAACATAGATAATAAAAGAACCAAGCTCTAAAGGATGACACCAAAATGAGATCTTAGAACAAAATAAAAAAACCACTAAGCTCATAGCTGAAGGAAACAAAGGGATAAATCCTATTCTTATCCTTTCTCAAATATTCTTATCAAATGAAGTACTCCACCTTAGTATATATCTATAGGCTCTCCTCTCCTCTCCTTAACTTCTTTCACTACCTCAAAACCAATAAAAGTTTCAAAATATTGTTAGTTTGTGGAGCTAAAAGCTTCACTATATGCAGACATGGAGGAGTTGTGTGTCACAGTCACCGGCATCAGTTAGGCCGAACGACATCAGTCAATGGTGGATAATAAGCTATCGACATCGATAGAAGTTGGCTGACATTGGTCACCTCCAGGCAGATAGGGACTGATGTCGGTCACCTGTGCAATTCTAGAACTGTTTGTTGCATGAACAGTTAGTTTGTTGAACTGATTGTTTACATGTAAAGACTATTTTGAGTCTTGAGCTGCGTGTCTAATTATTGTAAATTAGAAGTCTAAGTTATTTTTTTGTATGGGATCTATTTATAGACCCATTGGCATGTATTGTAATTAAGAGCAATAAAGGAAGGCAAGGTAGACCCTTCCAATTGTTATATCATTTGAATTGTAGGTTGTTGCAAGTTCATGGGAGATGTACTTGAAGTACTTTGAGTACTTTTGTACTGGCAGTGTTATTACTGACTGGTTCGATGAACACCAACTCTGTGTTTGAGTTGTGTGTTGGGACCATTTTTGGTAGGAGAGTGAACTCTTGATTGAGAATTATTGGGAGCCCTTGAGGTATGGGAAGCCTCACAGAGGTGTGAGAAGAAGTGGCATCTTCTTTATTATATTTTCTTTTTGGATGAGTATTAATACAAGATTGTGTATTGTCTCTCATATTCTATGTTATTTGTGAATTCTAGTTACTTGTTCATTCTGGTATAATTCTGTGTTTAGTTGCTTATACAAGGTAATCGTATATACTCTTATTGAGGATTAGGATCCTAACAAGTGGTATTAGAGCATTTATGTTCTAGATTCCTCACAATTGGTATCAAAGCTTTTGGTTGGGTTACTAATAGGTTGTATCAAATCTAGTTAGTGTTTGTTGATTACAAGTCACTCCTAGGGGTTTCTATTTAAGTGGGAGTATAGCAATGGTATAAGAAAGTAAGCTATGAATGGAGAAGTTTAATGGCAAGAACTATCAATTATGGGGGATGCAGATAGAAGATTATATGTATCAGAAAGATTTGTACTTACCATTGGGTGGGGTTACATGCAAGCCCATGGATATGAAGGATGAAGAATGGGAGGTTCTTGATCAGAAGGCTCTGGGATATATAAGGTTGAGCCTTGCATCATCTGTGATTTCTAACTTATCACAGGCTAAGACAATGGTAGAGTTGATGGAATCTTTGGAAAATTTATATGAAAAACCCTCAGCTTCAAATAAGATATTTCTTATGAAGCAATTATTTAATTTGCAAATGTTGGAAGGTGGATCTGTACATAGTCATCTTAGTGATTTCCATGGTTTGGTGAACCAGTTAAATTTAGTCAATATTGTTTTTGATGATGAAATTAAGGCTCTCTTAATCTTGTGCTCATTACCTGAAAGTTGGGAGAGTTTGGTAATGGTAGTTAGTAATATTGTGTCTGCTTCAAAGATCTTAAAAGTTGATGATGTTGTGATTGTAATCTTAAATGAAGAAATTCTTAGGAAAAGCATAGGTGAATCATCAGGGAATGCTTTGAGTGTTGAAAGTAGGGGAAGGCAAAGAGAGAAGATCAAGCATGGGAGATCAAGGTCAAAGATAGGCAGGTGATCCAAGTCCAAGTATGGCAGAATAACTTGTTGGAAATGTGGAAAGCAAGGGCATGTAAAGAGAGATTGTAGGTTGGTTGAAGATTAGCATGAAGGACATGAAGAAGCAAATTTTGCATATTTTGTTACATAGGATGCTCTGGTATGTTCCTTGGATAAATTAGAATCTTGGGTTTTAGATTCTGGTGCCTCTTTCGATGCATCCCCAAATAGGGAATTTTTTCATGAATATGTCCAGGGAGACTTTGGAGAAATTTATTTAGGGGATGGTAAGCCTTGTCAAATGGTTGGCAAAGGGAAAGTGAAGCTAAAATTGCAGACAAGCAACACATTGGTGTTAAAGGAGGTCATGCATGTCCTAGTCCTAAAGTAAAATTTGATTTCTTTTGGAAAGTTAGGTGATGAGGGTTGCACAGTAACTCTTACAACAGACTCTTGGAAAGTTTCCAAGGGTGCACTTGTTGTAGCAAGAGGTAAGAAAGTAGGTACGCTTTATCTATCTACTTGTATTACTAATTCTCATTTTGGTTTATCTACTTCAGTTGTAGATTCAAAGATGTGGCTTAATAGGCTTGGTCACATGAATAAGAAGGGGATGCATGTTCTTGAGTCAAAGGGTATGCTTTTAGATTTGAAAAGCATGGATCGAGATTTCTGTAAGCAAAGGAAGAAAGTGATGTTTCTTGGGAAATTTGATGTTCATGACAAGAATAAGAAAGTCTTGGTTTTCAAGGAGAAGATGATGGATAGAGATTAGTGTAAGGGGCTAAAGAATTCTGAGTAGAGCAAGGTTGATTTGGATAGGGTTTTGATCCAAAAGGAGCTCACAGGTAAAAGTCATCGCTCACAAGTAAAACATAGAGACTGACATCGATTATAAAACCAATGTTGGCATCCAGATAGGGACCAACATCAGCTATGTGTAGCCTGATGTCGGTGACTCCAAACATATAAACACCAGTGTCGGTCAAGGGGAACCGATGTCGATGATGAGGTAGTCACATGGAACTGACATCGGTCAGGTGCAGACTAAGATGTGCTTGACATCGATCACTGAGATGAATTTTGGGCAGACAACAAGCTGTCAAGGAGTCTCAAGCACCCATATGGAGGACTGAAAGGGTAAATAAGCCTCAAATTTTTAATTTCCTTTCTTTACACTACTTGTTGCTCACTGATGGTCAAGAACTAGGAAGTTATTAAAGAAGTAGAGCAAGTAGAATTTAGGAAACAATGGGAACTTGGTATGGATGAGGAATGTGATTCCTTAGAGAAGAACCAAATGGGAGTTTTTGGTAGAGTTGCCAGCTGGAAGAAAGCACTAAGAGATGAATGGATTTTTAGGATAAAGAAGAGTGGGAATGGACACGTGAGACAGAAGGCCAGGGTATATGGTCTTGAGTAAGCTATAAGACAATGGAGGTTTAACCTTTGTGTTTTCTTTACCAAGTTGGATAATATTAGCTACATTATCTTGTTATTGTATGCTGTGCTTGTTGCAGGGTCACATATGTAGGGAGTAGCTAAACTAAAGGTAAAGTTAGTTCAGAGATGTGTCATGAGGAATCTGGAAGGAGCAAGATTATTTGGCATGAGTGTGTTCTAGAGACATGGAAGGTCACAAGTTGATTTTGTCTCCAGATGATTGTGTGAAACTAGTTAGCACACCAATGGTTGGATAGTTTTATGAACAATGTCTTGATTCACATGATGAGGTTGAGTATATGTGTACTAAACCTGAGATTTCCCAAGCAGTGGTAGTTGTCAACAAGTTTGGAGCCAATCTGGGAAAGAAGCATTGGAGGGCAGTTCAATGGATTTTTAGATATTTGAGAGGGACCAACAACAGGTATACATGCTATGCAGGGTCAAGTACTTCTCTACATGTGTTTGTAGAATTGGATGTGGCAAGGTGATTTAGATGATAGGAGGTGCACCATAGGATTTGTGGTGGTTGGTCTTCAAGAGTGATATTGAAGAGGGATACATAGCTAGGAAACAAACTAAATGATGTATAAGTATAGGTACAGGTGCAACTATTTATCTCCAAGTGGGAGATTGTTAGGTTATGGAGCTAAATGCTTCATTGTATGTAGACATGGAGGAGTTGCTGAGTGTCACAGTCACTAGCATCGATTAGGCCAACTGACATTAGTCAGTGGTGGATAAGAAGCTACCGACATCAGTAAAAGTCAGCCAATGTTGATCACCTCCAGGCAGATAGGGACCGACGTCGGTCACTTGTGCAGTTCTAGAACTATTCATTGCATGAATAGTTAGTTTGTTAAATCGATTGTTTACATGTAAAGACTATTTTGAGTCTTGAGCTGTGTGTCTAATTATTGTAAATTAGAAGTCTAAGTTATTGTTTAGTATGGGATCTATTTATAGACCCATTGGCATGTATTGTAATTAAGAGAAATAGAGAAAGGCAAGGTAGACACTTCGAATTGTAAGATCATTTGAATTACAAGTTATTACAAGTTCATGCAAGATCTATTTGAAGTACTTTGAGTACTTGTATACTAGCAGTGTTATTACTGACTAGTTGGAGGTGAACACCAACTCTGTGTTTGAGTTGTGTGTTGGGACCATTTTTGGTAGGAGAGTGAACTCTTGATTGAGAATTACTGGGAGCTCTTAAGGTGTGGGAAGCCTCACAAAGGTGTGAGAAGAAGTGGCATCTTCTTTATTGTATTTTCTTTCTGGATGAGTATTAATACAAGATTGTGTATTGTCTCTCATATTATGTGTTATTTGTGAATTCTAGTTACTTTTTCATTCTGGTATAATTCTGTGTTTAGTTGCTTATACAAGGTAATCATATATACTCTTATTGAGGAGTAGGAGCCTGACAGGTGGTATTAGAGCATTTATGTTCTAGATTCCTTACAAATATAATAAAATCTTCAATAAGTCTAAAAAAAGGCAACAAGACATCCTCATACACCTCTCTCCTATGCTTCCTCTCTATGATAAGGGAAGAATTAATGACAAGATGGAAGTAGAATAAAATTATCTAAATTGAAAGCTAATGGATGGTTGTAATTTCTTTAGGGCTCTAGTACCATGTTAAGAATGGTAAAGGCATTCCAACTCATCAATCTAAAGTGTTGGCAACAAAACATCACAAAGGAAATTGAAGATATGGTATGAAAAAACAAGGTAGATCATATATTATTCAAAAATGAACCATAATAAAGCATGCTAGTACAATAGGTAAGCACTTGCATATATAGGCAAGGTGAAACAACGAACTAGCTAAATTGGCCAATGTGTAATAAATATTCTCATAAGACAAACTCACTAAAAGACAAAAATAATAACTACCTAATACACTAGCAAACATGAGAATTTTTTCGAAATACATACTCTAAATAATACTTATTAGATAAAATAATGATGTTTGGAACTCATCATTTCTTGATGCAACTCAATTCATTGATCAAGTAAATGAAAAATTTTCAAAGAACTTGTTGGTTCCCAATGGCATGCAACTCACCAATTGGACATTTTTAGTAGTGTTAAAAATCAATTTAGTAGTTGATTGATAATATTTCATCATATCATCTAATGGGAGTTTATTAAGAACTAAATTAGATAAAAATTTCATTGATTCATTGATATAATGTATAAAATTATTTAAATGAGATTTTAAACAATATAATGATCATTTATGGCTTGAAAGAACCCATATCAATACAAAAAGGCCCTAGATTCATGGAACATGTGACATAAATATCATATATATTAATTTTAAATATTCTTATGTGCATCAAAATATATCATAACTCTTTCTTCTTATGTCAAAATCTCCTCGATCTACATCCTTATGTCAATCCATCTTCTATGTTGTTGTAAACCCTTTAATCCATTTGAAATGCGTAACTATACCTTAAAAGATCTTTTATTCAAGTAACTCTAAAGTTTAAAACTTATTTTTTATACATTCCATCTATTTATTTTATTTTTTAGGCTAGTGCATGTGTAATAAAAATATGAATTTCAAAACTATTCAAATTGACAAATTGTAAACCTCTATTTTTACTTGCAAAACACTACAATTGTCACTAGCCAAAACCCTTAGCTTTATGAACACCATTGGCCATATACTACACCCATGAATACACCACTTACTCTTAACCTTGTATGCAAAATCCACCTTAAACTTCTCAAAATAATAGCTTATCATATGAATATAACTAACAAAATGAAATATCTATATCAAGGGTATGAGTAATTCTCTTTATTTCAAACTAGGTTATCATAAATCTATTAGTTAAGGCTAGGCCATGTCAATATGGATGATTTTTGGGATAGGATAAAATATGAAAATAGAAATAACATCACTAAAATAATATTTTAGACTAGGATTGATCACACTATTGGTTTTCGAATCTATGTTTAGTGCACAAATTTTGTACTTTCATGTTCCAAGTATTATGATCAAGAGACCAAGTAAGTGAAAATAGTTGATACTAAAATAGTTATGAAGATAGATATTCAATCAATGAATGTTATATTTAGAATTCTAGTAATATAAGAGTACGTTCAAATGACCAAATAAATTAGGTAGTTTATTTTTGAAAAAACATGGATGTGTGAAAAATAATCTTAGTCAAATCCTGGTTGAAAGATTAGAAGAAAGAACCATCCAAGTTGCCAAAAAAAATGCATAGATACAAATTTGACAATGGCTTATTAGATATAATAAAACTCTTGAATAAAATTATGGGGCTTGAAGAAACTAGAACATTACACATGTGGATGTGGTTATTCACAAATATCATTTGTGATGGAACACAACTTTTATACATGGTCTACACTCACATCTAAAATAATATGCACCAACACAACTACCATCTATGAATATTACCTTTACATGGTCCTAGAATAAATTAAAAAACATGGTATGAGAGTGAACAATGGCTTAACTATGTTAAAATTAAGGATATTGGAGGGAAGTAATACAATAAGGATATCACATAAAGATGCATCTATGGTCTTGAAATATGGAAATTATTTTATTTAATTTATAAGGTTCATATATATCATAATTGATGGTTTTCCTAGTGATCCATAAAAATTACCCCAATTTTTCAACAAAAAAATATTTCTCATTGAAGTGTGCCAATGAATTAGAAAATTTAGCATGAATTTTAAAGGGGATAAAATAGATTCACTCCCTTTTCCAATTTGTTTTACCTATATATATGCAATACTTCATTATATTTTCATAATATTGAAATAAATTATTCATCATTAATATCAATTTCTATGAGTCAAAGAGATATGCTTTTGATATAAAAGGCTATGTGGAGACCAAATTATGATTGGGAATAAAATACTATCATATTATAAAAATTTAATATTACTAGGTATATTGTGAGAATGATTTTTAAATGAAGAAACACTATTGGATGTGATTGAATTTAGACTAGCTAAATTCATACAAACTCAAATGGGCCATTGAGGGAATTATGGATGATGGTTGCTATTTGATTAACCCTAATTATGATAATTAAATAAAATTTATCCATATAACACTATTAAATTATGATAACAAGGAGATATTTGAATTGAATAATTAGAAAAAAATTAGTCTTTCAAAGATCTAAACCTTGGTTTATGAAGAAGTTAGCTAAGCACATACTAGGAAGAAGTTCAGAAAAAGGAGAAGATTTTGTAAAAAATACAAAGCTGGCTTTATTTGGACCATATTATCAATATAATATGTATAATAGAGGGATTACATGAAAAATTAATTAATTAATGTATAATATCCAAATAAAATCAAGTGTCAAATAATGCTTGTGGTGCTGATGTAGTAGCCAGGAAAAAAATAGAAATCAATAGACCTACACATTCTCCCATGCGAGTAACTATTGATATTGCCTTCATAAATGTTAAATATTAAAATTTATTAGATAGAAATAACGAATAATATTTTGAATAAAAAATAAATACTATCTATATTCCAACCACACCTACCATTTATCCAGACATCATTTCTTCCCCTTCTCCTGGATCAATATCTCAAGTGCACATGTTTACTTTACCTCTCATTCCATATCCTACACATATGCACTCTCTGAATCCTCCTATTCATCATGATAATCTTCCTACTCATGTTCATTATAATTAACCTACTATTTATCGACCTTATATCCCTCTTCCCTTCCAAATCAAATCATTATTAAGTCCTTCAAAAAAATTCCAATTTTTACTCAACAATCAATTCCTCATGTTTCTCCGACTACTATTACCGATACAAAAAATGGTTATTTCATCAATAAATTCACTCTATAATTGGATATATAAATTTGTAACCAATAAATTAAATGTTTCCAAGGCTATTTTTCCTATCTTTAATGTATTTTTCATTTTTTCAAAAAACCCCTTCACCAAATAAAGTTAGATCCACTTCAGGGCTAATGATCGATTTTTACTCAAGTGATGAATATGGTGAAATATAAAAACCAATTATAGATAATAATTATGATGAAATGAATACAACATATTATAGTATAACCTGATTGGACTTATTTCCATCAGCTCATGAGGGGGATATCCATAATTTTAAAGTGTGTTGTTAAGTTGATTTAAAGGATTGAGGAAGAGAAATAAATCAATGAACAACTTGAAGAACAAGTTCATACTCTATTTTCCTATATCAAGTAAATAATTAATGTAAGTAATGAACCTATTGATTTATATCCTATCACCTCAATTATACCATCACCCTCTAGTGATAGTGTTCATAAATAGATCTCAGGATCAATAAATATCAGAGTTATAAAAGAGTAACAAAAAATTAAGTTGAACTAGTAATTATGGATGTTTTAAATTATACTGAATAAAATATTAAACCCTATGTTATGATGGAATTATAGAGGAAAATAATCAATGGTGAAATTTATGTAGTGAAAATAGAATAAAATGTGTGAGATAATATAATTATAAGTTTTGAATAAATGGCCCTAACTAGTGAGAAGCTACTAGTTTCTAAACAAATTTTCTCTAAAGCTGAAGAAAATATTTATCATGCTTTATTAAGAAGTTTAAAATGGAAATTGAATACATTGTAATAACATATTAAGTATGGTAATAATATCATCAAGATTTTTCTATGACATCAAATCTAATATAAGGGTAAAATTATGGTCTATTCATGTTGAATTGATACAAGAAGGAGAAACTAAACTCCTTAGTATCACTAAGATAAAAGATAATTTTTATAAGATGATCAAAAAATATTTATTTAACAAAGATGATTTAAAATTAGAATATATGAATAAACTATGTAATATTACTTCCACATTTGTAGAGTATAATAATAATATTCATGGCTTTATCAAGAAACACAAAAGCAACTGATGTATTAAGAACATGGATGGTCCATATTTTAAACACAATTTTATAAAATCAAATTGGAATTATTCCAAATGTACATGAATTTAAAGTATACAATTTTATTTATTTTCAAACAATTCAACCATAATAGCATCACATAACAACTACAAATGATCTTGCATATCCAAGTGAGAAGACCTCTCTCCATCTTTCATAAATTTTTTGCTAGTGATATAACATAAGTTTTTATATTTAAATTTTCTTTGTAATTAAATATTAAAAATACAAAGTGACAATATAAATTTTGCCTCCAAAAAGATATGGATGAGGTATTTATGAACCAATTTTTGAAATTACTACTATAAACATGATTTTCACTCATTCTAATAGTACTATGTTTTGAGAAAGCAATGGTATCATATATTCGTGATTTTAAATTTTAATATTGATATGAAATATATGTTTAAGTTATATTATCTTTACCTTGACCTAAATTCATATGTATGAAATTATGTCCATAATAATTTTTGGTATTTTGCATGCGCATTGAATACTTGTTGTTTGGATATCCAACTACTCTATAATATAGTTTGATAATTAGTGGAATAATTAAGAGTAAATTTTCAATGTTAATTCATGTTGTGAGTAATTTATTATTTTTTTGTTGATTCAAATTGAACTTGAAGATATTTTTTCTAGGTCATATTTGAATAATTAATATTAAATGGGTCATTATCATTTTATTGGGATTTTCAATAGAACATGATAATAAATGATATATATCTTAATAACATTGAGTTAAATTATAGTGAATCACTATGGAGTTTCCAAATTATAATCTTGGGTTGTGTAGGATTATGGAGTTGTATCATAATATAAATAATAAATAGTGAAATAATCACATGTTCAGATGTATGAATGAAAATATACTATAAAAATTCAATATAAATATGTTTTTACCCTTATTTCTACATGCCATGTCCATGAATTCATTTTATGTGGGGAAAAATGTTATTTTTTGTAACTAATATTAGACATGTATTACTATTAAAGAATATTTTCCATTATCTCCACCTAGTTACATATTAATATGATTACTTGATTCTCTTATCTTCTCAAATTGAAAATCCCCATTATTTCCATTATCTCCACTCATAAAATAATGCATAATAATTGACAATCTAGGCCAAATTTTTCATGTAGGGGATGTTAGTGATAACAAGATATAACTAAAAGAAATAAATGAACCATTACCTTCCCAAGTGAATCCATTACTCAAAATCATCTCCAATAATTTTTTCCCCTTGATTTAGATCTCTAGTCTTTGTTAACAATGGATTCTTTGCTCCTCCATTGCCTCAATAACTCTAGGTAAAATCGAGGCTCATGATATAAGAAATCTAATTTACTTATCAATGAAGCTAATATAAATTCAAATAGTAAAATAATAAAAACACAAAATAATTATGAAGGGATTTTAGAATTATAATCTTACACAATTTAAGATTAAAAATAGTAGTGTGAGCCATTCTATTTATAGATTTTTGATATTGATCAGGAACAACCATGATCATCCAATTCAAGATTGAGATGTGTGGTCATGAATTAATATAATATTTTTAATTAAATACACAAATATAGTCATCATTATTTGGGAATAAGGGGCATTAATGAGTCATGTGATGCATTAAGGATGCATGGGAGGCCATAATTCATATATTTTATACATTTATGGCCTAGGAATGCCTTCCTAAAAAATGATGTAATTATGTGATGTAGTTAATAGGAATCAATTTACAGAAGTAAATATTCAATAACCTTTATGGAAAATACACTTAATTTCTTGATTTGAATTGATTATCCTTAAACAAGATTAATCAATATTTGTGCAATTCTTTAGAAATTGGCCCTCAATTATTCAAAATGGTCAAAAATTCATATTACTAAGTCATAATTTGACTCATTAAGAATTGGAAGGAAATTTTAGATGCTTTAAAACTATATTCCCATTTAGGATGTTTCCAACATAAAATAATAAAGGTATATGACATGTACTAATGAATTAAAAGAAAAGAGTGATCCATAACACAAAAGGTGAAATGATCATTTTGACTTGAAATGAATTGACAAAAGTTAGGAATCACATAAAATACATTTCCCCTTTAGGGATACATTAACCTAAATCATCACTTTTAAATGAAAACTTTGAACCATTTAACACATTTTAGTGATTTGGACCTACATTGGGTATTTGAATTCAATTTGAGTAAGATTGAAAATTTCAACATAAATGGTGTTATGAATTGGATGTCTACATTTTCCCCCTATTTGATAAGGAATGGTGATACATTCAAGAGAAGAATTGTATTTTCAAATAAAATAAGTGTCAAGAAGAAATTGGAAATGACCCATGATGCCCCTTCGAGAAGACATACTAGGATGAAAGAGAAGGATGGACTCTTTAAAATAGAGAGAAAGTGAGAGATTATCTCATGAAATAGATCACATCTAGATGAGATATTTCTTCCACACATGGCTACCATCAATGATTAGAATATAATTAGAGGTATAATGGACCCTAAATATATGGGGAATGGGAAGGATTCAATCCATAAATGTAAAGGAAACACTTTGAAAGCACCAAATTTGAGAGTGTAAGCTATATGCTTATGACATTAATCAACCTTGAGACAAGTTACACACTAAAACAATGCCATTGTGGGTAGAATTGTGGAGATCTTAGAATTAGAGGAAAAGGAGAATTCGGTCCCTAAAAGATGTTAATAAGAGATGCCACATTATGGAATATTTGATTTTGATAAAATAGTTGTGCCCCAACAAGGCTAATTTTGATCATTTATAAAGAATAAATAATGGTTTGCCCCTAAGGGTCTGATTTAGATTTGTTAACTAGTTCAAATGTTGTTCCCTATCATAACCAAATTGACAAGAAATTAACTTAAAGATATAACATAAAATATATATTAAATCAATTTGGTGAAAACATAGATGTGATGGTATAATGTCTTAGAAAAAGCCATAAAAAACTAGGTATACAAAAATGCACAAAGAGATGAAAATAAGAATAAATATGGTGGCCAAGATGACCTAAGATACATCATGTATCCAAGCACTACTTACATAATCCAAATCTACCTCAAGCTAATGTAGTTAATCTGATATTGGGAGATAATAAAATGAGGGGTGATGAAAACTAACAAATAATTGATTAGAATCATGATGTATGTGAAGAGATGCACATCTACGCATAAAGTTAGGTGTTAACCCTATTGACCCTAGTTTATGCATAATGTTCTTGAGAACTATTCATCAGAGTTTTGTTGATGTTAAGACTTGAACTTAGAGCACAAAGCGATTAATGTAGAAAAATAAATTAGGCATCATAAAAATAAAAAACTCATAATGACATGGAATTTCAAATGCATGAAGTCAGTTCAAATGTGAAAACCTATAACTAAGGATAAAGGTAAAATAATGACCAAAACTAGAGTTACATATATTTAGATTTAAACAAAAAATCAAAGATAAAGAAAAATATAAACATAAATGATCTTAACTTAAAATCAAGATATGAACAATCAAGACTTAAGTAGGAACAAAAATGTTTTAAAAACGAAAAGCAAGAACATCTTAGGAACATAGGATCAATATCTATGTGGACCATCAAGATGTTCTTAAACATAAAAGATAAAATCAAAATCAAATAGGAAAACAAAACACTAAAAATAATCAAATAAATAGAAAAATTTCAAGAATAACTTAATAAAATGAGATTAAGATATCAATAATCAAGATTCATGTGGATCATCAAGATGTTCTTGAAAAATAAAAGAGGAGAAAAAACATACAAAGAAACACAAGACCAAGGTGAGAAAAGAGGTAATAAAATGAGAAAATAAGAATAAATAAATGAAGAGGCATGGATGCACAATCAAACACTAAAAGAAAACAATAAAACACCAATAAAAATCAAATAAACACACATAAATAAAAACTAAATTATTGTGGTTTAAAAAAAGTTTTTCATGCACGTGTGGTAGAGGCACTACTTTCCACCATAATGTAACAAAAAATAAGGACACAAGAGTTGTTCCCTAATGAAAGAGTAAAAATGACAAAAGAAATGGGAGAAGAGAAGAAAAAGAAGGGGTTGGTTGAGCTGACTCTAAATGTACAAAACAAGTGGATGATTCCTACATAGTTTCATGGATGCATGTTCCAACATGAACTTTAGGCTAAATATATTTCTCCCAGGAAGTGGGATAGAAGACATGATAATGACCATAAACATATGATTAATGTTGTAGAATAAAAGATAAGACATGACAAATGAGATTGGCCTTGAAAAATAACAAGAGCATGAGGATGAGATCAATTAAAAAATGACAAGCTAACATGACCTAATTTGTTTTCAAAATGGAAAGAGTGTGACATAGTGGGATGAGAGAGAATAATCTTGTAAAATGACAAGTGCATGGGGTAAGATGATTCACATAACAAAAAGTCAATAGGACAAAATGCTTGAAAAATAGTAAGAGCATGAGGATTAGAAAGTACAAAACCGCAAGATAATGTTTTTATTATTTTATAGATCATTTTCTAATGTTTTTAGTGTTTTTAGGATAAGATATGTATAAAGGGGAAAAACTAATCTAGGAGATGTTCATCCAAGAGTAGAAGTTATAATAAAAAGCTAAGTTGGATATAATGACAATCATGGATATAAATAATGGACTAGGGAACTAACTAAGAGTTCCAATAATAGATAAAGCTGGATGTAACAACACATGCTCACAAATAAATGAGAGTAAGGATCCTAAAAATATAAAAATGTTCACCAAAGAGAAGAAAATGTAATATAGAAATGTGTGCAGTGTGAAATCAATCTGAATAAACATATAGTAGGAAAAGATCTTGAGTTGTAAAGGTATGCTTATTCATTTGTGTGTTGAATAAGATACAAAATATTATCCTCATTGAACTTCTTTGTAGAACTGACATCAAAGGTGTTCATAATGCTAAAGAGACATAATCAAGATCATAATTAGTTAAGGGACAAAAGTGTTTGGGTTAAAACAAGCCTTAGGTATAAAAAAGAATAGGGTTCTCAAACATAACAACATAGGTTATGATAAAATGCATTTATAGTACTAAATGTCCAAAAAAAGTTCACTATCTAGAGTCATGAAAGGAAGAGGGCTCATGCGAGAGTTGTCTAAGGTAGTATAAAATGGTAGGGTAAAATTACATCAGCACAATTTCCCCCCAAGTAAGAGATCTTGTAGAAAATGGTTTAAAGATATTGATGTTTATCACCTCTTAAGGTGAATTATGTTCATGGGCTCTAGAAGTTCTTCAACATTTAGCTTAGCTAGTCGATATGCCCCTGATCCATAGTTTTTTATGATAGCAATTGGTCCCAACCAATTAGGATGAAACATAAATTTTTTCTTGCATTTAGCATTTATGTTCTTTTACTTCGCTTTCAAGACCAAATCACCAATCTCAAACTCTCAAGGGAGAATTCACTTGTTATAGCTTATCTGCAATCTATTCTGATAGGATTTTAAGTTTTCTAGGGTAGCTAAACGGTTACCATAAATAAGTTCTATTTCTTTCAGCCTTCAGACTCTGTAGTCCTCATCATCTTCAATATGCTCTAGTGATACTTGCAAGGATGGAAACTTGATCTCTATTAGGATAATAACTTATATGTCATAGAAAAGGGAGTATGGAGTGGCTCCTATTGGGGTTTGATGATTGGTTATGTAAGCCTAGAGGGTGGGAAATATTTACAAGTGTAAATTATGGCCAACATCATTGATAATATTCTTTAATATGGATACAATGGTTTTATTTGATGCCTTGGCTTATTTGTTACCTTGTGGGTTATATGAAGTTGATTTCTTATGGTTGATCTTAAATTTTACATAAAGAGATTTTAAATCTTGGTTTACAAATGATCTTCTATTATCATTTATAATACACATGAGGATGTTATATCAATAGATGATATCGTAGTGGATAAATGATATGGTAATGTATGAATTTGGCAATCTACTTTTTAGTGATGTGAGAGGAATAACCTCAATACACTTAGTAAAATACTTAGTAGAAGTTAAGATATGATTATGGACATCTCAAGATGTTGGGTTTATTTTCCCAATGACATTGAGGCCTCATGTTGAGATTGGCCATGGTGTTGTGATTGGATGTAGTGGTAAAGAAGGTGTGTGTATAAAATTATCATGTTAACAAGGAACACACTTTCTTACATAATTATAAGCATTGATATCCAAATTTTTCCAATAATAGCCTATTTTGAGGAGTTCCTTTGCTAAGACTACACTATTGGTGTGGGCCCCAGACATTCCTTCATGAACCTCCCTTAGTGTTTGTTTGGATTGTCTTGAAGATAAATAATGAATAAGTGTTCCATCATAGAATTTATAATAAAGCATGTCACCAAGGAGGGTATAACATGATAAATGATGATGGAATACTTTCTACTGATTATTGGATAGATTGGCTAGGAAAACATAATCATGAAAGTAGTTATAAAAGTCTTAGAACCAAGGTAATTTAGGTGGGGAATTGGGACCAGCAATGTTGTATACCCTTTCTGAATGTGGTATAACATGTGTAGTCTAAAGAATATTTTCAATCATAAATTGATACTTTTTAGATCTACCATCAATCTGTATAATGGATCCAATCATTTCCATTACATTAGTTGATCTATTGTTTGGTCTCAGAATTTGTTCAAACTATAGAAATTTAAAATGATCTCTGAGATTATAAAAAAATTGTTTTTAAATAATAATATTTTCATCTCTAGTTTGATACTGATCAATGGTCTGATTAATGATTAATTGGTAATGACCATAGACCTTTAAGCTCTAAATATCCCACTATATGGCAAGGTGAAGCCCTATAATCAATACCTCATACTCAACCATATTGTTAATATAATGAAATTGTATATGAAATGTTTTGGGCATTAGATCCCCTAGGGTGTAATCAATAGTATGTTGGCTCCAAATTCATAGGATGTAAAATAAACATAAAAATATAGCTTCCATTATTTAGGTTCATGTGATGCTTATCCTATTTCCATAATAAAATCATCTAAAAGTCAAATATTAGAGGTTGAGTATCTATGATAGGGGCATTTTCTAGTTGATCAATAATAACCTAACCCTTTATTACATTTTTATTCTAATACTCAATGTCAAATTCACTTAAGAGCATAACCCATTTAACCATACATCCTTGAAGAGCTACTTTAGACAATAAGAATTTGAGAGGGTCTACCTTGGCAATGACAATAGTTTTATTGTTTAACATATAATGTCATAATTTTTGTTTAGAAAAAACTATAAATAAACATGCCTTCTCAATATGCATATAATTATTTTCATAAGCCACCATAGTGAATATTATATAATATACTACATGTTCTTTACTTAGATCATCATTTCAGGTCAAAAATGTCCTTAGTGCATGTTTTATCACTAATATGTAAAGAAATAGTTGTCTTTCAGGTGTTGGTTGTCCCAAGACTAGTAGATTGGCTAAATATATCATGAGTTTCACAAATTCTATTTTAAAATATTCATCCCATTGAAAAATTAACCCTTTTTTGAAAGGGTGTGTAAATGGGTGGCACTTATCTACCAATTAAGAAATGAACCTACATATAGATTAGATATTTTCTTGCAAGCTTCACAATTGTTTAAGATTGCTTGGTGGAGGCATCTTCACAATGGCCTTGACCTTGGTAGGGTGGAATTCAATCCCTCTTTGTGATATAATGAAACCTATAAATTTCCTTGATGTGACTCCAAAGACACATTTCTTAGGATTTAGGTGGATTTTATATTCATGAAACCTCTCAAAGATTATTCATAAAATGTCTAGATGTCTAGCTCTTGTTTTTGATTTTGATATTATATCATCAAAATAGTCCTAAAAAATATCATGCATCATGTCATTAAAGATGATAGTCATGGCACATTAATATGTGGCTCTAGTGTTCTTCAATCCAAATGGCATGACTTGGTAACAAAATGTTCCCCATGGAGTGGTGAATGCATTCTTATGTTGATCTTATTAGGATTTATTGATCTGATTATATACATAAAATCCATCCATTAAGGATAACATCTCATACCTAGTAGTTGATTTGATTATCATGTCAATGTTGGGTAGAGGAAAATCATCTTTGGGGCATGTTTTATTGATATCTCTAAAATTAGTATAAAGATGTATACATATGGTATTTCTATTCACTATGAATATGTTTGAGATCCATTAAAAATAATCCAATGGCCTAGTAAATCCTATTTCTAATTTTTCTTTAACTAATAAGGTGATGTGTGGGTGCATCTTCCTCAATTTTTGCTTGACTAGTTTAACATCAGGATGGACAATAAGGTGATGCACAACCAAGTCTGGTTCTAAGTTTGGCATGTCAGAGTATGCTTATCAAAATATTTCATTATAATACCTTAGAATGGATATGATTTGTTTATGCTCTACTTTAGAAATGGAAACACCAAGATAAATAATTTTGGGATCCTCATATGTTCCCAGGTTCACTTCTGTCATGTGTTCTATGAGGAGTATGGATCCATCTTCAAGAATTACAAGCAAGGTATGATCATGATAATTTTATTCTACCATATTTTTTTATTATTCCCAAATATCTAAATAGTGTGATGAATCAAAATCTACCATCTTAGGTAAAGGCCAAAGAGCAAAAACCTATGGAAAATCTAGAGCAAGATGCTCAAACATTTATTGTTATTCTGAAGAGTTGCTTGTATGAGCTATAGAAATTAGGCAAAATGGACCTTCTACATCTTGAGGGGATGAGAAAATTTTCCCACCTTAGAGAATCTAAAATAAGTTTTCACTTAGAGGCTTGTCTTTTTCTTTAACTTTCCTCTGATCAAAAAGCACCTCAAAGAGGTTTTCACTCAAAGATCTTTATTTTGACCAATAAATTTTTCTTACCCTTAAAAGTATGTAGAAGGATCTAATGAAAAATCAAATCCTTGTTTGTGATCACCAATGAAAAATCCATTTCTTAGGCCCATGTATTCTATAAGTGATTCTTCGTTTGAAAACTCAATGAGGCATATGACTAAATTTTATTGGTCCCAATCAATGAGTTCAAGATGGCAAAGGCATAGGGAAATGTGGGGGTTTACTTTAGGATGGGAAGCTCTAATGGTTAAAATATGATTTTCTACTTCAGGATGGGAAGCTCCAATGGTTAAGGTTAAAGTGGAACTTTAATCAAATATGTCTATGTCAACAAGCTCATCAAAAAGGCTATAATGGGATTCTATGTCACCTTCAAGAGTCTTGTTGCTAATAAATTTGGAAGAATCACTATCTAAAGCTATGAGGTCACCCCCAAGTGGTATAAATTTGAGGCCATTATTCAAATTAGGTACTCCAACTGATAAGGATTCTAGGATTCCTTGCACTTATGGGCCAAGACCATTTCTTATATAATCAAGATGATCCATGATCTGATTAGGGATAAGATACTTTGAATTCTAAAAGTTATTATCAATGCCTTCAGAATATAACTAGTTTACCTCAGCAAACTCCTCTTGATCTTTCTTTAGCACAATAGTAGGTACAAAAAACATAGGTGGTTTTTGTTATTTCTTCTTTTGTTTCCAAATCATTATGGGTCTGTTAGGATTCTTTGAAGGTTTAGGCTTACTGAATGTTTTTTATTTTTAGGTAAATTTGTAATAGAAATTTTTGGGTGAATATTTTGTCAATCAACTAACTGATGAGAAAAATAGGTCTCTTCAACCACAGCATAGGGAAATTGGTCTGCTAGATGTGTAAGTTTACTACATCAAAAGGGGACAAATCTCTCCTCTCATCAAGGGGAGGTTCCCTGTAAGTATGAAGGGGATATATATATATATATATATATATATATATATATAGTAGGTACAAAAAACATAGGTGGTTTTTGTTATTTCTTCTTTTGTTTCCAAATCATTATGGGTCTGTTAGGATTCTTTGAAGGTTTAGGCTTACTGAATGTTTTTTATTTTTAGGTAAATTTGTAATAGAAATTTTTGGGTGAATATTTTGTCAATCAACTAACTGATGAGAAAAATAGGTCTCTTCAACCACAGCATAGGGAAATTGGTCTGCTAGATGTGTAGGTTTACTACATCAAAAGGGGACAAATCTCTCCTCTCATCAAGGGGAGGTTCCCTGTAAGTATGAAGGGGATATATATATATATATATATCCATGATCTGATTAGGGATAAGATACTTTTAATTCTAAAAGAAATTATCAATGCCTTAAGAATATAACTAGTTTACCTCAGTAAAATCTTCTTGATATTTCTTTAGCACAATAGTAGGTACAAAAAACATAGGTGGTTTTTGTTATTTCTTCTTTTGTCTCCAAATCATTGTGGGTTTGTTAGGATTCTTTGAAGGTTTAGGCTTACTGAATGCTTTTTATTTTTAGGTAAATTTGTAACACAAAAATTTTTGGGTGAATATTTTGTCAATCAGCTAACTGATGAGCAAAATAGGTCTCTTTAACCACAACATAGGGAAATTGGTCTACTAGATGTGTAGGTTTACTACATCAAAAGGGGAAAAATATCTCCTCTCATCAAGGGGAGGTTCCCTATAAGTATGAAGGGGATATATATATATATATATATATATATATATATATATATATATATTATAATATACTATAAATAAGTTGAAAATAACACTCAAGGATAGGATAACACCATCCATCTCTTTTTTTAGAGATGATGTTCACCAATCAAAGGATAAATCCTCATGAAATGATAGAAGGCACTCCTCTTCTTTCATAAGTGATCTTTAATAGACAACAGGAACCTTTCGGGTAGTGACAAGTAACTGTAACAAGGCACAGCAACACAATAAGATGAAATGTAGCATAAAGTCTCCACCTCAACTACCAAAGAGTGAAATAGAAGCATAATGAGGGCATACAGTCATCCCAAGATCCCTTACATAGAAACATAAAATAGACAAATTGAAGACAATAGTGGTAGTACAAAGTCTCTCTACAACCGAATTCAAGACACTTTCCTGATTACTTTCACTAATTCTACTTATTTAATTAAATGGACAAAAAATGTATTAAGGAAACAAACATAAGAACAATTTCCCCAACAACCAAGCTATTCCAACACAAAGTCTGAAAAGTCACTTGTTTTCTTATTCAAATAATGAAATATGATCAACAATCTAAGCTCAAAGTCTCAATAATGCCTTTCAATTTGGGCAGAGTTTTTTTTTTGATAACAGAGAGATCCCCTTAAAAAAATAAGAGAGAGTCCAATATATAGTGCTCTAAGAAAAACTTGGGCACTTTATTTCTCAAAAATGATGGCCTATGATGCATTTAATGCCTTCAATGCATTTTAAATTCTATCCGTGGGCTATGCTAGAATCAGGTGTCAGTCTTATATATGGGTGGCTTGATGTGTTTTCTAATATGTGCATAGTTGTTTTTGCTTTACTCAATGCAAGAGAAAATGCCATGCCATTGAATGTTCACACTCTCTGATGTCCACTTGGTTGGCTGCTTCACCTTCTTGAAACATATCCCATGCATGGATATTTTCTAATCTTTCTCCATCATTTCCCCTTGCTGTATTTTGAGCTCTCAAGAAATTTATTCCTAATGAAGGGACAGGTGGTGCTTTCCACTATGAAGTGGATGAGGACACTTGGTAGCATCCATTTACCTTATAGAAGCTTAAGATATCCTTTGAGAGTCCTATGGAAGATGACACATGGTGGCTTTCGATGAGCTTTTAGAAACACTATAGAAACATGCATGACTCATTTAGATTCACATGGATGATGCCACTTGGCATGCTCTGCTTACCTTAGCAATTCACCTGGGACCCACCATAGTCCTTACTCAATAATGAGACAAAAGGAAGAAATGGTGGACGTTGACACTTGGTGCTTTCTATCAAGTTTTACAAGGGAGACATGGTGATTTCCACTATAATTTGTCCTTATCTATGTGATATGAGCTCTTGGGCTATCTCTTTGGCTGGTAGCTAAATTTGTTCACATGGTCTATACCATATTTGAAAATTGATAGATATTTTATTATCTTAAATTTGACATCCACAGGGATGTCAATGGCTCAATCGCTTCCCTAGTTCAATCACTTTCCTGGTTCAATCACTTCCTTAGTTCAATCACTTTCTTAGTTCAATCGCTTTCTTAGTTCAATCACTTTCTTAGTTCAATCACTTTCTTGGTCTTTGATTAAACCATCCCTTTGTTTGGTGCTTCCTTTGAACCATTGAACCTTTGAACCTTCAAACTTTGAATTTTTTTAGTTTAAGGTTCAATCGATTCATTGGTTCATCCTTTGTTCCATCGCTTCTCTATTTTTCTATGCTCCTTGATCTCTTGGAATCCATTAAACTCATTGAACCCATTAAACCCGTTGAACCAATTTGGTTCAAGGTTTAATAGTTCAATGGTTCATTCCTTTTTTCTTTGAAGTCTTCTTTTCTTCACTTCCCTCTATAAGGGCACTTGGTCTCTTTGCTTTGGGGCATTCCTTTGAACTAGATGATTGAACTGATTGATTGAACCAACTATGATTCAATAGTTCAAAGGTTCAATAGTTCAATCGCTTTCTTCTTATGTTCCACTTGACCACTTAAACTAACCAATTGAACCAATTGCTTTGACCCAACTACTTATTGAACCTTTGAACCTATTAAACCTTTGAACCATTTTAGTTCAAGGTTCAATGGTTCAATGGTTCAAGCCTTCTTCTTTTTCACTAAGTCTTTTGAAGCCATTTGAAGCCGTTAAACTTGTTGAAGTGATTGAACATTAAACTTTTGCTGAAGTTCTTAACTCTTTAAGCTTGCCAACATCATTAAACCTTGGCATTAAACCAACCTTGAAATTGCCTATGTGTTGAGAGCTTGTTTCTTTCCTATAGAGTCCATAGATTTAAGCCTCCAGAGTTCATAGATTTAAGCCTACAGAGTCTATAGATTTAAGCCTATAGAGTCTATAGATTTAAGCCTATAGAGTCTGTAGATTTCTTCCAGTGAAGTCCATTAGCTCAAAAATCTAAAAAAATGGAGAATTTGAATGTCCAAAACAATTTTTGAGAAGGGAAGAGGGAGTTTGTGGCCTATAAGACCAAAATAGTTCATATGTTGTCCTAAAAATGAGTGACAGATTTTAGGAACAATAGTTGGCTCTAGTTGGGGAACTTCTTTTAGTTGAAGACTTGGAATAGCTGAGGGAAGTAGAAACTAGAATCTCCAATGCCTTGAAGTGTGCCATTGGGCTATGGAGTCATGCTATCCAAAAAGAAAGGTGCCAAAAGCAAAAATGAAAAGCACAAAAGAGAACTAGAGACTATACAAATATACATATGTATAGATGATCTTATCTAATGCCTTAAGATTTGAAGCACTTCAGATGCCGCCCACTATGAGACAATGAAAATGGTGTTCCATCCTGATAAACTAGTAAGAAACCATTTTCTCCCTAGAATCAGTGATGGGCAAATGGAAGTCTCCACCAGGAATCATATTTTTTGTGCACTCCTTTTGGTTCTCTCTTCTTGCCCCATGGCAAGGTGTGGTCTTCAATATGAAAACCATAAATCTTTACTCTCTTGGCAAAGAGTTCCTTTTCCTGACTTTGGCATGCAGCAGTATGGTCCACTACCATAGCTTATTACTCTCTTGGTTTAGTCCATCACATGATTTGATTGCCCCCATTAGATACTTGACAAACCATCAACTCAACATCTACTTTGGCATGAAGGAGTTTGACACATTTGTCTTGAGTAGCCTTCAACCTGAGTAAAAAAGATTCATACTCAACAACATTGTTGGTGTTGCTAAACTACAACTTGTATGAAGAAGGAAAGATATCTCCTTGAAGAGATATCAACATAGTCCTAGCTCTAGCACCGCTAGAAGAGCAGATGCCATCAAATCCTAGTATCCATACATCATCAAAAACTAATTCTTTCTCATATTTTCTTCATTTGGAGAGGAGAGTTCCTTTGGGCTTGAACTATGCTCTCTCATGCCTTCTATTGTTTTATCTAAACCAATTCCTAGATTGCCACCTATAGGACTTTCATTTACTATAACAGGAATGTCTTTCGTAGATAAAAATTAGTTACCCTTGCCTAAAGACTTAAACATAATTTGAACTTTAGGGATCGACACTTGGGTGACAACATATTTGGCCTCCTTTTTAGGAAGTAGCCTCTACATGATGCCTTTGACAAGGATCCTCACTTCAGACAAGTCCATGCTCAATTCTCCTCTAACATCCTTATAGAAATTTTGCTTAAGAAGGATGTCATATGAAGCTATGACATCAACCACTGGGACTGTCATCTTGATTCTCTTTTCTAGAAAGGTGGCAATTATAAATTGGGCATCCTTGATTTGTCCCAATAGTGGCACTTGTTTGTTCTCCATGGAGAAACATCTCCTAAATGTCTTAGTCAGTGTGAGACTAAAGGATACAGCTACTTTGGTAGGCATGACATTGTTTGATGCACCTGAGTTTATGATGCAATTATTCAGATAATGTCCATTATCAGTAGGGAGATATAAAATGGTTTAGTCCTTTTAGAAGTAGTAGGAGGAGCAATGACAAGGTTGTATGGGATGGACATGTTCCTTACGGGATCATGAGTTACTTTTTTAACATCTTATGCTGCAGGGATGGCTTTATTCTTCACACATTAAACTAACCTATCCAACTACTCAAGATTGGATTGCAAGAATTCAAATTAGACATTTTAATTTTTTTCTTCTTGACATGGTCAATTATGTCAAATGACTGAAATCAACTAGGAATAAAGGAAGGCATTTCATCTTTCTAGTTTTTAGGAGGAGTGGTACTGGTCTGTGGAATTGAAGTTGAAGATGGAGGAATGCTTGATGTATTTACCTTTTTATCACTCACTGGGTCCTTTGATTGGAAAGGTAGAGAAGCTCCTCATTTGGAAATTAAAATTCTAGGCTAAGAACTTTACCCTATTTTTATTTTATTAGCTTGCTAGGCTAATTAGTTCTGGGACCAGGTGAATACAACATATGATCCATCAGCTACTTTGCCTTTATCTCTAGGTTCATCCTAGTAATTTAGGAAACCAATGTTGGAGTCACCAACTAATTCTTCTTGCTCTACTAAAAAAAGATCAGCATCATTTTCTTGCTCAAACTCAAGTTGGAAAGAGAAATCATGTTCTATTTCTAGATATCCAACTACTAAGTTAGTTGGTGCTGCTTCAATGACAAGTTTCCCCTATGGGGAAGGCAGATGATTTGGTTGCCCTTGACTTCTGGTAGCATTGCCTTGATATGACTAGTTCTAAAATGTTCTCCTTGGCATATCCTAATAAGGAAGAGTAGACATACCTTAAGCCACTTGTCTTTTCAAGGTTAGCAGTTCATTTGCCAGCTTTTGCACCATTCGATAAGTGGTGCCTATAGATGAATATTCAGAAGATGAAGAAGATTTACCTCTGTTAGGATCTCTCCTTATCTTTCCTGCCAAGATAAGGTCATCTTCCACCTTAGTGGCCAAATCTTGAGTTGTAACAAGGTTTATTTAGCCAGCACATCTCATCAAAAAACTCACTTCAGGCAGCTGAGACTTGATGAAGAAACATTTGAGATTCTCAATTGTAGGCTGATCAATTGCAAGAATCTTATTCCTTAGCTTATCAAACTTGACTATGAAATCCCTCATTAGGTCATGAGGCTCCTTCTTCATTTATGTGAGTTGAGCTAGTAGGGCATGTGCATCTTCTATAGGCTTGAATTTGGCTTTGAGAGTGTTCCAGTCAGTCACAGTCTGGGCCTACAAATGATAGAACTAGTTTGCAACAACACCTTGTAGAGTTTCCATGAATATCCTGACTACTACATCCTCATACTCCACACCTATTACATCATAGGCTATACTGAAGGCTGCAATATGTTCATCAGGATGGACCTTCCCATCACTATAAAACTTGGGGAAATTTTTCCTTAAACTATGTGGTAGCTCATGTAGAGGTGGAGTTAAATTGAGTGGGCCAAAAGAGCTACCCCAAGTTCCTTGAATTGCCATAATATGACTATGGAAAGGTGGAATAACAAATCTCAGAGGGGTAAGTATTGACAAAGCTTTATTAATAGCGAAAATGGATGGTTTGCCTAGTAATGAAGACTTCACTTTAGTAGAAGAAAAGATCCTAGTTCATTAGAGGTGAGATGGTGAAGGAAATGGATAAAAACTACTTTGATATACCAACTTGAATACAGGCTCAACAAAACCTTTAGCCCTTTGGTTTTGTGTATATCATGGATCTGCTAGATTGTAAAAAAAAAGGGAAAGAATTGGCCCTGCTTCAACTTGAAGCTTGAGGCTTAAAACTATGAATTCTATCCCAGTTGACATAGAGGTGGAGGGAGATGGTAAGGCTATAATGATAATGGATAAGACATAGAATGGAGTCACTAGATTCTATAATGGATAAGGGTAGGGACTGCTTCAATCAAAAACTTGAGGCTTCAAATTGTGCATAAATCCCCATTCGAGTCACCAAAAATTATTGGGTGAATATTTTGTCAATCAGCTAACTGATGAGAAAAATAGGCCTCCTCAACCACAACATAGGGAAATTGGTCAGCTAGATGTGCAGGTTTACTACATCAAAAGGGGACAAATCTCTCCTCTCATCAAGGGGAGGTTCCTTGTAAGTATGAAGGGGATATATATATGATAATCTACTATAAATAAGCTGAAACTAACACTCAAGGATAGGATAACACCTTCCATCTCTCTTTTTTTAGAGATGATGTTCACCAATCAAATGATAAGTCCTGATGAAATGATAGAAGACACTCTTCTTCTTTCAAAAGTGTTATTCAGTAGACAACAAGAACCTTTCAGTTAGTGACAAGTAATTATAACAGGGTGTAGCAACACAACAAGATGAAATGTACCACAAAGTCTCCACCTCAACTGCCAAAGAGTGAAATACGAAGGATAATGAGGGCACAAAGTCATCCTAAGATCCCTTACATAGAGATAGAAAATAGACAAACTAAAGACAATTTTGGTAGCATAAAGTCTCTCCACATCTCACCTCAGGACACCTTCCTGATTACTTTCACTAATTATACTTATTTAATTAAATAGACAAAAAATGTATTAAGGAAACAGACATAAGAACAATTTCCCCAACAACCAAGCTATTCCAGCACAAAGTCTAAAAAGTCACTTGTTTTCTTATTCAAATAATGAAATATGATCAACAATCTGAGCTCAAAGTCTCAGTAATGCCTTTCAATTTGGGCAGAGTTTTGTTTTTGATAACAGAGAGATCCCCTCAAAACAATAAGAGAGAGCCTAATATATAGTGCTCCAAGAAAGACTTGGGTGCTTTATTTCAAAAAAATGATGGCCTATGATGCATTCAATGCCTTTAATGCATTTTAAATTCTATCCATGGGCTATGCTAGAATCAGAAATCAATCTTAAATATGGGCTACCTGATGTGTTTCTTGATGTGTGCACAGCTATTTTTAGTCTACTCAATACAAGAGAATAGGCCGCGCCATTGAATGTTCATGCTCTCTGATGTCCACTTGGTCAAATGCTTCACCTTTTAGAAACATATCCCATGCACATATATATTTTGACCTTTCTCCATCATTTCCCCTTGCTATATTTTGAGCTCTCAAGCGCTTTATTCCTGATGAAGGGGTAGGTGGCACTTTTCGTTGTGAAGTAGGTAAGGACACTTGGTAACATCCATTTAACTTATAAAAGCTTAAGATATCCTTTAAGATTCTTGTAGAAGATGACACATGGTAGCTTCCATTAATCTTTTAGAAACACTATAGAAACATGCAGGACTCATTTAGATTCACATAGATGATTCCACTTGGCATGCTCTGCTTACCTTAGCAATTCACCTGGGACCAACCATAGTCCTTACTCAATAATGAGACAAAAGAAAAAAATGGTGGACATTAACACTTGGTGATTTTCATCAAGTTTTACAAGGGACACATGGTGACTTCCGCTATATTTTGTCCTTATTTGTGTCATCTGAGCTCTTGAGTTATCTCTTTAGCTGGTCATTGAATTTGTTCATAGGGTCTGCGCCATATTTGAAAATTGACAGATATTTCATTATCTTAAATTTGAGATCTGTAGGGATGTCAATGGTTTAATCACTTCCCTAGTTCAATTGCTTTTTTGGTTAAATTACTTCCTTAGTTCAATCACTTTCTCAGTTCAATTACTTTCTTAGTTCAATTGCTTTCTCAGTTCAATCACTTTCTTGGTCTTCGATTGAACCATCCCTTTGTTCAGTGCTTCCTTTGAACCATTGAACCTTTGAACCTTCAAAATTTGAACTTTTTTGGTTCAAGGTTCAATTGGTTCATTGGTTCATCCTTTGTTACATCACTTCTCTATTTTTCTACGTCCCTTGATCTCTTTGAATCTGTTGAACTCGTTGAACCCGTTGAACCTGTTGAACCAATTTGGTTCAAGGTTCAATGGTTCATTCCTTTATTATTCAAAGTCTTCTTTTCTTCACTACCCTCCATAAGGGCACGTAGTCTCTTCACTTTGGGGCATTCCTTTGAACCAGCTGATTGAATTGACTGATTAAACCAACTATGGCTCAACGATTCAAAGGTTCAATAGTTTAATCACTTTCTTCTTGTGTTCCACTTGACCACTTAAACCAACCAATTGAACTAACTGCTTTGAAACAACTACTTATTGAAACTTTAAACCCTTGAACTCATTGAACCTTTGAACCATTTTGGTTCAAGGTTCAATGGTGTAGTGGTTCAAGTCTTCTTCTTTCTCACTAAGTATTTTGAAGCCGTATGAAGCCATTGAACTTGATGAAGTAGTTGAACTTTGAACTTTTGCTGAAGTTCTTAACACTTTAAGCTTGTTGACGTTGTTGAACCTTGGTGTTGAACCAACCTTGAAATTGCCTAAGTGTTGAGAGCTTGTTTCTTTCATGTAGAGTCCATAGATTTAGGCCTTCAGAGTCCATAGATTTTAGCCTAAAGATTTTATAGATTTAAGCCTACAGATTCCATAAATTTAAGCCTAGAGAGTTCGTAGATTTCTTCCAGCAAAGTCTGTTAGCTGAAAAAGCTCAAAAAATGGAGAATTTGAATGTCCAGAACAATTTTTGAGAAGGGAAGAGGGAATTTTTGGCTTGTAGGACTAAAATAGTTCATATGTTGTCCCAAAAATGAGTGACAAATTTTGGGAACAATAGAAATCATCCTTAATAATGTATGTGTAAATGCCCACATCTTGAATAATAACCTATTTCATAAGAGTTGTGGGAAGTGAGTCAGTTAAAGTGAAAGTGAAATCATTAGGGTCGATATAATTGGATAGAGGTGGATGTGAAATTTATAGCCTTGTTCTTAATCATAATGAATTTAAAATCTATATAGTAGTTATAATTACAGAATTGGGCCTCAAGATGTTTACACTATTCATAAGGTTGCTGATAAGAAAGAATAGTAACCTTGATTCTATCATGGGGAAACTTAAAGCATCGATTTAGGGTAGAAGGAATGCCATGTACTTCATGGATTCAAAGACAACCAAGAAGTATGTTATAATGTAATTCAATATCCATAATATGAAGCAATGTATGATGTGAAATGGGCCCAATAATGATTGGTAACCAAATAGTACCAATAGAATCCCTTTTGGTATTGTCATAAGCCTTGATAGTAATCATTTTTGGTTGAATATATTTTGTATTAGAGCCCAATATTTGTACCAACTTAAGATATATGATGTTTAACCCCAAACTATTGTCTATAAGAACCCATTTGATCTTATGGTTTTTAATGATTACTTCAATGTACAATGGGTTATTATGGCTAGGTTCAAGTGTAGACATGTCTTTTTGATCAAACGTTACTTAATGAAATGAAGATAAATGTCCCATAAGGTTCTAGAATTATTGATAGTTTATATCATTAAGAATAGTGGATTTTTGTAAAAGATTATTCAGGATAATTTAATGGACTTTAGATGTCCTCAATAAATCCAAGATGAAAATCTGTGTAGGGGTTTTGCTTAATTAATTTGATAGAATATAAGGTTTTTCAACATTGGGATGAGATAGCTTGGCTTTAGTTGGGATAATAGTCAAATTTGGATCCATTGGTTTAATTTTCACATTAGGTTTTGTGTAATAAGTAAGCAAAAGGTCCTGGAGAGTAACTCACTAGCGTCTAGTTATGACTATGGAACCTAGAGATGGTGAGGAGCCAATATAATTAGAAAATGAAGGCAAAGGGCCTTGAGGGGTGGCTCATGGGCATCTAGTTGTGTCACTATAATTTTGAGTCGACAAGGAACCATTATAATTAGAAGAAAGGTGTTGTCCATAAATAATAACCTGTGAAAATGGATTTATAACATGATTATGTGAAATCGACATGGTATTACTATAGAGAGAGGGTGTTGACCCTATAATGCTAGGTCCTATACTACAGGGAGTATAATATGTTTCATGTGGTTTAAAAATAATAGTGTTAATATGGATTTCAAAAATGCATCACATAATATTGTTATAGTCATAAAGCATGTTGTTGTAACCCACATTATTAGTATGGGTATTATGATCATGATTATGTTCACGCTAATTTTGAATTTGACCCTAATTCTAGTTTTAATTATACTTCTATCCTTTGTTTTGATTGTTCCTTGGTGGTAGTTGATTATGTTAAGGAAAGGGGTCCTTATATATTACCATATCCTAATTTGTGTCTTGATTAGGGGCTAGTTTAATCTCAACTTCACCACTTCCAATGAGATATTTAATAATATGTCACAATTGGATGCAATGATAAGTAACATGACCAACAACTTGATGAAAGTTGCACCATTAATTCTCTTCTTACCAATCGAGTTTTGGTTGATCGTGAGGAAATGACCTTGGTATTGGCCATACAATCAAGTTAGCTACTACAAGCTTTTAAAACACTATTTTGATTGGTTCTCCCAACTTGCTAAAGACCTTAAAACTACCATGGTTTGCTCTCTATGGTGGTTGATTCTACAAATTAGGTGGTGGATTAAGGGGAGTTAATTGTAAATTTAGGGCTAGTGGAGCCTACACATTTAATACATGCCTTATTTTAGTCACCCCATTTGCAACCATGTTCTTATTCCTGTTAAATCTCTTAGGCTTATCTTGCACAATTGTTTGACTAGAGGATGGGGTCTGGTTTGACATTTGACCCTACAAAAAATATTGACAAGTCCTTTAGAAATAAGATCCTTCTCAATCTATACACCCTTGTTTATGATCTCCTCAAGTGAGTTAAGATAAGCTAGACATAGATTAGACATAACCTCATGATGTAAGTTCTATGAAAATATATCCACCAACTATTTGAATAGAAAATTATGCTAAAAATGACCCACTAATTCTCTCCATCTCTATAGATATGTGGTGAAGCTTTCTCTATCTCATTTTTTGGATTTGAACAAGTCAATAATAGTCAATTCATGTTCTATATTGTACAATAAATGGTTGACAAACTTTTTAGATAAGTTTTTACAGTCCATAATTTATCTTTTGGGTAACTTAAGTATCTAATCTAAATATTTCCCCACCAAACTTTATGGAAACAATCAAAGTAAGAACACACTACTATAAATAATCTCTTGGAATAATACAAAAATGCCTGGATATGTTTATGTGGGTCACCCTTTCCATTGTATTTATCAAATTTGGGTGCCTTGAAATAACACAAAAAGGGGACTTGGAGAATGTTTAAATCAAATAGATATGGACATATCTCATCAAATTTGTACTTTTTTATCCTATTTCCAGTCTCCCAATGTGACACAATCTCCTTCATGGAGTTCCACTCTTGCATGTTTGGTGCATTCATGGGTGGAACATAGTTCTATTGGGGCGGAATGTGCCCTTTTTATTATTTATAGGGTATAATGTGCTTCTATTATTGTTGTTGTTGTTGGGGTAGAATGTGCCCTTTTCATTGTTGTTGGGGGTGAAATATGCCCCTATTCTTGTTTTTATTATTAGGGTGGAATGTGCCCATGTTAAATGGATTTGTGATGGATGTACACCCTATGTTCCATGACTTGGTTTTGATTTTATCCTAGAGTTGAGTAAATAGGCTATTGATTCCTCAAAATCTATTACCTTCAACTATACGTGTTTTTTTTAATTTTGGGGAGTCCTTGGTATATTCACTAATTTTTTGCATTGGTTGAGACAAACTAGCCAAATTTTCTTAAGGGTTTTCCTTAATATGAACTGAATGTTTGGGATTATATGTTTTTAAAGTAACAAAAGGATCTTGGTGATTAAATAATGTGTGGTTAGTGTCTAGTGAAACATTTTTCACAACCTCTTGTGTTTTGTTCAATTAATTTGAGACATCTCGATCAATTGTTGTGTTCTTAATCAATGTTTGTTGCATAGGTTCAATCATATTTCTATGTTCCTTTGAGGCATCATTGTGGATTTAAGTATCAGCTAGAGAGTCAATTAATTACATGATAATCTAGCTGGCATACCATTGACTTATTTTCTTAATCTTGTTCATAATATCTTGATCAGTTGGTTTTGAATATATAAGTATTTATTTACCTTTGTTAGAGGAAGAAGGTATGTTTGATTGTGTAAAATATTTTTTTGTTGTTATTCTCCTTATCTAACTAAGGTATTTAATTGATCTATTGGAAAATATGAAGGTAGTCTATCACCATATTCTATCAACCTAAGAAATGCTTCATCTTGGTTCTCTTGATATTCAGTACAATCCCCTTTAGATCTTATGGTTATCTAAATTTCATCAAATATAATGGAATTGTCTTTTCCATCATAAAAGTGCTCATCATCATAGATAGGGCCATAAGGGACCCCACAACAAGTGAGCCATTGAGTCATGTCTAAAAAGGGTTGATCTATAAGTTTGACTAAATTTGGAACAATGTTGTGCAAATGTTTAAACAAGGTATGGATTTTGATTTTTCTTCTAGATAAATGACTAAGGTACTAAAAAGACTATAAATGGAGGGTGGCTTACAACCACACACAATTAGAAGAATGTGTTCATGAAATTACTCAACCTTTTGGTAAAGTTGAAATCATATAAATTGGAAGAGGTTATGATAACGTGAAAATCCTAAAGTGTCACTAGTACACTAAAAGATATTCTTCTAAGAAAACTAGAAGAAATCCCTTTAGATTAGGAAGGAGATAATGTGAAACAAGAAACTAATGATTTGGAAACTTGTAATAATTCTTAAGTATAAAGCTAAAACCAAATGGGTGACATAATATCACCACATGGTAATAATAATGGTAGTATAAAATGTGTTCTAGAACTCAAAGCATAAGTGATATGAAAGATGACTTGAGTCCACCAAAGATAAGAATATGATGATGAGTCTATAAATGGCCCTCAATTCAAATGATAAATTGGACCTGAGTTAAAACAAGTCAAGTGAAAATGGCAAACCCAATTTAACACATCAATCTTTAAAACTTAGAAAAGTTTAATTTTGAATTTAAATTATCAATGAGGGTCTTAATAAAATTTGGATAATGATGTAGACTCAAATGGGAAACATAACTGCACCAAAATGGATGATATGACACAATGCTTTGGATGATAATTTGAACAAGGAAAAAGATAATTTTCACTTTGATAGCATAACATCTCATTGTTCAAGAAATTTGTGGACAATGTGTTTGGTTATGACATTTAGTTAAAAATAAATTTTTGACCCAAAACAAGACCATGTAATCTAAGATAAAGAGAAATCAACTAATTAATCATCTTAAGCCCTAAATTGACAAGGTGTGGTAAAGTGGGGTTAACTAAACTAACAACTTTTTAAACATTTATAGATGTGTCTATCAGAATGAGCTCCAAGAATACTGATCCAAATGAATGCACAAATTCAATATGCTATGTGAGATGCGTATTATATAAGATAATACTGAACAAACACATACATGCAACTATAAAAATGAACAAGAGAGAAATGAGCTAGAAATAATCCACACAATATTGCATTACATTGCATTGTAAATATGAAAAGGGAAAGGTAAATATATATAGGTTTGAAAGGAAATGATACAACACATTCTAATGAATGTGGGATTAATCATTTTCAAGTAACCAACATGACATTATAGCCCTGAGTAAGCATATGTAACCTTGTAGCCAAAACCTGTAGGAAACAGTCCTAGACCAACACCCCCCATAAGCATAGTTTAGGTAGGTGATGATACAAAAAAGAAAAAATGTGTCTTGGTAATAAGGCTTGATGAGGTACCCATGTATAGTTCAATATCTAATAAAGTAGTGAAAAGGAGAAAACCCAGTGGGAGAAATTCCCCCTAAAAAAGAGACATAAAAGAAGAATGGACTAAGAAAAATCCCAAAAGAAGATGGTAAAATAATCAACACTCTAAGTACATATAAATGATCCCCAATATCCTACAAAACATGAAAAAATGTGAATATAAAATGTCGCATAGTGAATGCTATAATAGGTCCCTCTAAAAAAAGAATGTCTCTTCTTTTCAGAAGAAAGAAAACCTAACCTATCAAACTACTGAATTCCCACTCAAGTGCAATGTGTGTAGGAATCATGATGTAGATCTCTAAAAATATTGAAATGTCTCCCTGCTAGGACTTAAATGTCCCAAATTGTGATAAAGTATCATAGGACTAACTGTAGGACATGGTAATTAAGAAGCGTGCAATGAAGGAGAGAGAACATCCAAAGAAGAGGATAGACATGGAGCATTCACTAAAAGAATGCCCATGTGAAGAGGAGAGAAACACTCAACAATTGTTAAAACTAAAGACTAGACTATAAATGAATCACTCAGATATGTAAGAAGAATGTCCTTAGGAACATATGAGTGGTTGATATTCTCAATGTGTGTACTCATACTAGAAATAGTGAAGTCCTTTGAAATGCAAGTCTATGAAGGCTCTAAAAAAGTAACAATCTACACAGGAGTAGATCAAGAGTCTATAATGAGACAACTAAGCTCTGGTATAATCTTGTCTTATAGTGAGGGTTTGACACAAGGAAAGAACACTATCCACCATAGATGTGTCATCATAGGAAATAAAACTAGGACGTAAGAATATAACTATCTTAGAAGAGATGATGGGTAGTAAAGGAGGAGGTGTGACATACGTCTCGGTTGGATCTCTGAAAAGACTCTAAAGAGTGATCCAAATAGTGGAGAGACACTCTATGTGCTATATATGATGGTTTAAATCCAATGAAACATGCAAAAATAAATGACCATAGACATAATCACAAGAGTTGGCCCAGTCATTATATTGACCTAGGTCAATAGCCTCAATAATCTATCCATATAAAAATGGAATAAGTTCCTGACCCATGAGTAAATACTCCATATAAACACATAATGAAGCATAATTTTCCTTTCTAGGAAGGATCACTGGAGATGAAATAACTCTCCTCATCATGAATCTCTGAAGTGGAGTTGACATGAACACAACTAAGAGTAATAGTGCACACTCTGAAGATGGAGTTCAAACAACACCAAAAATGAGTCCAATCAAATAAGAGCAATCTATAAACAAGTGATAATACAAGCTCAAATAGACTTCAAACTATGTCAAAAATGAGTCTAGTCAAATGAGAGAAATCTGTGCAAGTAGTCACTAAAATGGGCATAAATAATAGTTATAAAAATTGAATGTACACATGAAAGAATGTAGGGCCCATAACAAATCTCCCCAAGACAATCAACAGTGGCCCCCCTATGTTTGTAATAAAAAAACTTGCTCAATGTGACTGCATTAGACTTAATTGATAATATATCTAGATAGATTTGAGAAAATAGTGCACAAGTGATAATACACATTTAAATGGGTGTCAGGCTTAGCTGGCAATGCATCCAGGAATACAAAATATGTGAACTAGTCAAGTACCCCACAAAATTTTGGCACTTTATAATTTAATGTGTTTTATAATGTAAATAGGTTAGTTACATGGGAAATTAAAAAATACACACTTTTAAAAAAATATGGTACTCAATTTTGAGATTCTATTTGTAAGATATTAATCAAATAATTTCCTATAAATAGCCTACTTTTAATAAAAATTTCACTCAATGATTAAAATAGTACCCTTAAGTGAGGTGAAAGGTGTCTTCCAACCACTCATTAGAATTATCTCAGAATGAGGAATACACTAGTTTTGTTTGTGAGGAGGAATTGGCCTCCTATCAAACTAGGCCTCACCCTTCATCTTTGATAGGCAAAAATACAAGGAATAAAAACCAATGAAATAATCTCCTTGTTCTTGTCAATGCCTTCTCTCAATAGAAACGGATGCCAAGTTTACAGATTGAGATCAAAGTAGTGCCAAGGTCAGATCTAAACACCAAATTCAGATCTGAGATCTCTACCAAGAAACTTAAACACCTCCTTTTGATGCTAGAAAGAGACTTCACATAGACCAATTCACTCAGATCCCTCCAAGATATAGCAAAAATTAGATCAAAAGCATAGTGTAAAAAAGATTTTTTCCAACACATAAGACAAAAAGGAAAAAGGTACAATGGGCAAATGTGAATATCTAATTTTTAGCAACAAATTCCACTTTTAGACACCTCTCTTTCCCTTCTAATGAAAAAATAAATGATCCAACACAACATATCCAGAAAAAATAATGCAGCACCAAAAACAAAAAATCTCAATACCTCTTCCCTGCAATGCCACATTATCTTACTGCAATGCCAAGTTATCTTTTTATTCTAATTGCCACCTTGCTTAGATCAAATCTGAAAAAGAGGATAAAAAATATAAGTCTTTGATCAAAAAATAAAGCCAAAGAGGACACCAGTCAAATGAGGTGGAAGCCACCAAGAAATGCAAAAATATATATTATGCCAAGGTCTAAATGTTTGCAATTTGGAAGGATTCCAATGCACTATATCTCTTTATAAATAAAACATCAATGATATGATCTGATTTCATTCAATTAGGTCTTCTCCTTCTTCATTGGTTTAATCATATTTGTAGAAGGCTATGATGTAGCACAAGATTTGAAAATAGAAATGGACCAAAAGAAAAGATTCCAATGCCTTTTCTTGGACAATAAATTCCAATCAAGACACCAAATAAAGCCAAGATCTCAATAGCACAAATAAATAATGAATTCAAAATTTTAGATATAAAATAAATATCTTTTATACAATTAATGCATTAGAATACAAATATTAAAAAATCGAGAGATCTAAGCTGAAATAAAATGAACCCAAGATTCAAAATCAAAACTTGCAAATAAACCTAGCAATCCTCATATCTAGATCAACTCTGATACCATAATAGGTTTTTTTAGGATCACTAAATCAATGAATGGTCATGGTGTAATAATCATGTGAGTTAAGCATGCATACATCACATAGCTGAAAGAAATTGAAACCATCAACAAGAATATTACTAAAAGAGAGTCTCAATAAGAATAATGCAAATGATACAAGATCAAAATAGCAATTCGAAGATGCAAAATCAGGATCAAAATACATAGAAGAACAATAGCTCTCTATCTCATTGAATACTAGCTAACTGAATGAATATCTCAAAGGGAGAGAGGTATTTATAGGTTGAAGAGATATTGAAAGCCTACATTCTAGTGAATCTGGTACTAATCCTCATAAATAACCTCTAGATCCCTAAGTAGGCTAATGTATCTATGTATCTAAAACCCATAGGAAAAAGGCCTACACCATTAGTGTTAAATGTATATGACTTTCATGTTAGCATACAAAATAAGCACACATCATTTGGGTCTATGTCATATGGCTTGTTGTAAAAATGTCTTTCCCTTTTTACAACCACTACATCCATTGCTTACTCAATGCAGTGTGATATCTAACATGCTCAAATTTCCTAGGCTTGGAATCTACTAAAATATATGGTTTAACCACTCAAATGACCATCTTAGTTAGGGGATCCCAATTTATAAACCCCCTATGGAGAGGGGTTAAAGAGGATATTAGAAGATGAATCCCGAGGTCAAAGCTTCCCTATATAACTTATGGGAGGTAATGAAGTCCCCCTCACAAGCCAAGATGCAATGAAATAAAAACTAAGTAAAATATATTTAAATTTTTTTATAAATCACCCAAGACATACAGGTGTTTGTGATAACCTTCATAACATCTCTTTTACACCTTTGGACTAAGGGAATTTGAACTAAAGATGTCACTTTTGATCCCACAAGTTCCCTATAGGAGACGGGGAGAGATCATACATACACAACTTCATTTTTTCTCAAATAAATTTAAAATAAGAAAATAATGATAAATGACTTACTTAAAATAAAATTTTGAAGTGAGTTTGGTTTTAAATTACTAAATTGAAATTTTTGTTGGTGTTATTTGTCCCCTTGGCCTTAAGTTACAAAACTTTTAAAGAAACAATCACAAAATCATTCAAATAAGCATCTAAGTTTTTATCTTAAGAACCAAATAAAATATCATAATTATTTTTAATCACCCAAAAAAGGTTTAAAATGACATAATTAAGCATTATTTGATCAGTTTCTAAGTAGTTCTTATAACAAAATTGTCTGAATATTGTTTAGCTTTGAATCTCTTTTTCAAATAAAATAAGAAAACTTGAAAAATATGTTCTTGGCTTTGGATGACCTATTGACTTGAAGGCAAAAATATTATGCTCATAAATACTTGTTCCCTCAATAAAACATAAAAAATAATCTTAAACTAATAAAAACATATAAACAACAAGTTAAAAGGCTAAAAATAATAAAACTGAATACACAAAACATAAAAAACTATAGTTAGTATTTTGATCATAACTTTTAAAATATATACTAGTCTGTCACTAAATTTTTAGAGGTTTTTTATAGAGACAAGGATCACATTTATGAAAAAATAAAAGTCAAAATAGTGAACAAAAAGAATTATCAGCTCTATAATAGCCATTTTTACCCAAAAAATAGAAAATAAAAAGTAACAGTCACTAAAAGAGCCTTAAATTCTAAACTAAAAATTAGATTTTAATAAAATTTTGAGAGAATTAGGATGAAATAAATAAAAATAATCTATCAAAAATTCAATAAAATAATAATAAATGGATTAAAAATAATAGCTATTTTAATTTTTTTTTTCAAATATGTGGGGTGTGCAATCATGTCCCACTGAGCATGTGAAAATGTAGATTGGATTATGAAGGGAATCAATTCAAACATTAGTCATCAAACCTCATAAAATAATGCATAATAATTGACAATCTAAGGCAAACTATTTATGTGGGGTTTTTTAATGACAACAAGATACAAATGAAAGAAAAACATCAATCATTACCTTCTAAAATGATTTCATTAATCAAAATCAGCTCTAAGCATGTTCTCCCCTTGATATAGAGCTTTAGTCTTCATAAACAATGGCTTCTTTGATCGTCCATTGCCTTAAAAACTCTATGCAAAACCTAGACTCATGTTATAAACTATCTATTTTGCCTACTAATGAATCTAATTCAAATACAAATAACACAATAATTAAAACACAAAAGAATAGTGGAGGGATTTTAGCATTATAAGTTTACACAATTAAGCTTAAAAATGGTAGTGTGAGGCCTTCTATTTATATATTTTTGAGATTGGTCAGGATCAACCATGATCATCCATCTCAAGATTGATATGTGTGGCCATGAATTAATCTATTTGTAATTAAATCCATAAATATCCTCATCATGATTTGGGAAGAAGGGGAGTTAATGAGATATGGGATGTATTAAAGAGACATGGGAGACCATAATTTAGATATTTTATGCATTTATGGCCTAGAGATTCCTTCTAAAAAATTGATCTCATTAGGTGATACAGTTAATAGGAATCAATCTCCAAAAATAAATATTCAATAACCTTTATGGTAAATCCACTTAAGATCTTGATTTGAATTAATTAGCCTTAAATAAGATTAATCAATATTTGTGCAATTCTTTATAAATTGGCCCTCAATTAATCTAAATGGTCAGAAAGTCATATTTTTGGGTTGTCATTTGACTAAAGAAGAATTTGAATGTGATGTTAGATATGCTATAACTGTATTCCCATTTGGGATTTTGTTAACACAAAATAACAAAGGTATGTGATGTGTACTAACAAATTAGAAGAAAAGAGTGATTTAGAGCAAAAAATGGCAAAGTAATCATGTTGACTCAAAATGAATTGATCAAATTTAGGAATCACATAAAATGCATTACCCCATTTATGGATACTTTAGCCTAAATCAATACTTGTGAATGATAAGTTTAAACCATTTAGCGCATTTTAGTGATTTTGACCTAAATTGAGTTTTTGAGTATAAGTAGAGTAAGATTGATAATTTCAACATAAATGGAGTTAAGAATTGGATGTCTATAGATACCCCACATATTTTAAACTCATATAAAAAATAAGTTCCCAAGAAAATTAAGATATTAGACTAGGCTCCATAAAAAATTGAACACTTATGAAAGTTGGTACATGAAAATTATATATATATATATATATATATCATGAGAACACAATATAATATGAATATATTATGAATACACAACATTATTATAGTGTCTAATTAATATGAGGATATTATTATAATTAAAACTTATTCTTATATCTAAACATGAGTACGTGATATTATGAGTACATATTATTACAAATATATAATGATGGTAAGCTATGGTGAAGTACATGATTATCATGATCTTGGAGTCATTTAAATCAATTTAAATCCTAAATCCACTCCTCTACATAATCTATCGAATATTGCTTCATTCCTTACAAATTGAAATAACTCTTGAGACCATACCCTACTTTTAAATTTGGTGTGGAATGAAGTGGTTGTTTTGTTGGCTAATATGAAATCAGAATGGGGATCAAGAATAAATTCAAACCAATTTATATCTAGAAGTTAGATAAAAATGCAGTTATTTCTCAAATATTTAAATATTTAGGGTGGTTTAAGTTTCTTGAGAAATTTGAAAGACTTGAAGACAAAATTATTAAAGAATTCACATGAAATATAAATGAATAATACTCCAAAACATGGGGTGTTAATATTTAGTTAAGTCCTATTGTCATAAGTAAAATTTATCGTATCCCATAAGTGGGATAAGACTTTATTGACACTAAATCCCACTATAGTGAATTAACATTTTTTGTAAAGAAGGGGAGTAAACCCTTGAGGTAATTAATGAAAATAAGGGAAAATACAATGTAATGTCAAATATAATATTACATAGTCATGGTATTAAAAGGACTATTTCATATAATTTGGACTCAACCCCATTAAAGTGGAGTGGAGAAAATTTTCTCCAAAAAAAGTTTCTTATGTTCCAAATAAAATGGACTATTTCAAACCATTTGGGTTGTAGATCATTTTGAATGAATTTAAATATATTGAATAATGAGGACTTATACCTCATAAAGTGGAGTGGAGAAACTTTTCTCCAAAAAATAAATTTCATATATTCTAAATAAATTGGAGTGTTTAAAACCATTTGGAAATAGATCATTTCAAATAAATTAGTCTATTTTAAATAAAATGGACTTATACCCACTAAAGTGGAGTGAAGAGAATTTTCTCCAAAAATAAATTTGTTATATTTAAAATAAATTGGACTATTTCAAAGCATTTGGGCATAGATCATTTTGAGTACATAGGGATATTTTGAATAATTTAGACCTATACCTATAAAATGTTCAATGATTTAAAAGAAGATTTTTTCCAAAAATAAATAAATTTATTTTTCCCAAATAAATTAGACTACTTCAAACCATTTGAGAATATTAGATCATTTTGATTAAATTAGGTCATAGATAATAAATAATTTGAAATTATACCTAATAAGGTGGAGTGGAGAATATTTTATCCATAGATATCATGTAGATTTTATACATTCCAAAAACATTTAATTATTTCAAACCATTTGGGACCATATCATATTGAATAGATTGAACTATTTTGAACTCATGGCACCCTTCTAGGCCTTCATACCAATAACTGATCCTTTGAAGTAGCTTCCATAGTTGGGACACGTGGCACCATTTGATTAGCCAAATTATGGATGAAAACATATTAAGCTTAAATCTAGTTCATCTAAATAATAAAATATCTCAATGAGAATAATTTGTTTATTATTCATTGGGAAAATCTTTTGAATGAGCAAGTGTCAATATACTAATTCAATAATTGAAGGGAATCTCCAACCATAAATCAAATGGCACTAATAACCAAAGAAAAGTAATTCTATATTTGAATCAATTATTTTGAAATTAATTTAGAACTATTTTTGAAAAAATTTAGAATTGAGTTGTATGAAATTGATTATATTAATGTTTATTACTAGAATTATAGTTTATAATTAGTAAATACACTTGAAAGAATCATGCAAAGTTACATCTCTCTATACATTGGTTCACAACGACTGGCATGAATTTTTTGCTTTATCCCATGAATGTGATGATTGACATCATTTTCATTTTCGAATCCTTTTCATCTTTTTGGCATTCATTTCTAGTATATCTATTTGATGTAACATAAGTCATTTTCAATTTTTAATTTGTAACACAATTTTGAGAATTACAATCAATGAACATGTTGGTAATTTAAAAATCATTTTTGAAGGTCCCTTTAAAAAGAACTTCATCTATTTTTTTTATGTTTATATTAAATAGATTAGAATATTTCCCCCTAAAACAAACATGAAATTTAGACTTGTGTAACCCATGGCTTGAATGAGTATCCTCAAAGCATTGTCCTCTATCATTGAACAAATGCCAATTTGAGAAAAGACTACAATACTACCTTCAAAATTTCATTGGAATGATCTCAAATGTAGTATGACATATTTTCAATTTTATAATCTTCTATTTTTCCCATTTCATCATTTGCATATATTTTGTTTTGTGCACAACAAATAATAAGTCATCCAACCCCAAAATCAATAGTTTTTTAGATGTTTGTTTTAGCTACTCCTTTGAAATATTTACAATTTTTTTAAAACAAATGAATCATTTATTAATATCGTTATTATAATATAGGAGATATAACATGAAAATTTTTATGAAAATGTTTTACATGTTACTAGATTGGTCATTGATATGATTTTGATTTGCATTTCTTATTGTAACATAAAAACATAATCCATTTTATTTGATTCATTTTTTTTTGCATTTATTTAAATCTTATAAAGATTCATATAAACACATATAAAAACAAGTACATGCTTAGGTACTTTTTAAATATAATACTAATTATACACAGATGTACCCTTTCTATTGCTAGTTTTGTAACACACATATGTATATAAAAGTTCATATTGAATCCTTATAACTTGACCATGAATGTATCATAAAATGAATCAGTTTGGTTTAGCCATAACTCATTTCTCATAGACATTGATAAGAATTTAACATTGATCAATCAACATCTATTAATATTTTTATAGTAATGAAAGTATTAGCTCTAACTCTTATGCATACCAAAACATATTTATATATTTATGTAGCCCATCACTAAAAACAAAATAGGATTTACTCTTCTAAGTCATCATTCACTATCACTAAATTTAAATAAAGATATAATAAACCTTAATATTTTAACCCCCTTCATATACTTCCAATGCGACACATCAAATTAAAAACTATTTGAATCAATAGCAATATAATTGTTTCTAGCATGTCAATATACTTTATTATTTTTTATTGATAAATAACACTATCATGGATACTCTACATCAAAATTTATTGTATTGAAGACATAGTATAACACATATATTTTTATTTTAAACTGGATAAATTATACATATAAACAACATTGTAATTGGTAAATTAAACTTGTAAACAACATTTGAATGGGTAAATGTAACCACATTCAGTCTACACAATAATAAAATGAACCACACTTCCAAACCCCAAGCTGATGTAAGTCTATATTTTATTGTCTAATACAATCTCCTATCCATGAAGAAAAATTCAATTTTAATTTTATTAAATAAATAAAGTTATTTAATATATTCTAGACTTGTATGAAATTGTATAATTTCACATTTATTGAAAGGGGTTTTCACCTTTTTTTTAAGTTTATATCATGCACTCTTTCATTGAAAGTTTTGTTATTTATTCCCTAAAAATTATTATATAATGTAATAACTAAAAATTCACATTATAAATTGATTTTATATTTTTATTTTAAAAATAAGTCTTGTGGTAAAGTTTTACCTTGTGGTTTTTTCGTTGAGGCACCAACCTGTAGAGCTGTGTCATGGGTTGTTGTGTTGTAAACATAAAGTATTAGAGTTATATTGTGTATTATTTTAATTAAGACAAAAATAGATGAATAAATATTCTATTAGTATTATGAATCTTTGATAAATAAAACATTATATAATTGAAAAAATATGCATGATCTTAATATGTTACCTTCTTCATTTTCCAATGTGTCATGTTCATTGATATGATTTTTCATTATTATTGTTTCCTCAATTATATGAAATTATATTGGTGATACACAATGAAATATTGTTAATCTATTAGGTTTTAATATTAAAGTGTATATATTGAAATATTGTTAAGATGTTATATTTGGAATATGAAGCATGATTATAAAAAAAATAAAAAATGTTATGCAACTGGTAGTGATCGAAGTAGTTGTTCTTGTATTGGTTTCTCTAAATTTGTCAAAAAAAATTGAAATTGAACATTAAAAATATTTTTCTCTTTATTTTTTTAATTAAAAATAAATTTCTTTTCAATTTTGTATAAACACACACCAATCTAGCTCCTATATATACCCCTAGGACATCACATGCATCTATATCATTGAAAGTAGAGATAAGTGTCTCCTAAAAGATGGTATATAGATCATTTGAGAATGGACTTCTTATTTTTATGATCCAATCATTTCAAATGTTGGCACATATTTATAAATTCCAAAACCATCCTCTAATCTACTTTGTTGAAAATGGAGGAAATAACTTGGTAGCTAAAAATGAGCTGGATCTTGACAAAAATTGATACCTATAATATGTGTCCAATCAAATCCATAGCTATTTGGACACCATAGTATGACACCTATATCTTACGTGTAATGAAAATCACCAAGACATAAATTCTTGAGAGAGGTTTGAATGGCATGATAAAGTTCTATGCTATGGATAATGAATACATTGAAGGCCCTAACAATGATTTTTTCAATCAATGCCTGAAGAAATAAGTGAAGATGTTCTTCCTTAAAAACTTTAGTGATATTTAGAAGATCAATAAGTATCAAATTGGCATTCACACCAAGAATAAATGTTTCACTAAAATCCACTAAAATGGATGGTCAAAGATAAGGGGGGCGTAATGGTAGTTGAATCTTTTTGTATCTATCTCAACAAGATAACCTCTATCATCATGTAGATAAATTTTCAATATGCTTAATTACTATTGAGATAATGCTTCCCAACCTTTTTTTTTCGAAATACTTTCATTTAGGATACACAAATCATCAAACCTTTTTAAAAAAATATTATAATGCTTCTTTACCTCTTTAGGTGTGATTATTTGGTCTGATGGTAGTGTCATATCATGGTTTCTAAAATAATCTACAATTTTTGATAATATGTTACTTTCCATCTTCACCTTTTTGCATCAATTATCTATGTTTTTGTACCCAAGAGTTTTTAATAAGGAAATAGACCGTTTTTCCAATAAATCTATTAGTTCTAATTTTTATTTGTTTGAAAGCCCTTGAATATTTATAAGTACTATTTTATCAATCTAATTTAAATATTGCTTATATGAACTAGGTAATGTACAACTTTCAAATAAATCAAATGCCTTATCAAAACAATCCCAAATGGGCTATTCTATGAAAAGAAGGCATTTTCTCTCCTATAGTTGTTGTGTTGAATAGTTCATTAGTGTGAACAAGTGTTTATCTTGTTCATGTATTTTTTACATTGATTTCTTCCATGTTTCAAGATTCTTCCAACCTCTTAGTTTGACAAGGTCACGTGTAGATCAAAATCTTTCTAAAAATGAAGCCTTATAAATTGTTTTATTGGATTCATAATATTGATTACATATTTTGTGCACAATATAAAATAGAGTACACATTTTCAAAAATCTTTCCCTTTTAAAAGAACATTTATTTCTCAATGATTTTGTATTGTAGTTCTCCTTTGAAAGAATTATGTGTTGTGATATAATTGTGTGTTAGCCATCTACAATTTTGAACTTTACAATTTTTTTCTCCATCATATCTTTTAAGACTTCCTTTGATTCATTAAAAAAGTCACAATTGATTGGATCAAAATGAATTAACAAATCATCCTTCATTAGAACATCATTATTTTTTAAAAATAAATGAATTATATCATTCACCCCTCTTTCATTTAGATTTATTATTTTGATATTTGCATCCTCTAATTCACAAAGTTATATAGGAATTTTCAAGGCATCATTTCTAGAGGAATTATACCTTGTAGAGAATTCACTATGTGTCTCATTAGAAGTTTGTGTTAACAAAAGTGTTTCAACACTTTGTTTGATCTTATTTTTATCCACTAGTGTGATTACTTGTATTGCTTCTTTCAATTATGCATAAAAATATGTTTCCCTTTATTTTCTTATATTATTAAATATTTATTCTCTTATGTTTATAGGGTATCTTTAATACATGTTTGCATGATGGCAAGTTGAAGAATTTTTTACCCCTTGTTCATGTTTTTTTTCAACATGTTTTGTATTCAATTGACCAAATTATCTCTGTCTATCAACTTAGACATTTGAAGGTTGTCATAGCTATTCAAATGAAACCCAAATGTTTCACCATAAGGAGAATTATTATTTATTGTCAACTCCATTTTACTGGATGAAAATTTAGTGAAAGTAGTTATAGTTTGACGGAGAGTTCCCTCTTCTTTGTTACACAATTCTAGTTGGAATTGAAGGGTATATTTGTGTTCATCCTTATCATAGGCTAGGATTATTATAATCAAAGAATATTATTTTCTTGATGTAGTGATAAACAAGTATATATTTGGATGCATGATTGGCAGACTAAACAATTCAAAATACCAATTAACAAGAGGAATTTCATCACCATCATAAAATGGAAGATATTTATGTGGATTTAATTTTAGTTTTGCTATTTTATATGGTACTCTATCAAAATTATCTTGGAGTGAGTCCTTATTCTTTATTTTATCCAAATTCTCTTTGAGTGAGGTTGCCTTCTACCTTTTAAGCAAGGTAATTCTTTTTTCACCCAAAGACATTTTACAAAGCAATTGAAATAATTTAAATATTGATCTTTTATAAAATGCAAGTTACATATTACATCAGTTCATGTAATTTTTTTGTGTTTGAGAAGTGATTAAATGTATCAACAAATCTTGATTCTAAACTATAATACAAAATACATATTCAATCTTTATAGTATATACATTAACTCACACTTTAACTAATAAGGTAGAACCAAATCAAAAATAAATTATGTGCACTAACAAATATAATATGATGGGAAAAGGAATCCTTAGATATTTTTTTAAAAGGAGAGATATGAGGGGAAGCATGTTTTTATTATATGTCAAAATTCCCATCAATAGGTGCATTCAATGTAACTCGTAGGAGACATGTTTTAATCATTCACAAGAATACATTATTCTTAGATGATCATTCACACCTATTTTTGGTTGTACATTGCCAAGTGACATTTTCAAATTTGGATATCATTAAAACCTATTTTGGTTTTGGTGTCCCCAAAATTTAACACTTCAATATTTTGGGGAACCCCCTTTTTTTATTTTTTTGCATTTTAGTCTTGTGTGTGTTAGTTATATTGCTTGAAGCCAGTCTCCTGAATAAAGAACTTGAGTTATATTAGTGTTATTTTTCATTTGTTTTTTAATTTCCTTAGTTTCTCATAAATTAATCTAGAGAACTAAATGCATTTTCTTATAAACATCACTAAAATCCTTTTATTCATCCACTTCAGCACTTAACGCAAGCTAAAATTAACTTACTTCATTTACAATGCAAATTATGTTCTCTAAGTTACTTTACTTTATTAAAAATAAGTTAAGTTGTCCCAAGAACTTGATTCACTCCTCATAGATGAATTTGGGTTTCTTGAATTACTTTACTTACCAACCTAAATAAGTTAAGTAGTCTCAAAAACCCAACCAACACTCCCTAGTTCTAATTAGGTTTCCTAAGTTAATTTACTTGAAAAACAATAGGAGTTAAGTTGTCCTAAAAAATTGACTAGAATTTTATAGGCCAAATCGAGATTGTGAAAGTGTTTTAATTATTTAAATTAATAATTAAAAGTAGTTATAGTTCATGAAACTAAATTAATCATGAACCTAGACCAAATCAAGATTCCAAAAGTGCTTTACTCCATTACTTAAAATAAGTAAAGTAATTCAAAGAGACTAATTAAAAAGGGAAGTAAGGGATAATGTGGCTTTTCCATAATTGAAATAAATTCATTATAATTTATATAAATCCAATAATTTCCACCTCATTTTGAAGTCATTCAAATAAGTAATAACCCTTACGAACCCTGAGCCATGTATTTTTATTCTCTAGAGTAATTTTGAGCGATTTTCTTCTTGACCCATTTGTAGTTGAGGTAAGTAAGTTATTATTAAACCAATTTAAATTTATTTTATACTTATTCAAATTTTTTTATTCCCATTTTCTTTTTCTCATGTCACTATAGTTTTCTAACTATTGGTGTTATTTTGCTTTGTTTTCTCTTTCAAATTCTTGGTAAAAGTTATTTTAATTGTAAAATTAAAATATAAAAATATCTTATAATGTTTTATTAAAATAAAAAACTTGAAAATAAAAAACATTCATGAAATCCCTAATTTTCTAATTTCCCTACCTAATCAGGTTTACCAATCTCTCTTTCTTCAAGTTTTTGACACCTAGTAACTTGCCTTGAAAACCTTGATTCACAAAGGCCCTAGTCTTTCAGGTTTCCCATCACTTCTTACTTTTGATACCTTATCCTAAGTAACTGATGTAGGAAACCCTAAACTACATTAAAAGCTTACACAATTGGGTTTCCCTTTCCCTAGTACTTCTTCAGGTTTCTTAACTTTCATAACTTCAAGTTTTTACTATCAAGGATCTTCCTACCAAAAACATGACTCCCAAAAGACTTATTTGGGTTATTAATATATTATTAATTTATGATTTTGAATAAAAGTAACTTACTTAAGTAAACCCAAAGTCTTGACCCTAAGCAAACTCATGAACCATCATCCAAGACCCTCTCAGGTTTTCTTTGCCTTAGTACTTCTTCAGGTTTCTTGAACTTACTTCAAGATTTTGAACCAAAGTAATTTGTTGTTAAAAACTTGAGGTATTTAGCTCTATAAATCCATAAATTATAAAAAACTTAAATTCTCATCATCTTATAAGACCTATTTGGGGTTTCTAAGCCATATTAATTAAAGAAAAGATACTTAGTATTTTAAAAATTTCTAATTACCTAAAACTTGAAACTTATTTAGAAATATTTCAAAGAATAAAGAGTTAACTCCTTTCAACTTTTCTAAACTAGTTGGAGTAGTTAGTGAGTGTTTGAATAATTCATTACAAGGTCATTAATTTTTTTTAAAAATCCAATATCTAGATTAGAGAGTTCAATAAGGTTAGAAGAAGTAGTGGAATTAGAAGTACAAGGCAAGATCATTGAGAAGGTGCCTAATTTAGCACTTGAGGAGATTATAGAACCAAGTAAGAAGGTCAAGGAAAAAAAAGGTCAGATTCTAAGAACCAAAAATGAAGTATGAATACAAAGGATACCCCATTGATTCATGTATTATTTTTAAACTCATCAAAATATGTGACACAGACATGGGGTATGTATCTATGACTAAGATTTTAGAAATATCAAGGGCCTTTATATAGACTCCACTCTTACACTTCATGACCAATAGTGTGATTATTAAGGCTATAGCTTTCCTAAGATTAGGTCAATTTCTTGAATTTATGTTAGCATGTGTTAATTTTTATGATTGTTTGACTAGGGTGGTAAGAGATGCTACTGGAAATATTTTTGTGAAGTTGAATGTTCAACACCTTAACTATTATTTATAGATCCTAACCTCACCAAAAGTGATTTATATTTCAATGGAGATGGTTGAGAAGTATTGATAAATTAAAACATCAGAATGTATTAAGATTATGAATATATATTACTTGAAGAAAACAAAATAACCTTGAAGGTTCCCCAAGCACATTGCCAGATTAGATTTTATTTAGGAAGTGGATGACATCATTCAAATTTTATGCAAAATCGATGGACAAAAGAATGCCAAAAGGTTTTCATTGGATGTATGCCTATATTAAAAATATTGAGATGATTCAGAGTTCTACTAAGATTAACTGGGCAATAATGATCAATGATATCATGGATCAATAGTTTAAGATTGTATTGTAGACATTCAATTTCAAATTGACTTCATATATTGTATATAAAACAACCTCCAATGGATCCTTCTCAAGGTTAAAGACTAATGGTACACTATCAATAGTACCAATATATGAATATTATCCTTAGTTCATCCTTAAAGAATACTAAAAGAATTACATTGTAGTAAATGATGGTTTATTTTATGAACTTATTTATAAGTTTGTGACATTTTTGAAGCATAAGAAGAGTATCAGATGAGGCATAAGATGCAGTCCCTCTATATGGTGTCATTTTCATTCAATGTCTTTATTTCTCATAACTTAGAGTAGGAGGTTTCTCAAGAACATCTGTCAAGCTACCAAGGTATCCAAGTGACAAGTGGATCCTTATGGAATTTTTTAGGTAATTGGTTGAATTGTATGATTTTTAATCTAAGGCTCATAAGGTAGCCATTAATTTTCCTATTGTAATTGGCCATTATCATTACCCCACAATTTATAAGGAAAAAAATGTGTAGAAAGAGATGTATCATCATTACACTCAAACACATTTTTTTTTTAATAAAACCAGGGGTAAAAACTTTTATTAAAAAATGGAAAACCAAAGTACAAAGCAGAACAAGCAACACGAAAACCAAACAAAAACAAGCCCGACAGGGCAACACCCAACCTCATTCGTCTATACCATTCCTGTCTTCATGAAGAATTCTCACCATATCTTCCTTGATTTCTGCCGGTAGCGAATCCACATCAGCGACCAGCCACTCTACAGGGCTCTCCGAAGCCCGCTTCGCCAAGCAATCAGCAGCTCTATTCCATTCTCTCAGAATATGATCAAAAATCACGGACTCCATAAGCCTACTAACTTGCCGAATCTGTTGAACAATCAAAGAGAGTCGCCAGCTAACTCCTGACGTCGCACCATCCCGGATCATATTAATCATGATAAGCGAATCGGCCTCACAAACCACACGGTGCCATCCTAGCTCATAAGCTTTCCGAATCGCGAATAAGATGGCCAGACCTTCCATTTGGTTGACCGTCTGAATACCCCTGTGGGCAGAAAACATGAAAATCACCGAGCTCGCCACATCCCTAGCAACCCCTCCAATACCCGCAAGACCCGGGTTACCACGAGACGAGCCGTCCGTATTAACTTTCAAAAAACCCGCTTGGGGGGGCGTCCATCTCCCAACCCTCTGAATCCTCTGCCTCCCAACACTCCTTCTCCTACCAAACTCATCGACTGGGCGAAAGAATTTCAAATTCAAACGGCCTGCCAGCTCCGCATCCCTTTGCCCCAATGGCAAAGTCGCCTCTCCTTTGGCACGAACTGTCTCTTGTATCATATTCAATATTCTCTGCCAGACTTGGGTGGCCTCCAACCGCGTGTCCCTAAAAATCCACCGGTTGCGCTCCAGCCAGACCTGCCAAAGCACAAAAGAGGGGCCAGCGAACCAAACATCTTGCAGAAAACACGCCACAGGGGGTGGTCTCCCACTCTTTGCACAGAATTCGCTCCAGGAGGAGACATGAATACAGCTCCCTCCCCATAGACTCCACCATGCATGCCACAACCAATTGGTATACTGGCATTGAAAAAAAATATGAGTAAAATTCTCCTCCTGAGCGCCACATAGAACACAGCAGGATGGTCCAGCAAATCCCCTTCTTCTGATATTGTCCCACATTAAGCATCTATTCCACGCAAGAGTCCACATAAAACACTTGCACTTTGGCCAGGCGATGCTGTTCCATATCCATTTCCACCAGTTAACCTCTCTGATCCCCCTGAAGTTCTGCACAATAAGTTCCTGATACCCAGCTGAGACAGTATACTTACCAGTAGCGTGAGGATACCACGCAAGCTCATCTGCACCCCTGAGAGGACAACAGGTGCGGCTGGCCAAAATCCCTTTTAGTTCCTCACAATCCACCTCCAGACCCCTAATGGGCCACTCCTCCGCATTCTTCCACCTCGCTTCCCACAGCTGATTCTGCTGTCCAACAACTTTGAAATCCCTCACTTTACACCAGCCAGCCTCATAGAATGTTTGAGCCAGACCCTGAAGGTGTGGATATTGCGACACAATGGGAGGGAACCCATCCCACGAGTCATACCAAAACTGCACCTCCTGCCCACTTTTGCAAATCCAGAACAACCCTTTTTTAATTAAGTCCGCTCCTCTTTTCAGCGTATCCCATATCACCGATCCCCTTCCCACTAGCGTGTATCTAGGAATATCTTCCAGAGGCTGCCCCGGAAAATATCTGTGCGCTAAGGTTTTGGCCCAACTCCTCTCCCACTCGGTGCACCACCTCCAGTATAACTTAGCTGTAAGCGCAGTGCCCACCAGCGTGGATTGTCTTAAACCCAATCCACCAAGCCTCTTCAGACTACAAACCACCTCCCACTTGATGAGGCTCCACTTGGTTCTTGACAAGTTCCCCGCCCATAAGAACTGACAAGCCAAGATATCCAGCTCCCTCACAAAACCGGCTGGCGCCACCTGAAGCATACATCTGTATAGGGGAAGCGCCTAAACCACAACCTGGATAAGCTGGACCCCCCGCAAACGATAGCCACCTGTGAGTCCAGTGGTTAACCTTATCCCTGAATTTGCTTAGAATCCCCATCCAAGACTCCTTAGATAATCTTCCCGAGGAGATCGGGATGCCGAGATACAAAACCGAAAGACTGCCAATCTGGAATCTGAGAATTTCTGCCACTCTCCTCTGAATAGCAATAGGAGTATTGAAGAAGTAAATCGAAGATTTCTCTTCATTGATAGCTTGCCCCGAAGCAGCAAGAAAGGTATCCAAGTAACTACGAAGACTGTTGGCCTCCCTCAAGGTAGCCCTACCCATCAACGCCACATCATCCACGAACTGCAAGTGGGAGAGAACTGGCAGTCCACCTCCCCACATCCACCCTTGGATCTCTCCAACTCTGGTGAGCTCCCTGATTTTCCTCCCCAGCCCTTCAACCATGAGAAGAAACAGATAAGGGGAGAGAGGATCCCCTTGCCTCAGCCCTCTCTCAGCTCCGAAGAGGTTAGAGTTTTCACCATTGACCAACACCGAAAAAGAGGTTGAGGTAATACAGCTCATAACCCACTCAATCCATCCGCTCTCGAACCCAAAGGCCTCCAACACCTTATGCAAAAAGGACCACCTGACCCTATCATATGCCTTAGACATGTCCAACTTCACAAACATGGCCTTCTCTTTGGAATTGTACATTGAGTGTACCGCTTCCGTAGCAATCACAATGCCATCCAAAATCTGCCTTCCTTCCACAAAACCGCTTTGCTCTTCCGAAACCAGCTCCTTCAAGCACCGCTTTAATCTTTCAGCAATTAGCTTCGAGAGGATTTTGTAAATAACATTACAAAGCGAGATGGGACGAAATTGACTTAAGCGGTCAGCTCCTTCCCCCTTAGGAATGAGGGCCAAAAAGGTGGAGTTCAGCGCCCTCAACATTTGTTTGCTGACCTGGGATTCCCAAACCACCGCTAAGAGGTCCTCCTTGATAATCTCCCAAAACTCCTAATAAAATTCTATCGGGAATCCATCCGGTCCTGGTGCTTTACCCTTCTTCATCTGAAAGACAACTCTCCTCAATTCCTCCTCCGATATCGGGCTCCTCAATAAATCCTTCATGTCCTGAGAAACCAAAGAAGGAATACTAGCCAGGATCAAGTCCTCCACACCCTCCAATCGCTGTCCATCCTCCTGGAAGAGGGCTCTAAAATACTGCTCAGCCTCACCAACATATCTCTGGTCGAAGACAAAACCTCTCCTCTCTCTGTGACCAACGAACTGATGACATTGCCGTGATGCCTAGCTTTGACCGTGTTGAAGAAGAAAGCTGTATTTCTGTCTCCTTCCTGCAGCCAATCAATCTTGGCTTTCTACTTCCAAAAAATCTCCTCTCTCAATTCCCACTCGTCCAAAGTTTTGGCCGCCCTAGCTTCCTCTTGCAGCAGTTCTACAGTTAAGCCATCCTCCCTGATCACTCTGGTAATGTCACTTAATTCCTCCAGTGCCTTTTTCTTTTCCTGGAAGAGATTCCCAAAGGTGTGCCTGTTCCAACTTCGGAGCCTATATTTCACATGTTGGAGAAGCTTGGCGAACGAAAACATTGCTGTCCCATACGCTGGCCTTCCTTCCCTCCACCAATCCGAAATAAGGCCAAACAAGCTCTGATCCCACAACCACATAGTCTGAAATTTGAACGACGGCTTTTTAAGCCTAAAAGCGGACGAGATGTTAAGCTTAATCGGCCAATGGTCCGAGCACCTCCAATCCAGAATCTCAAACCTGAGAGTCCACCAACCCCCTACCCAAAAGCAAGACGCTAAAAATCTGTCAATCCGTTCTGCTATGAAGCTATCCCCCGGTCTTCTGTTATTCCATGTGAATCTGCCATTATTTGGCTTGATATCCACTAAATTCAGCTCTGAGATCTTATCTCTAAGCAGAAACACAGAAGGCTCCAATCTTGTGTTTCCTCCCATTTTTTCTGATAAGTCCATAATAGCATTAAAATCTCCTGCTAAAATCCAAGGCATATAAGGAAATTCCTCACGAACCACCTTAATATTATTCCAGACTAGAATCTTACCTTGCAAATCATTCAGAGCGTACACATTTGTCAGTAGTACATACTCTCCCAAATCTGAACAAAGAGCGACCACTGATAGTGTCGATTTAAAAGCCACCCAAACCACTGGCTTAACCTTACTCGGATTCCAAAAACATGCCAATCCTCCTGCTGTCCCCTGTGCCCCTATGCATTGGCATGATCCTTGACCCCATATTCTTGGTGTTATATCCAACATATACTCCACTGCCACTTTTGTCTCTTGTAGAAAAAGGAAATCTGGATGTTGACTCCTCACTAATTCACGAACAGCCTTTTGTCTGAGGGCGCTATTCAATCCCCTCACATTCCAAGATAACACAATCATTTGGATGGTGGCAAAAAGTGAGCATCCAAGGGCCTCACAGCCCCTGATTCCACCAAATTCTCTCCAATCAGTTTCATCCTATCTATGTCCTTTCTCCTTCCCACCTTCACACTTCTTTCTGAAGGACCTTTCTTGTTGTCTTTTTGAAGAATTCCTAGACTGGGCTGGGCTTTTCCTTGCTGTTCTGCCCCTTCACGGCCTCCCTTACCACCCTCACCACAGACCCTGCACCTTGCTCTCTACCCTCCACTTCCCCAGCATGACCCCCACCGCCTCCTTATCCATCCAGGAGCATGGGCAAGGCTATTTCAGCTGTGTGTTCCGGAGAGGCAGGCGCTGTCTTCACAACTCCCTCATCCTCTACCATTCTCACCTCTTCAATGATCAAACCCGGATTCACCTCCTGCTGTCCTAGTTCCTCCAGCACCTCGAATTTATTGTAGGAGTCTTCTTCCTGTCTCTCCCAAAAAGTCCTCTTATACCCTTTGTTTCTACCTCTACTCTTAGCTTGCACAAAACCTTCTGAATCCTTGCCTTCCCCACTTCCTATTTTCTTACCTGCGCTCACTTCCCCAGGCTTATTCATAGGAATGGCAGGAGATTGTTGCTGCTTCTCTGGCTTATTTTTCGGACACCTCCTTACCAAGTGGCCATATTCATGACAGAGACGGCATCTAAAGGGCAAAGTCTCATAGTCTAATTGTTGTACCCACGAGTATGACCCAGCACACATCTCCACCGCATCAGGCAATGGTCTACTCAGGTCAACTTCTACACATATCCTAGCATATGTCATAATTCTTCTTCCCAGAGTTTGTGAAGATGCTCCCACCGGTTTTCCTATCAAAGATGCTATCATGAGCAAAACATCTTCTCGGCAGCATTCGATTGGAATTCGTGGTAGACGAACCCAAATAGGAACTCTATTAGGGAGTTCCTCCATGGGGTTGAACCCAGCCTGCCAAGGCTTCATAAAAAGGCCAGCCTGGTTGAAGAAGTAAGGTCCACCCTCAAACACCCTACTTCTATCCTCCAGACAGTTGAAAGTAACCATAAAGAAATTGTTTGCCAGCAGCACCAATTCCATCTCCCCCGATGGCTCCCACGTCCTACGTGCCCAATTCTCCAGGAAGGGTAAGGACACTTTCAGACCCAAAAATTTACAGTACAGAGAATGGTTAGAGTAGTACTCTACATCTTCTGATATTAATTCAAATGGGATCACCAATTTCGGCCTTTCTGTGCAACATTCTAGACAACCATTTATCTTGCTAATTCTTGCTCCACTACTTGAGTTCATAACCTGCACCTCAACCTCCTGATTAGAGACCACAACGCCCTTCAATCTATCCCCCTGCCCCTGAGGCCCCTTGCTTACTACATCCCTGAAACTAATCCCTTCCTTTGGACCTGATTGTCCCCTCTGCTCCATAGCCCCTGCTATCCAGCAGCTCGGCTCCCCTGCACTTGACCACTAGGCTCAAACTCACCCCCAACAGTAAGCCCACGCACCCCCTGACTCCACTCCAGCCCCCGCATGCTTCCTACCCACGCCCACTCTATGCAAACCTTCAGAAATGCCGAACAAAGCTAGGGCATGGCTGCCCTAGCTTATCCGCAAGTTGCAGCACCCGCCATCCCTCCCGTTCTCCTCCAATTTTGTTACTCAAACACATTTTGATGCTAGGGAAAATTTTGATTATAGAGATGTGGCACAAAATATAGTTTCCCTCTAATATATGCATATCCTATCACTAGAATGTTTTTGGATTAATTACAGGGATGATTTTGATGTAATAAAAAGGGATAATAATAAGATGACCATTGAAAAATTCCATACATTTGACTTGGATACCATTCTTGAGGACATGGAAGATGATGGTATTTTTACTATAGATGCTTTCCATACAGTATGAAGAGACAATGCCCCACTTCTAATGAATATTTTTGGAGATAATCATGACAAAACAATTTCAGAAAGCACTTCAAATATTTTGGTAATGACTTCTAATTGTCTACTTGATAATGGTTATTGCATGAACGAGTTGATAAATGAGACTACTAGAGTGTGATAGAAGAGGAAAGAGATAATATAAGGAGAAAGTAGTCATGTTCCTATAAATAAGTTAAAGCTAAAGAAAAATGTTGATGATACCTTCTTAGTGGTAAAAGATAAGGATCTAGCACAACCAAATATTTCTATGTCACCATTAGTTTCTACTACTCTTATTTATTCTCACATTCCTCCTTCTATTCCCACCTCCACTCATTCCACTTTCACCACACCTACTTCATCACCACCACCTCCTTTAGTTAGCCACCTATTGTTGAAAAAGAACTTAAAGAAGTAACTTCATAGGAAATAATTTCTCAAGAGACTTCTCAAGTAAAGATCTAGCAGTTGAAATTGAGAAGGAGGTTATGGGTGAATGATAAAAAGACAAAGAAGAAGAAGTAGAGGTTGAGAAAAGAATAAAAATCAAGGAAATAATTCCTAAAAAGAAAGTTTCTAAATATATAGAGGAATCTCAAGGAGAGATGGAAACTCAAGAAGTTCCTTCTTAGGAACTAATAGTTTAAGATAGTCACCAACAATAGGTAATCATTCATTATAACACTTCTATGTCAACTAATTTCTCATCTTAGTTGGCTGCACAAACTACTTTTGGATCAAAGGAAGTCATCAGTCTTGAGGATATATATTTTCAATTATTGAAAAGTCTAGATAAAAGAGGTAAGAAACCAAAATTATTTAAAGTAACTTCAAAATTACTAATTGAATCTTCAGGCTAAATATTTGTTGAGTTAGTAGTTCCTCTCCAAAGATTGAGTAAACAAGAAGTCACTAGGTGTGACTTATCTTTTACAAGATTACCCCTTGGAGAAGTAACAACTAACACTTTAAATGAAGACACTCAAACTTTGATTGTTTCTATTTTTAAGAAGTTGGATGAAGAAAAGGATACCAAGGCAAAGCTATAACTCCTTTCACACCCAAGTCAGTCAAAGCTTTGAAGAAATATGGGGAGGAACTAAAAAGACTTGGACCAAGGATTGAGAGAGTTCAAGCTCAATACAGGAGGATAGAGAGAGAAATGTTGAGATAGGAGACAAAAATACATTCCATTATAAAATCATATGATGTAACAAACCAATAAATGATATCTCAACACATAAAGTAAAGAGAAAAATGTAGAAGCTAGATTCATGAAGTAGACTCACCAAAGCTTTAATCTTGAGTAATTCTTCTTCTTCTTCTTCTCTTTTTCTCTTCTTTCTTCATACACACTCTACGAAGAATATTGTTTTTAGTAATCATTATGTAAAAGTAATATCATTTTATGATTTACTTGTTAAAGCAAAATTACTTTTATAAATTTCAATAACTTAAGTAATTTGGATAAAACACCATTATTTAGAGTCATTTTGTAAAATTAAGTTACTTTATGTAACTTGTGCCACATGAAAGTTGTAAGTAATCAATCCAAATAAGGAGTTTGATTCCTATTAAAATTAAGTATCTTGAAATTATATAAATAGATGAGTAGTCTTGTGTGCTAGAGGGGAGTAATTTTTCTTTTTGAAATTGTATAAATGGTTTAAGAAATCCAAGACTTGAGTTTGAGATAATCAGATTATTTTGCACAATTTTTGCCAAGAAAGAATAAGAAATGGAATTATTTCTATATAACTTTGCATTTGTGAGCTCAATGAAGATAAATTGGTAATCTTTGAGTTATCCTTAAAGCTAAAATGAGTTACCTTAAAAAGATTTTGTAATATTGGGTGATATTTTGAAAGATTTTGTAATATCTTCAAGGCATCTCTTAGGAGATACCTTTCAGACATGAACAAGAGTGAATTTCCTCTTCAAGGTATCATGTAGGAGATACCTTTCAAATAGGCACAAGACTGGATTTCTCATTCAAGGAACACATGGAAATTTCCTTTACATAGAAAGCACTACTAGGTGATTTTTTCAAGGCCTTTGAAATACCTTCAAGGTATCTCCTAAGAGATACCTTTCAAACATGCAAAAGATTGTATTTTCCCTTCAAGGTATCTCTTAGGAGATACATTTGAAATAGGCACAAGAGTGGATTTATCTTACAAGGAACAAGTAGAATTTCCTTTACATATAAAGTGTTAGTGCCCAAAATTGCATTAGAATAATTGAACCCTATTTAGTGAAGTAGTCTAAATCTAGCCTAAACTGAGTATTGAATTTTGTGTCATGTATCCTTTATCTATCCCCAAGTGTTAGTTTGGTGGGTTTTATTTATTTAAAAATTGGTTAAGTCCCTTATATAATTTTATGCATGGCAAAAATGCTTATTTGCTAGATTGTTTAAGCCTTATGTTGTGTATGTAGGTGCATTCAAGATCACAAAGAAATATATGGTTGCTACTTCAATATTGAATAAAAATATTTCTAGGTCCTTGAATAGAAATTCCATGTTGTACCTTCAAAGTATCTTAGTGACTAAGGTGGGGAATTTCTTAATGAATCAAGTGAGATACATGTGGTGGTCTTGGGGAGGCCTTTACATAAGTATCATATGAAAGTGGATTTTTCCTATAAAGAATAAGTTGAATTTCCTTTATAAAAACATATAGTCATACAAAGGGAATAAAAGGGGGCCCACCTAATTAATGATCAAGATCTGAAGGCTATCACTCTTTTAATCTAACAAAGCACATGAAGTTCATGATCTTAGGAGGCCTTGAAAGAATGCCAAGTGACATTATCACATTCAATAGTAGAAACTTGAAAAAATTAAATTAGACATTAATGCTCATGTCATTTGACATTCATGAGAATATCTTTGATGGTAGACAGATCATCAAATTTAAGTTAACCTAATTTTCTATCCTAGACAAAAAAGAGTCTTGGAAGCTTGATGTGTGACATAATAATGAAGCTTAAAGACGTCTAGTGACCAATGAGATTAAAGGACCAGGATTGCAATCAATGGCTCATATTGAATCCATGGATCTTAATTTGATAGTGTGAAACAAGAGAATAATTCAAAAGCTAATAGTTGGTTGACCCTTTGACAAATACAAAAATTGCTATGAGAAGATAGTTGAATGAAGGCCATAAAAGATACATGTGGGAAATAGATGGTGAAACGCAGAAATGCAAGGGTATAAAGGTGAGTCTCAATTAGATATTGAGGCTTGAGTGAGCCTATATCCCATTTATCTTTGACACTAAATCCCCAAAAAGAATAAAACTTGCATAAAAAGGGAAATTGTAAGCAGTTGAACTATAATTGAAGTTTGCTAATTTATTACAAGTCAAAAGAAAAGCATTATTGGGAGATATTTTGAAGGACATTATAATAACTTCAAGGTATCTCCTAGGAGATACCTTTCAAGCACAAGAGTGGATTTCCACTTCAAGGTATCTCATAAGAGAGACCATTCAACCACAAGAGAGGAGATTGAAAGAGCAAAAACATAGCCATTGTTCAAGAAAATATGGTTTTCAAATTATAACACTCAAATCTTATTAAAAAAGAAAAATAAATATAATTCCAAGTATTGTACCTATATATATACTTAAATCAATTTTTAATAAAAATAGTACAATTTTATAAGAATGTGTGTTGAGCTCAAGGAGGCCCTAGGTTAGCCTAGATAGTAGTGAACCCTACTATAAAGCCTAGTACAAATGGAAAATAGGTCAACAGAGTCAAACATGTATATAATACAAAAATGGGTAGACTCAACTAGTTGTATTTCAATACGGGTAGAGTCCTTGTTTGGTTTAAATTCTATGGAAAATAATTGCACAATAATTACTTTGCACCTTTTTTGATCATCTTCATCATCTGGTGAAAACTAATCAATTACATAGATTTAGCCAATAACCCATGCAATTCAAATGTCCTTCCTTATAAATTAATGATCATGAATAGTTACTCAAAGTTCATCTCAATTGTGCATAAAGTGGTGAGCCATTACAATCCAAAAAAAAAATATTATCCCTATCCATGATAATAGAAAACTTAAGATAATATAAACTGATGGCTGAAATAATGAAATGATGGAGATTACTATGGTTGTTTAGTGCTTATTGATATTGATTATTATTTATTTATTACTTATTTTGTGTGTAAAACCAATACGGATCCAAATGAAGAATGTTAGGATGATTCAAGATAACATTTTTTAATAATTATATTCAAATAATCTTAATAACTAATATATTTAATGGTTTCAAATTTAAAAAATTATAGTTAATTATCCAGACCATCTAAAATAACAAATTTATAACCTAACAAGGGCACATTGATGTCTAAATGCTCTTTCCACTTGGAATATGGTGACACTAAGGAACATATAATTTAAGTAGAGTAATTATAACATACATTAGTAATTAAATATATGTGTTTAATGTGTGAGATTAAATTATATATGGTGAGATTCACTTTACATGATTTATATATTTATAAAAATTAATAATTTAGGAAGGTTAATATATTTTATGTTCCTATTAGATGTCAAAATACTATTTGAGTAGCTTGATTGGTGGAAAAAATCTCTAGTAGTCACATCATAAAAATAAAATCCTTGTTTAAGTAATCTTTGAGCATTTGAAATTAATGTGAGATTAAAATGGTGCTATTTAAGATCATGTTAAAGTAATGTGTTAGAGATAAAAAAATGGTGACATTCAAATGATTCATATTTTGCTAAGGTGTCGATAAGGGTATGTTTTATAAATTAATAAAGGCTTCATTCTTTACTGGAACGTCCTCATGTAGGAGTGACCTATTTTCTTACATATAAATAGATTTTAGACTATTTAATATATTTTGACATTAATTTTATTATGAAGTTGTAGAGGCTAAAGCATCAAATAAAATGACAATCAATTTTGAACTAAATTTGGCTTATTCATGGATCAATATTGAAATACACATGAAGATCACCCTACCATAATGGTAGGGTGATTTTGGATGAAATGAACCTTCACTCCAAAAGATTAATGGTGATTTTATTCTTTTGAGGGATTGTATTTTATATTTAGTAATTACTCTTTCAGTAAGTATACTTTTCACATATGAAAGAGTTTTAATTGTAATGAAATTTTGATAGGCATGACATAAAATTGGATGCTAAAAAATTTGTTAATGAAAATAGGATTTTGAAGCCTAACATGGAAATTTTGAAGCCCAACATTGAAAATTTGAAGCCTAGGGTGAAAAATTTGAATCCTGACATGGAAAATTTAAAACATGGAAAATGGAAGTTCTACTATTATGAGTCTTATGAATAGATGTAGATTTACAAGTTTTCTAAAGTAAAATCAGATGCTAAAACTTTTGATGGTGAAAATAAACATTTTAATTTGGACATGGAAAATTTGAAGCCCGACATGGAAAATTTCAAGCATGGAAAATGAAATTTCCACTATTATGAGTCTTTTAAAAAATTGTACCTATACAAGTTTATGCATTGTAAATAACATGTAATAATATTTTAGGTGAATTTAATATATGCAAATTTTATGTTTTATTGTTATAACTCTACCCTCCACTATTTCATCTCTTCTTGCATGTTTATTTTGAGAATCTATAGCATTGCTATTTAGTATGGATTATCCCCATAGTCTCAATATTTCACTTTACTTAGTCTTGTTAGTTATTTCCCTCATAGGCCTTCACATTCTATTTTTTCTACCATAGAGAGAAATTAGACTGGAGAATTGGTTGACCTTCCAAAAGGAAAAGAGGTCAAAGGAGTTGAGTGGGTGTATAACAAAAAAATGGGTAGACTACACCAATTATAAATCAATATGGTTAGTCTCTTTATTTAGTTTAAATTCTATGGAAAATAGTCACACAATAATTACTTTGCACATTTTTTTATCATCTTAATCATCTAGTGAAAACTAATCAATTGCATAGATTTAGCAAATAAACCATGCAGTTTAAATTTCATTCCATCTAAATAAATAAACATGAATAGCTACTCAAAATTCATCATAATTATTTATAAAATCTCGAGCCAATACAATAAAAAAAATGTTATCTACATTCATGATAATAGAAAAGATAAGATAATATAATAGATAGTCTCCCATAGCTTTATACTATGGCATTTACTAGAGAAATTGACTATACCCCACTTGTAATTAGGATTTGAAATCTTGGAGATCAGTAAATGAAATAGTTCATTTGAGTATCCAACTTACTATTGATTAATTTATGTGTCCTCCTAGAGTAAATAAATATATTCAACTTATATTTATTGAGGAAACCAACCACCTTAATATTTGGAGGAGTAATAATACCTAAAAGTGCATGACAGGAAATAGTAGGTTGGGAATATTCAGATTCATCCTCAGGTCCTTCTAGACTGTTGATGTGTGTCTGTGTCAAGGATGTAATGCAAACAACAAAATAACATTTTTCAGATTATAAAGACAGCAAGAATATGGTAGTGACACCTTGGATCTTCACTTAGTTTTTCTGGAGAGATTATGTGCTTATAACTTACCACATTCTAGTATACAAATAGACCCTACTATAGGGACAACAAGAATATGGTAGTGACATAATCTACTTAAATTTGTTACAATGTAAAATATTTTGTAGTTTCCAATATAATCCCAAACTCTTAAATAAATAAATGGATATACATAAAAAATATTAATCTAAAGTGATTCATGTTAAAAAATTTCAGGAGGGATTAAGGTAGGGTATAAAATAAATTTCCCTTGTAAAAACAAAGACTAGTAGATCTCTTTTGATTTATGTTAGCAACCCAAATAAAACCCAATTGAAATCAATCTACTCATATCTAATTCATATCTATACTAACATTGGAATGATTGAAGGATGTGGGATGTTTGTATCTATAATAAACCTCTAGTTATGAGGCTACCTCTAAATATATTATTAATACTTCAACTCAATTATTAATTTTAATCTCAACATCATTCTTTATACATAACAAGATCCTATGAACTTTGAAAATATGCAAGACCTTATTGCTTTAATGTCTTGACTATTAACATATTTTATATGTCCTTTAAGTAGTTATAGGTGAAAATTTCATGGAATTGATTATTCAACTGAGTTTGGCTCCTTGAGGTCTCCTCCAAATTACACAACTTAATGCATTCTTTTTAGACTATTATCTTCTTCACATGTTTACCATTATTTCATTATGACCACAAACCTATCTTATATAAACCACTATGCATGATGTGATGTCCTTTCTATGGACTATGACTAGGTATAAAGATGCTTTTGGAGTTTTGACAACACACAAAGTAACCATGAGTTTATCTATCTATGATGATCTCTTAACAATCTCATTACCCTACTTTAAAGTCTATACCTTTGAAGCCTCCTATAAGCATGGTTCACCCACTTGATTGTAGTAGTGCTCTTAAATCTAGCTATAGATGTGCATTTGTGTTTCTTTAAACTTATTTGAGCCTTAAATATATCCTTATTGATCTCTATATTGAGGTTATTCATCTCAATAATTCATGTATGTGATGGTCCAAATAGCCTCCAAAAGCCTAGAAAAGGTCTTAAGACTACCCAAACCCTAACTATAGCATATTTTGACTTGAAAGCAACCATGTTGGTGTCTCAAGGACACTTGATTTATTTCTTAAAAGTTATTGGGCTATTTGATGCACTTATTGTGTTCTATGTGTCACCAAGGAACAAGGGAAAAGTAAGAAAATTTTAAGTCGTAGAAGACTTGGGGCTAGAGTTGTTTATACAAATACTACTAGAAATAGAAAAAATAACAAAGATGTGATCACCACTTTTAAATTTTACTCGCCAATGACTGTAATTCTTCTATTGATAACTTAATTACCTGTTGAGAGTCCTCGAGGTCAATGACATCTAGATCCAATTGATCTATGTTATCTATAGTAGCTTCCTTAGGAGATGTAGAGACAAGTGTAGGACATTGAGAGTGCCTGGATTGTCTAGTATCTTCCCCTTTATTGGAGTTCATAGGTAGGCTTTATCCACTTGGAGTAACCTATAGTATAGGTTTACATGGCTTGTTCTTAACAAGAGGAACATTATCTTATTCCTCCTCCTTTTTTCATTCCTCATAGTATTACAAGGCCCTTAGATGTATCTTCTAGGAGATACATTGAAATAAAATTCCAATCATGTGCATGTTTAAGGTATCTCTTAGGAGATATCTTAAAGGAAAATTTCAGTAGTGTGCATCAGTGTTCTTGACAAATAAAAATTTATGCCAACCTAAATCTAATCCTTTGTAAGGACCTTTTTAATAAACATGGAAGGTATTACAATGCCCTTATAGGTATCTCCTAGGAAGTACCTTGAAATAAAATTCCAATCATTTTCATGTTCAAGGTATCTCCTAGGAGATATCTTGAAAGAAAATTCCAATAGTGTGCATAAGTATTCTTTCCAAATAAAACATTTTCATTTTTAAGTCTAATCCCATGTAAGGACATTTGAAATGAACATGGAAGGTATTTCAAGGTACTTCAAGGTATATCCTAGGAGATACCTTGAAATAAAATACCAATCATGTGCATGTTCAAGGTATCTCTTAGGAGATATTTGGAAAGAAAATTCCAATAGTGTGCATCAATGTTCTTGCCAAATAAAACATTGGCATGGTTATATATAATACCTTGAAAATACCTTTGCAACAAACATGGAAGGTATTCCAATTCCCTTAGAGGAATCTCCTAGGAAATACCTTAAAAGAAAATTCCATGTTCAACGTATCTCTTGAAAGAAATTTCCAATAATGTGCAATAGTGTTCTTACCAAATAATTAACAATGTCAATATTTATGCAAAACTAACGAAAGTCTTATAATAGAAAATGAGAAGCAATAATTAAAAGCATATTATAATTGCACATAACACCACTCTCTCTTCATAGTTTTATATCACAACAAAGTACATAAGGTAAATTGTAGAGAATACAAAAATCAACCTCTTAATGGAGGAATTTATTAAAGTATAAGATGCTTCAAAAACTAGCTCCTAAACTCTTTTGGTCTTTGGGACCCACTATGTTGACACATGGTAGTTTCATGCCAAAAGAGTCCCTTTGATATTCACTTTCCATAGAAAGAGTGCTGAAGTGACAAGTGACATTATCCAATTTATTTGAGTCTTGAAGCTTTTCTCCTCTTTAATAAAAGAGACTCCTTCATGGTTTAGCACTCACCATTAGATTTTCCATTGTGATCTATACCATCAATTTTCCACTAACCATTTGAATCCAAAAATAATCATTGTTTATCCATGTGGTAGCTCTATGCTTAATGGAGGCTCTTTGATATTTGACTCTCTTTGAAAGATCACCTAAGTGACAAGTGGATATGTCCACTATCATTAGTCTTAAAGCCTTTTCAAGGCTTTAACAAAAAGATTCATTTGATCCCATAATGTAAGGACCCTAAATGTTATATAGCCACCTATACTTAGCCAAAAAAATATATACACATGTCCCAACTATAAAATAAAATGTAGAATTTTAATTATAAAATTCATGGAACTAATTAGGAACATTATCCCTACATGGAATAACATACACAAAATGCTGAAATCAAAATTTGATCAAAATTGCTTCCATTGTAGCTCACTCAAGATTCTATAATGTGGTCCACAAATCAGCCCACTCTACTTCTGATGGATATTGTCACTTCTATAGAGCTTGAAAAGCTCTGTCTATCTCTATCATCTCCTTGTGGGAGAATGCTTAGAGGTTATACACCATTGAATGCAACTAAATTTCCAACTTTTTAATTGGAATCAAAATAGTCTCTACTTATGTGACTATTGAAAAATAAATGAGGGACTTAAAAACCATTTTATCATTTTGTTTTATGACTAATAGATTTTGAATCTAGTCTTCCATCAACACTATGCTATCATCATGGAAAGGAGAAAGGAGTCCCAAATGGCCCAATTCTTCAATGTGCCCTTTGATCTCCTTTACCCCTTCAAAATGTTAAGTAGATTATTGTATTTGGATGTAACTTTGTTGTAGCTTATAATCTCACTTACCTTTACTATTGTTACCTACCTATCTATGTGTTTGGTTGCTTATAGAGTTTCATTAGATATATCATATAACTTTTGAATTAGTAACTCAAATTTAGGTACCTTGGTAGCAACTAAAATTAGAATATTCTCCAAAAAGGATTCTATTTTAACACATAGAGTCTAAGCCTCAGATATAAATTTCAATGCAATCTTCAAGTAGGTCATGCATATTATTATTATCTTCTAATAAGAGATAGAAAGTTCCTTGATCATGGCCATAACTCTAGTTGATTGGGGTTATTGTGCCAACTCCTCTTTTAATATTTCCACTTCTTCCTTGGATTCCTTCAAGTTTTCCTACTAGTTACCCTTTTCTACCTCGACAACATTTAGCTTCTGCTATAGTTGAGTGACTTTCACTTCTTTGTCACTAAACCTCTTCTTAAAGAGACTCTTTTCTTATTTCAATGAGCTAATTTAGGCTTTAGGTACATTGAGCTCCTACTATAGGGAATTCACTTTATCTTTTGAAGTCTTCATGACTTCCTTAGACATTAACTCCTTAAGATGCTTATTGAGTTGGGCCATCTCCTTGTCTTTTGCCTTGAGCTCCAAATAAATGTGGGCCATAGTTGGTTATACCTCTAGAAAGCTTGACTGTGCCTTCAGTAGCTTGTTAGAGACCTTAAGATAGTTTGTGCTAACCATATATGAAATTTCATTCATGAGCTCCACTTTGTCTTGGGGTTTGAACTAAGTTATATCCATGACTACTTTACTTATTATGTAGTCTTTAAGATGGATTTTCTCCAATGGATTTTTGACAATTGGTACCATGTGAGCAATAGTGAGGGCATGCTTTTCATGGTTATATGGTGACCTTATTTTTTGTGTTTCCATTTCTCTACCCTCTTTTTTATTCTTTTTCTCCCTTCTTACCTCTCTTTCCCTCTTGTTCATGTATGACTAATTATGTAAGTCCATGAGAGAGGTCACTACACCACCAATGAAAAGAGACCCATGGGGTAAACCATAAGGCACATCGATTTCTTGATGGGGTTGGTCTTATGAAGAGGATGGGATATTCAAGACCCTAGGGGAAAATGTTTGTAAATTTAATGGTTGGGAAGTGAATCAGAATGGGGAACTTGATGTCATTAGTGTTTGACTCAGCATATCAGAGAAGGCAAATAATGTTAAGGTAGGCAAAAGAGGTGGTATTAATGTTTGAGTAGAAATTTGGGTAGGAGTGATGTACAAGGTGGTAGTTACCTCATTTTCCTTGTCCCCTTCTTGAGACTCTACCTTATGTTTCTTCTTTTGAGGGATCTCTATAGGATATTCTATTTCCATATGGGATGTCACAAGTTGTGATGAGTATATCACCTCTTATGTGGATAATTTCACATGGGAAGAATCTAATGGGGGCTAAAGTACAATGGTTTTGGATGTAGAGTGGACCACCTTTTATTTTTCCAACTCACTAATAGATGGTGGCCAGTTTGAAGATGTATGTACTATTATAAATGTCTCTACCTCTTGTGTCTCTTTTTATATCTCCAAAAGGTTACTTGTATCTAGGTTAGAAGTAGGAGTAGCATGAGTATGAGCCTCATCCCATAATTTCTCCCATTTTTGATCTATGGTAACATCTTCAAAATTCTTAGTAAATTAACAGTTTCCTATTTATACTTCCAATAGGCAACTATTTTATCTTGATCCCAACCCTCCCTAACCAAGGCCTATCTCAAACCTTTTGTCATAACTCTTATTGGATTATAATTCTAAAGGGAATAATAAAAATTAATCCCATGGTAGAAATGGGATATCCTACAGATCAACATACACACCTAGGGTATATTTTTTGGGGGACATTTTATCTTCAAAGAATTTCCTACTCTCATTCTTTAAGGAAGCAAGAACCTTACTCTTGGCAAGCAAAAAATTCATGAAACCATCTAGATCATATTTCCATGAATCTTGAATGAGAACCAAACCATATGTAGCTAGTTTATTTATCATAATAAAACCTTCTTGCCTCTTGACCACTATAATACCACCCTTCATCAATGAGATGACATGGAAGGTCATCTTCTTCCTCCCCACTCCAAACTCAGAATCTATAGTTGCTAATTATTGGGCCACTTCTAGACCCACAACTCTACTAGTTAAAACCTTGGGAAGCATAAAAAACTCTTCCCTAAAACCATGGAGCCTAATAAAATAATGATGGTCTCCAAATAAAAAATCATAGGTGTGTTAAGCATTAGACAATATGGTCCTAATGGAATCATTCATTCTATTTATTATGCCCTTAGGATCTAACTCCCCTAATAGTGGTGATATAAGACACTCAGTAAAATCATAAAGATATGATGACTTTGACAACACATGAGTTCATATAGATATAGGGATAACCTTCTGAGGGTCTATTGCCTTCAAGTTCCATAGGGTCAAACTTATATATTATTGAAAAAAATGGGTATTCTAATATAAAATGAGGTGGAACATATATGAGGAATACCTAAAATTGGGATGACCCCTAAAATTTGAAAACTAATGGCACAAGGAGTAGGTAATATGCTCCACAAAGTCAAACTTGTATACTTGTGTCTTAGCAATAGTCCTAATTTAGAAAAGAGCCACTACTTGCCAATCATGCACCATTATTGTATCATCTCCAAAAATGAAGGCAAGCATTGAACATGCATCTTGTGACTCTTGAGTCAACATGACCAAATGAAAAAGTAGGGGTTGAGGTTTGGTATTATCTTTTACCAGATGTAATTTCTTGGTCAAGAAAATTTATTTCTAGTGCACTTGAGACCAGACATGTTTTAGTTGAGCCATATCATAAAAGTTGGTTGAATCATCATATTTTAAACCAAGCATGTCATAGATAACTTATGGGTTGATTACTACTTTGATCAATCCCTTCTTAATCATTGCATTATTATAATCAAAGTTTTGTGCACATAAGTCTAACAATTTTGGGTATGGGTGAACTATTGGCACCATGTATTAGGCTAACCCTAAGGTCCAAACCCTCATACCAAACGTTTTATACTTGTTTTGATTTATAATTATTTAATGTGCTTCCTCCCTTAGGTTCTTAGTCTTTCTAGTCATAATAGGGCCAAAAATCACATCTGCATAATCAAGAATGAGGGAAAAATCTCTGTAAATACCTTTCATTACTTCCCTGGTTCTTAGGTAGGTAACTTTGGGTTGTGTGGGAGCTGAGGTGTAAGAATTTGATGATGTTGATGTAGCATTTATTTTCTTATAACACTCTTAGCTATGAGGATACACTTTGATGCTACTTAGCTAAAAAATTTGCTTGCTTGAACTTAAAAAATAAATTATAGTTATTTGCTTTGATCTTAAGAAAATTCTATGTTCAAAGGCGAGGAAAATGTGACTAAAAATCTCTTTAAAAAATGTTGCCTTCATAAAATGTGAATTAATGACTCTCTTTGATAAAATAGCCACATCTCATTAAAAGTCTCTTAATTTGATACTATAAGGCAGTGATCATCAAATCTTTGAGATCCTTAACTCAAAATTTGGATCTGAGTTAGAGGTTTGAATCATGAAATTTGGATTAAGGATCAGTCATTCCACTTCTTTATGAGTGAACTTGTAAAATGTGAATTATGGAGGAGAAATGATGATCATTTCATATAGATCATCATAGTTATACAACCTATCCCTATAGTTTTATGTTTGCTTATATATTTTACTACATTTAATAGTTAAATTATAACATAAGTAGGATATGAATGTAACTACATTTATTTTATATGTAATTTATTACTAATTCTTTACCTTGTTATTGTGTCTTAGATGAATACTGTAGTTTTTAGCACATCAACACATCCCATGGATGGGGTAATTTTGAGTAGAGGAACACATCCTAAGGATGGTTTAATTTGGAGTACAACAAAACATCCCAATGAGGGTTAATTTTGAGAAGGTAACACACATTTTTTACAACTCTTTCAACTATAATTTTGAGGATTTGACAAGTGAGCTATGAGGATTTAATGCTCAGAGGACACTCCAAAGATGTTCTAAATTTTTTCTAAATATGCTTTGTGCGAATACATACATAGTATGCTCCATATAAGTCTAAGAATGCTCTAAATATATGTATAGTGTGATTAGAAGACCTATACTAGATGCTCTAAAGATACCTCGATGTGTTTTGAAGACTACACAAATTATGTGTAATACATGATATTGAGAGAAGTTAGGAGAAATTTACTAAAAAACTATTGTTTTAAAAAAAATTATATGCAAATGATAGCTAGAAACCAAAAAAAAGGAGCAGACATACAAATCTTCAACCGCCTACTGCTTCCCACCCCTAAAAAATTGCTCCCTAAACAATAGTTGCTCCTATATAATAGGTGAAAATATTTTATAAGCAATTTTTAATATATAATGATGCATGGGACCCCTCTAAAAAATAATATCGATGCACAAGGGAAAATTCCACCACCCTAAATAATAATTCTAGGTGTTATTCAATCATTCATTCATTAAATTTTATGAGGGAAAAGTTTGCCACCCTAAAAAATAAATTTTCAAGTCAGTCTAAAATGGAAACAATTCAACTCAAATGATAATTAGGAAAAAAAAATCAACTCAATCTAAAATAGAAATAATTCATAGTATCCAAATAGAGCCAATAGATGAGTGATGTGACAAGATAGAGATGGTGGAACCATTGAAACCCTCTCACATCATGACACTTGTTTACTATGAATATTTTCTTATAGTTAATAAAAAAGGTCTGCTTTCCCATCACATTCACCATTTGGATCCCTATTGAATACAAGTAAGCACTAAACAATCCTAATCACTACCATTTCATTATCTTGGCCATTTCATAACAAAACCCAAGGTCTATCAAAATCTCACTAATTTCATAACTTAAAGCAGTAAATAATGAATAAAAGGTTCATGTGAAGCTAAACAAATCACACATTTTAGATATAGTAAAATAATACATTACATATTATATTAAATACCTGAAAAGAAGCACATATAAAAATAATAGTGAAAAATGGGGTCAAAGCTTTCACCACTAATGCCACACATACAAAAATGATAATGAAAAATGGGGTCAACACTTCCACCACTACCACCATAGTTAACCTAATAGTCAATGAATGTTTTTCATCCTTCAAAAGGGAGAGAAAAAAATTGAGAGAAACTAATGGAGAGAGAAAAAGATAAACTTAACCCTAATTTTGAAGCATGTGAGAAAATTATTTTAACAAAATATTTTAATATTATTATTTAAACATATTAAACAATTAAATAATTAAAAAAATAATATTAAACATTTAAACATGATTACATTATATCATAAGCATTTGACTCCTTAATTTTTAGCCCCCACATAATACCTTTGAGATAATTATTAAATTTACCAATTCAAATACCTATGATAGTGAGTCACCTTTCTTTAATTAACAAACTATTAATATTTAGAGATGAATTCGACCCCAAAATTGTAATTAAAATAAATGATGAAAACTCATACCTAGTAACTCAAAACCTAGACTTGGGAAATAATTTTTTGAGGTTATCTAAATTATGGTTATGTGAGGGCATAAATAGTTTACACCATACTGATCTATAAACATTATTAACTTTTCATTCATGACAACAAGATGTTGTGTGAAATCTAAATGAGGTGTCATGGTTAAAAATTTCAGCCAACAACACATTGAGTACTTCAACTTTAAAGACCAATATTGGGGTCAAAACCAAGGGAGTTTTAATTTAGATGTAGAGATTGTGCTAATGATTTAGAAATAATATATTCTTTCATAATAAGTGGAGTTTCATCCACATTTTTTTAAGATGTAACATAAGCAAATTTTCTAATAACCTAGATTTGGATCCTTAATTTTTGCCCCTAAGAACTATACCTTTGATGTAATTTAATTCACTAATTCAAATACCTTTGAGGGTGAGTCAACTTTCTTGAACATATAAAATAGTAATATTTAGAGATGAATTCAACCCCATAATAGTAATTAGAATAAGTAACACAAAATCATACCTAGTAACTCAAGGACCTCTTGGGAAAGGATTTTGTGTGCTTATATATTTAATTATAAAATAACAACATACTCATCATAAAAAAATCGTACAGTTGATGGGTCTCTTACTATGGGTTTTTGGATCACATCCAAGGGATCATCAAAATTATAAAATGCTTGACAATCCACTACAAGAACATATTAACACCATTGTAACAAAAACAATTTCTTTATTGTAATCACCAAGACAAAACCAAAACACCCACAATTGTGATCCTATTGTATCAAATATATATTCCCCCTGATTGAAACCAATAGATTTGTAATTTTGATGTAGTCTATATTGTGATAATGATTTAGAAATAATAGGCTCTTGCATATTAAGTGGATTTTCATCCACATTTTTTGAAGATGTAACATAAGCAAATTGACTCCTTAATTTTTATCCCCCTCCCCCCCTCACTGAATTATATCTTTGAGATAATTTAATTCACCAACTCAAATACCTGTGAGGGTGAGTTGCCTTTCTTAAACTCATAAACTAATATTAAATGGAGATTAATTTGACCCCGTAATGGTAATTAAAATAACTGACACAAAATTATACCTAGTAACTCAAAGTGATCTTGGGAAAGGATTTTGTGTACTTATCTAATTAAGTTTAAAATAACAATAGACTTAATATAACAAATTACTGACTTGATGAGTCTCCTATCATGGGTTTTTGGATCACATCTAGGGGATCATCAAAATTAGAAAAATTTCAATAATCCACTACAACACCATAGTATAATGAAAATTGTAGAAGTTCAAATATGTGAATAGAAGTGAAATTATCATTGTGGAACTTTGGAACTAATGGTAATGATTCAGAAATAATTATTATGCTCTTGCATAATAAGTGGAGTTTCTTCCACATTTTTTGAAGATGTAGCATTAATATTAATTTTAAGGAGAAACAAGTGACACATAATCAAACCTAGTAACTCAAAGAACTCTTGGGAAATGATTTTATGTGCTTATCTATTTAATTATAAAATAACAACTGACTCATCATAAGTAATTACACTTGATGGGTCTCCCACCATAGGTTTTTGGATCACAACAAGGAGATCATTACAATTAGAAAATGTTCAATAATAATCTGCAAGACCAATTAGTACTAAATGAAAATTATAGAATTGTTCAAATATAATTGTCAAATATAAGTAAAATTATTATCATGGAACTTTGGAACCAATGGTAATGATTTAAAAATAATTATTAGGCTCTTGCATAATAACTAGAGTTTCATCCACATTTTTTTAATTGATGTAACATTAATATTAATTATTAGGAGAAAAAAGTGGTGGTGGTATAATAGTATGAATTCACATTGGAATAGATGGTGTCTTTCAAACATATATGTTAGACCACTTCAAATATTTATCATATTTTGAAACCCAAAATTCTTCTTGGTCACTTCTAACTTTTTAATGCCATTGTAATAAAAGAAATTTCTCCATTACAATCACCAAGATAAAACTTGATCACCCAAAATTATGCTCCTTATGTAGTGAATATAGATGCCCCCTGATTGAAAATAAGGGATTTTTAATTTTGATTTAGTCTAGATTATACGAATGATTTATAAATAATGGGCTCTTGCATAATAAGTGGAGTTTCATCCACATTTTTTGAAGATGTAACATAAGCAAATTAAATCCTTAATTTTTAGGCACCTCCCCCAAATTTTTTTTATACCTTTGAGATAATTTAATTCACCAATTCAAATACCTATGAGGGTGAGTCACCTTTCTTTAACTCATAAACTAATATTAAATGGAGACAAATTTGACCCCATAATGGTAATTAAAATAATTGACATAAAATCATATGTAGTAACTCAAAAACCTCTTGGGAAAGGATTTTGTGTGCTTATCTAATTAATTATAAAATAACAATAGACTCATCATAACAAACTACTAACTTTATGGGTCTATAACCATGGGTTTTTGGATCACATCCAAGGGATCATCAAAATTAGAAAATGTTCAATAATCTTCTACAAGATCATAGTACAATGAAAATTATAGAATTTCAAATATGTAAATAGAAATAAAATTATCATCGTGGAACTTTAGAACTGATGGTAATGATTTATAAATAATTATTAGGCTCTTGCATAATTAGTGGAACAACATTTTTTGAATTGATGCAACATTAATATTTATTATTAGGAGAAACAAGTGGACCTAGTGGTATAATAGTATGCATTCACATTAGAATAGATGGTGTATTTTTAATATATATGTCAAACCACTTCAAATATTTATGATATTTCTAAACCCAAAATTATGCTCCTTATGTAGCGAATATAAATGTCCCTTGATTGAAACCAAGGGAGTTGCAAATTTTGACAAAGTCTAGAATGTGATAATGATTTGAAAATAATAAGATCTTGAATAATAAGTGGAGTTTCATCCACATTTTTTGAAGATGTAACATAAGAAAATTGTCTCCTTAATTTTTATCCCCCTCAACCACGCCCCCCCCCCCCGTGCACAAATTATACATTTGAGATAATTTAATTCACCAACTCAAATACCTGTGAGGGTGAGTCACCTTTTCAGAACTCATAAACTAATATTAAATGGATATGAATTTGACCCTATAATGGTAATTAAAAAAATTGACACATAATCATACTTAGTAACTCAAAGGCCTCTTGGGAAAGGATTTTATGTGCTTATCTAATTAATTATAAAATATCAACAGACTCATTGTAATAAATTACTAACTTGATGGGTCTACAACCATAGGTCTTTGGATCACATCCAAGGGATCAAAAGAATTAGAATATGTTTAATAATATGATACAAGACTATAGTTTAATGAAAATTATAGAAGTTTAAATATGGAAATAGAAATAAAATTATCTTTGTGGAACTTTGGAACCAATGGTAATGAACTATAAATAATTATTAGGCTCTTTCATAATAAGTGGAACCACATTTTTTGAATTGATGTAACATTAATATTAATTATTAGGATAAACAAGTGGACCTAGTTGTATAATAGTATCCATTAACATTGAAATAGATGGTGTCTTTTAAACATATATGTCAGACCACTTCCAATATCTATCATATTTCTAAGCCCAAAATTGTGCTCCTTATGTAATGAATAAATATGCCCCATGATTGAAACCAAGGGAGTTGAAATTTTAACATAGCTTATAATATGATAATAATTTAAAAATAATAGGTTCTTGCATAATAAGTGGAGTTTTAGCCACTGCATTTTTTGAATATGTAACATAAGCATATTGATTCCTTAATTTTTAGCCCCCTCCCCCCACCCCCACCCCTAAATTATACCTTTGAGATGATTTGATTCACTAATTCAAATACCTGTGAGAGAGATTCACCTTTCTTGAACTCATAAACTAATATTACATGGAGATGAATATGAGACCATAATGGTAATTAAAATAGCTAACACAAAATCATATGCATTAACTCAAAGACCTCTTGGGAAAGGATTTTGTGTGCTTATCTAATTAATTATTAAATAGCAACAAACTCATTGTAACAAATTACTGACTTGATGGGTCTACTACCATGGGTTTTTAGATCACATCTAGGGGATCATCAAAATTAGAAAATGTTCAATAATCTTCTACAAGACCATAGTACAATGAAAATTATACAATTTTAAATATGGAAATAGAAATAAAATTATCATTGCGGAACTTTGGAACCAATGGTAGTGATTTAGAAATAATTATTAGGATCTTACATAATAAGTGGAACTACATTTTTTGAATTAATGTAACATTAATATTAATTATTTATAGGAGAAACAAGTGGACCTAGTGGTATAATAATGTGCATTCACATTATAATAGATGGTGTCTTTCAAACATATATGTCAGACCACTTAAGATCTCTATCATGTTTTTAAGCCCAAAATTTTGCTCCTTATGCAATGAATATAGATACCCCCTAATTGAAAATAAGGGAGTTACAATTTTGATGTAGTCTAGATTGTACTAATGATTTAGAAATAATAGGCTCTTACATAATAAGACTATGGAGTTTCATCCACATTTTTTGAAGATGTAACATAAGAAAATTTTCTAATAGGGATTTGACCCCATAATGGTAATTAAAATAACTCACACAAAAACATACCTAGTAACTCAAAGACCTTTTAGAAAAGGATTTTATGTGCTTACCTAGTTAATTATAAAATAACAACTAAATCATCACAACAAATTACACTTGATGGGTGTCCTACCATGGGTTTTCAAATCACATCCAGGTAATCATTATAATTAGAAAATGTTCAATAATCGACTACAAGACTAATTAGTACAATGAAAATTAGAAAAGTTCAAATATGGTCATATAGAAGTAAAATTATCATCATGGAACTTTGGAACTGATGGTAATTATTTACAAATAAAATATTATTAGGATTTTTCATACTAAGTGGAGTTTCATTCACATTTCATAAGGATATAACATCATTAATTATAATTTAGGAGAAACAGGTGGTGATGGTATAATAGTAGCCCAAAATTCTTGTTGGTCACTTCTAGATTTTCTGACACCATTGTAACGAAAGAAATTTCTCCATTGCAATCACCAAGACAAACCCTAATCACCCATAATTGTGCTCTTAATCCAATGAATACATATGCCCCCTAATCAAAACCAAGGGAGTTATAATTTTGATGTAGAGATCAATGTGCTAATGATTTAGAAGTAATAGGATCTTGCATAATATTATGTGGAGTTTCATCCACATTTTTGAAGATGTAACATATTAAGCAAATTTTTTAAATAGGGATTTGACTCGTTATCTTTGAAGATGAACTTAATTTGACATAATTTAGCTATTGATTTACAATCTTTCACTTCAAATAACCCCTCTTACCCCACACACACAAAAATTATATTAGTTATTAAATAAATATAATTGACATATTATTAATATAAGATAATAATATCATTATTGATGTTTTATATATTAAAATAATTTATTATATATTTGTTTAGATCATTATCAAGGTGGCAGTAAACTTAAAAGGCACAAGGGAAGCCTCTAAGGTTGCTCATGCCATGGGATGCCATCAATATAGACAATAATTATACCCTCCATAATTCAGTAATGTCAATCTATCATCCAAATCCCTTCATATCTAATTATGAATTAATAAGCAATTAGCATTAAATTAAAATAATCATGTTCATTATGAATTAGATATGTAGTGAAGTGATTTGAAAATATTCATTTATAGGGCCAAATCACATGACAATGTAATAAAATTAATAATCACATTTAAAACTTCATTGATAAAGATTAAAGAAATTATAATGTTATATCTAAATATTATTGTTAATGGTAGGGAAATAATTTTTAATTTTTAACAAAATTAAACGAATTTTTCTGTTGTATAAAATTAGAAGTAACAAATCAAATTTTCACAAGTAATACTAAAGTAATGATACTCTTATAAACAAATATTGGTACTCCAAACAATAAGTTTGGTCATAGGTTTATAAAATCCATTTTACAATCTCTTGTGATAAAATCGATTATATCATAAAATGTATAATGTGTTAGACCTTGGAACCTTATTTATAATTAGTTAAGAAGAGATATTAAAATTTTCAAAATATTAATGATGATGTTTTAGTACCATAATTCAATGTCAAAAGTTATGGTGCATGGCTAGTCAGACCTTTATCCTATATTGAAATATATAATATATAATTATAATGTGATTTATAAATTATATTAGCATATATATATATATATATTATAATAATAATAATAATATATAATATATAATAATATATAATATTATATAATTTACATTATATAATATATATTTTTATTATATATTTTGATATAATATATATAAATATCATTTTAATATATTAAATATATCACTCATCTTCAATTCAACTTGATTAATAAAGGTGCATTTGCATTCAAAAATAGGTAGGAATCCCCAACGAATTAATTTGAAATTAAAATTTACTTTTCAAAATAGGTTCCATATAATTTTCAAACATTTTCAAAAGGAACAAAAACTATCAAATATGTTTGACCAGATATATAATTCCTATTCCTACATATTCTTAGTTTTTTCTAAACATACACTATTGAGCATTGATAGATCGAAATAGAGAATTTTTTAGAGTGTCCCAATCATTGACCATATTTATTACTATCATTTTTGTAGATACTTATTTTTATGTATTTAATATTAATAGTGTTCAATTTTTTTCACTTTATCTAAAATGTGCAGAAATCCTTATTTTTAGGTATTTAATCGTAATAGTGTTCAATAATTTTTTTTACTCTATCTAAAATGTGTGATTTATTTGTGTATAATTGGCCCTTTCATTCATTTTTTTGCACATTAATATATTATGAAATCATTAAGATTTATATAGTCTACTTGGATGATTGTAATATTTTTTACCATGCTTGACCACACCCACTTATGATTATGATGTCAATGAGCCTTATATTGAGGGATCACACACATGTCTATTGTCTGGGAAAATAAGGTTTTCAAATTTTAACACTAAGTGTATATTATTAAAAAATTAATTCTTTGCCTATATATACTTTAATAAAAATTTAATAAAAAATAGTTTAATTTTTAAGAATGTGTGTCAAGCTTAGGGAGCCCCTGTGTTGACCTAGGTACTAGTGAGCCCTACTGTAAAGCTTGTTTCAAAATTAAAGGAGGTCAAAGGATTCAAGTGGGTGTATAAGACAAAAATGGGTAGACTCTAGGTCTAGTTGTAATTCAATATAGGTAGGCTCCTTGTTTGGTCCAAATTCTATGTAAAACTATTACACAATAATTACTTTGCACCTTTTTATCATCTTTTTCATTTGGTAAAAAATAATCAATTACATAGATTTAGCCAGTAAATTATTTAGTTCAAATGTCCTTCCTTCTAAATGAATGAGCATGAAAATTTACTCAAAATTTAACTCAATTATGCATAAAGTGGTGAGCCATTACAATTTAAAAATAATAATAGTCCCATCCATGATAATTGGAAACATAAGATAATATAATAGGTAGTATCCCATAGCTTTATACCATGGCATTTGCCAAAATAATTGACTATAACCCCACATATAATTAGGATTTAAAATTTTGGGGCTAGGTAAATGAAATAGTCCAATTGAGTAACCAATTTATTGTTGATGAATTTGTGTGTGCTCCTAAAGTAAATAAATATAGTGGAATTCTATTTCTTGAGGAAACCAACCACCTCAATATTTGGAGGAGTAATAATACTTAAAATTTCATGATAGGAAATAGTCAGTTGTGAATATTCATATTTTTCCCTAGGTCCTTCCAGACTTTTGATGTGTGTCTATGTTAAGGATGTAATGCAAACAATAGAATAATATTTCTTAGATTATAGGGAAAACATGGATATGGAAGTGACACCTTAGGGATTCACTTAGTTTTGATGGAGAGTGTTGATACTGATAAATGCACCACAAGGTTCCTTAGTGTTCAAAGAACACTTCTCATTTTAGAATTCTAAGAATTAAGAGCATGGCTAGCAGGTTCTGGTAACTTGATGTCACCTATGGTGAAATAGAGATAGAGATATGTTTTACTGTGACATATATTTATATTGAGTGATGCTTGGGAGAAATCTTGGTCCTATGTCTGTAGGTTTTCTTTCTCTTTTTCTAGGTTATGAATCCTTAATTTCATCCCTTTGATCCCTGCCTTAACTTATTTTGATTGGGTTTCAATTAGGATCTCAACTCCTCTTCATGGATTTTATCCTCACCTAACTATTTCCCACCAATTGGGGTCAACCCTACAAAGTCTTCCACCTTCTTGAAGATAGATTCTTCTACTCCCACCATGGCCTTTTTAGTGGTAACTCTCTCTAATATAGCTATCTCTTGATTGAATTTGATAGTGGTGGTAACTTTCACTAAGATAGGGGAAATAACATAGAAAACAACCATTCCTCCACTAGGAGCTATAAAAAAGGATGCTCCCCTTGAGAGCTAAATAGTGTATAGACATAATCTGAGGGAGCCATCTAGGAATAAAATAAAACATAGCTCAAAATTCTTGGAAAGTATGGTGGTACACCAAATGGACAAAGATAAAGCTTCAATGGAGGAGCTAAAGACCTAGACTAGGCCATGATCTAGTACTTACAAAATCTACTTAGTGGTGCCAACAAGCCCCTAGTTACTCCTATATTTTCCTTAAGTGCACTTGATTTTGGCCATGGTGAGGATTTGAAAACTAGGTCTTGGGCCACAAAATATTGTCCAAAATATTTTAGCACCCAAGCCAAAGAAGTAATCCACTCTGCACTAAAATGTCTAGATGACATACTAGATAAGCAAGGAGAGTGCGGCTCTCTTGTATTCATGTATGATGTAGACATCAAGAATTGGGAGAAACTCAGGATAAAGTTGGATAAGATTTGTAATATGGGAATAGACACTTTAATAGTAGAAAATGTCATCTCCTCAAATGATCAGAAACAACCTAGGGAGTATTAGCTAGTGGTTAAGCATCAGTTGGTGGTACTTAACGAAGGTGTTTTTGATTTAGAGGGAGATGGTGAATCTTGACAATACATGTGGCATGATGGAGGAGTCATTAAATGATGCCTTAAAAACACTCATTACTACACCTCAAGGATCCTTCAACATCTACAAGATCAGATAGCTGGTGTCACTGGAAAATCATGTGACCAATTAAAATCATTAGTTGAGAAAAGGCACGTAATGCTCCAATAGGTTTCCAATTGGCCCGTGAAAGAATTTTTTAGCTAGATCATCTTTAGGAATATGCCAAGCATAGAAAGAATTATATAATTAAAGGTAGTGTGTCCCTTTAGAATGGTTAATCAATTTTGGAGTAAAGAGATTTAGCCTCAAAGAGTTTGTTCCTATGTAATTTTCTTTGGTGTGAAAGTGATTTCTTTTGTAAAATCATTGGTGTTGGTTTATATATTTTGTCACCTAAATCTATATTTTTATGCCCATAGTGTTGATAACTGTATCAATAGTTAACCTGGTTATAATGGTGTTTTATACTAATTCTCTACTTATTTTACAAGGTTGCAGCTACCTTCTAATTATATGCAATGAATTAAAACTTATGTTGCTTTTAACTAAAAATCAAGAGAAAGGTATTGATTTTAACCAAAAAGCTTTGAAAGGTTCACACACATTTCTAAACCATTAAACATAAATTTCAAAGAATTTAATAAGTTTTGAATTGAGTAAAGTATCTTTTATAGTAACCAACTATCCATCACCATAAAATCTTCACACAAAGATAAACATCTCATAGTGATGAAAACCAACTAAACAACCATAATTTTCAATGAAGATGACCATTGGAAATATATTTAGTATAAATAAAATAAATCCACACACCATAACACAAAGATTATGCCTACATGAAATTCACCATATATGTCTTCTATATTGAGAATAATAGTAAGAAAATTGAAAGTATGAAGTTTTTTCTAATGAGTAAAACAAAGTTTGCCCAAAATATCCTTACGCCTATTGTCTAACCCATATTTAAACATTGCACAACAACTATTTCTTGATAATGGTTTCTTGAAGTTAACTACATCAAAAAATAAAATAAAATAAGTTTTTAAAAATGTTTTAAAAGAGAATAAAAATGAAGCATCCTAACAACTAGAAATTCATCACGCATTAGTGGTCTCCACTTCATTTTAGATCATGTGATCATTCTTACCCTAATCTAGTTTTCCCCCTTTTGATTTTGATGAATTTTTTGTTTATATGTATGTAGATTAGTATAGGTTTTTGGATATTAAAATGGACCTATAATGAGCTTTATTAACTTTTAACCTTTGAAATTTGATACAAAATCGCACACTAACCTAGAAAATAGAACCCAAAAAGCTTAGACTCTCAAAACAATATAAATATAGGTATATTATAGTGTTTGTGCCACTCTTTTATACTTTTCATGCTCCTATCCAATCATATAATGAAGGCAAGATCTAGATTCTAGACAGTGTCCCAGTCTTGCATCTCAATTTCCATCTCTTTAATCATCCATCTTAGCCTATTTTTAGATAAGTTTATTTCTTTTCCTCATGTAATTTACTTGTTAACAATATATATTTTACCATATTAAACTATATTTTCCCCTTACTCTAGACCTTTTATTATTTAGGAATTAAACACTAGTTTCCCAAAAATAATATAAACATCTACTCATAAGAGTATAGTTTCCCCTCTAGTATTGCTGAAAATCCTAAATGTCATTAGTATTCTCTTCAGGGTCATTGTATTATCCATCATAAAAGTTTAAAGTACCTAAAACCATGTTTAAATTAATTGATTTTGATGAACTAGTAGCATCAAAACTAATTAAAGTATTTAGGTCATTTGAAATAACTTCATATTATTTAATTTTCTTCTACATAATGTCAAAATCTAGGCAAAACTCAACACAATAAAATTCCCCATGTTGGGATGTGTTATGCATGCAACACCAATTAGGAAAGGAAATCTCCATGATATTGATCTCAAGCAATTTATTATATGAATACGTAACTTGTTTACCAACTCTATTTAAGGGTCTATAATTTCATTGGTAAGTAAAACTCAAGGTAAAATTTACACTACTTGATATACCTACTTGATTTTTCAAGTTTAGAAAATCATTAATCAACTTCTAGACAATTATTTGGATTGACTTTAACTAAGTTTTAGGTGAATATTGAAGATAATTGTGTGTATTATTCATTGAAACTAGAAGTAAAGTTTAGTTTTAGGATTTATACATTAATTCATTAATAATTGGATTTATAAATCCTAAAATTAGGGGAAACATGTTGTAGAGGAAGATTATTTGTAATTGGAAGAGGCTATGGCAATAAAACATTTTGATTTATAGTTGGGATTAAATTTAATACTAACATGTTTAGGATAACATTAGGGATAGAATACAATATTTTACATTATGGATTGACTTGTCTATCCATTTTTACTATTTCTACATATGTAAGGGGAAATTTAGTGATAGTTAGTTCTCTCCTTAATAATGTGGTAGGCTAAAGATCCAAAGCATTTTTTAACATTTCTAAGGCTAGTTGAGAATTTGGTTTATATAAGTCTATTACCCTACTGTAGATATTTTGAAAATGAGCATTAAAATACTTTATAAGCTCACTGGATTCCATTCTTATGTAAGAAAATTTATGGTATAAAATGTTTGGATTGATCACTTGACCAAATTGGGATAAAAATATGTTATTCAATTGATTCCATCATGTGATTGAATTTTCTAGGAGATTAAGGAACCAATAATAAGATTGATCAAGAAAGGTAGAGGTAAATATCCTAAGAGCTACATATTCATTTTCAATATTAAGCAACCTAAGTGATGTTTTATAAGATGTAATGTGATCTTTTTCAATCCTTATAGTGTCTAGAGTGAACTTTGAAAGATAACTCTTAGGGTAGATGGGTAAATCATGCATGACACATGGAAAACTTATAGTTTATCCAAATATACAAGATAAAACTATTTGAATTGGTCTATTGGTGAAATATTGTGGGGATGGTATGGTTAGGAAAACTAATATTTTAGATCTACCTTTATCAAATATAAGATGTATATGAAATTAAAGAGGAGAAATAACTAATCCTATGTGACTAAAACTAACTCTAGATCATGTGATCCTTGAAGAACACTCAAGATTGACAAACACAAATTTTTTCTTATTATGAGTTTTAAGCACACAACGAAAAAAATTATAAGGATGAGTTACTAGTCTATAATCAATGATAAGCTCAAATCATTTATATGTTTAAGAGGGAAGTAAGGCATGGTATCTATTTAATAATTTCTTCCAATTATTACCCCCAACATAATGGGTTGGTAGATTATACAAACAAGAATATCATAAGCATAATTAAAAATACCATGGATGAGAACTAAAGAGCTTAGCACACTAAACTAAAAAAAACCTTATGGGATGATAGAATTACTCCAAAGAGAGTTATTGGTAACTCCCCCTTCATGTTGGTCTATGGGAGAGAAGTAAGTCTACCATTATCACTTGATTTACCAACCCTTGAGCTCACTCATTAGGTAAAAATGATGGAAAATGATGCTATGACTATGAGGCTAGTAGAATTAATGGATTTAGAGGAAGTTAGAAATCAAGCAATGCACACTATGGATATTTTCCAAGGTCAAGTAATGAGTACTTCTGATAGAAGGAAGATAATAGATTCTTTCAAGGAAACCTAGTGTCTAAATGGGATGAGGATAGGGGCAAATTTAGAAAACACACCAATTTTGACACCATATGGATTGGACCCTATGTCATAGTTATTCTTAAACATTCAAATGGTTTTTAGTTCTCCAACTTCAATGGATAATATCTACCAATTGAAATCAATGGAAAAAATATGAAGCACTATTCTTGAGGTCATTTTAGACATTATACATAGTAGGTTAGCTATTTTTACTTCTTCCAAGTGTTTATTATAAATTATCTCACTAGCCTAGTTATTTTTTCTCATTATTCTAAGTGATTTATCATAATTTTTATTATTTTGGCTTTTTATTTTCCATTTTGGAGGTAATTTTTAGTCTTTTAAAGACTAGTCCAGTAGAGTGTCACTTTCATACTAAGCTCTTTCTTGACTCTATGCCCAATGTATTTGATAAAGAAACTTGTATAATTGTTTATATAGGAAAACACACCTCTGACGTCACCAAAAAATTTTCTATTCTAACCACCATTAATCTCTTAGACATTTATACACTTGAAGAGTTATATTCTTTACAAAACTTAGTTGAGTATGAGATCCATGGCACCTTCATGATGACTATTATGGTCTAAAATTAGGTATGTCCAAGATTGTTCATGTTTCTTAAGAAGATTGTTCTTAATTAAGATCTTAGGCATATTTAGGATCCTAGGTTGGTATGGTGCTTTAGTTATTTGAATTCATTACAACCTTGTCAAAGCTCCATTCCATAACTAGTGATTTCCAAGTTTCCTCTATTATAGCCTATATGGATGTCTACCAATGTAAGAGGTTATCAAGGGTATTTCATAGTCTCATGTTTGGGTTAAAATATTTTTTAAGTTGATTCAATGAGAAATGTGTCTAAAAAGGGCTTATAACAAGTTGCCAAGTCATGAAAGAAGTGTTAAAACATTCGAAAAGTCTTCAGGAGATCTCATTATGGTCCAACCATAACTATGCCTATAAAAGGTCAAATATCCTAAGCATTTTATTCATTTTTTATGATCTATCACCCTAAATAAGGTCTTGAGTTGATGTCTCAGTGAGACCTAGTTAAGAATTAGGGGTATGTGATGTTAATTAATGGTGAAAGCCTCTAAAATGGGAGTCTAAGTTATTCGAATAGTGTCATGAAAACCTTTTATAGACTTATTTCACCACTTCCCATTATAAAAATAGGTCATGAGAAAAGCAAAAGAGTCATTAAAGGTCCTTATAGGTCTATAAAGGTTTAAGGGGTCTGATTTCATTTATTAAAGGCATTTTATAGGGAACTAAACATTTTATAATGTCTCATACATCATTATAATTTTTGAAGACTCTTTACAAATGCTCTAGTCCATAAAAATTATCAAAATGCATTGAAACTTTAATTATTTCTATCTGGTCTTGCTTGTTGGTAACCTTAAACTCTCTCAACATGGAGGAGTGCATCAAACAATAGCCAGATTGTTATCTATCTCTAAGCATGATCATGGCATTTTTATTTATCTAGAGATGTTTTTGTAGGATTATTTAGGAGATACTCATGGTTAATCCACCAAGATAAAAGTTTCTTCATGAGTGAAAATATACTCAAGGCCTAAAGTTTCAAACTATGGAGTTGTAATCATATTTTGTAGGTTTTCCATAGTTATAATAGAGTAAACACCATAATTTTGGAGAGGTTAGTGTCTTACAGTATTTTTTAGGTCCCTTAATGAAAAGGAGATACATCCATGAAATAAATAGTAGGTTTAAATGAGGATCACATAAATCTAAGCCATGAATTTTGGTTTCTAACCTCAAAAATTATAATTTTTGGTCTTAAAGGCATAAGTTTCAAGGGAATGTGGAGATTTATGTATGACAATAGGATTTAATAACCTTATTAAAACATATAATAGGTGTACCAAGATTATTTGATAGCTGTGCATGTAAAATAAGGCATAACATGATTTAAGCATGAAAATTTTCATGAAATTATAGAGTTTTATGAGGTTTTATCAAGAGTTACAGAGATGTACAATGGTATTAAGGCACAAAATAAGGTCATTGTGGTCCATCAAATCATATTAAATTCCTCACATTCCTTCAAAGATTAAATCCATGCTCAAAGACCTCAAAAAAGGGTAAAATTGGTTCAACATCCTATTAAAAGGTACCTACAAGTAGTCTTAAAGGACATGCCATCTTTTCTCATAAGTTTCATGGGTTGGTATGGTCATTAGAGAGTATGGAGTATGTATTGAATGGTCATATCTAGGTTTTATAATGCATCAAGAAGGAAAAAGGGCTATTAAAAATCACTAAGAAGGTCTTAATAACCTATTGATAACTTGAAGAAGGCACAATTCAAGGTTTGAATGAACTCCTAATAATTCATGGAAAATAATAATGAATTGAGAATTTTATGAAATTTATTATCTACCATATCAATACATTAAACTAGGTTGAAGATATTTGAAGCATGCTGGTCCATCAAAACTGTTATAGGCAGTCCTAAACCCTATTTAACCCTAAATTCCCATACACCAACTTTTAATGTTTTAAATAATGTTCAAGTAAACTAGATGGTGTGGTTATAGATAGGACAATGTTCCCCCTGATATAATAGAAGGGTGATTTAGATCTAGGCCTAGATAGATAAGATAAGATAAAATATATACGGGGTCATCAAATAATGCCTCTAATTTAGAACTAAACATGACAATTTCATTTAATCCATAAATGCATGGTGTTACTTTAATTAGTGTTACTCTATATTTAAGGGTATATAGGTAATTTTAATATCCATTGGTATTCCTTAAATTAATTTTTAGGTCATGGGAGTTATTGTCTAGGTTTCAATAAGGCTCAAGTTTAGATATGACCTCTATAGATCTAAAGAAAAGTTTTAGGATTTAAATATGTCCTAATGTATTTATATATCAATATAAGGGCCTAAATAATTCCAAATAACTCTCCCTTTTCCTATATTATCATATAACCATAGATGTAATCTCATGTAATCCATTGGAAATCATGCTCAAGGAATTTTACAACTTGAAAAGACCTATACAAGTGTACAAGTTAAGAATGGAGTTTCAACAAGTTTTAAGGTGTTTCTTTCTTACAGAGAAGGAACAAAAAAATCCAAAAATACTCTTATTACCTAAAAGTACCCTATCAATAATGATTCTAAGCATATTTATGGTGATAATAATTTGTAGGCTCCTATGCATAATTGTGTTCTCTAAGAAGGTTCTCAAGGATTAAAGAGAGAATTAGATTTTTAAACTTAAGGTAAAATACCAACAAGCCTAAAATATTGTAAAAATTATCTTCATGATGACCAAAAACATTTAAATAAGGATACATTCTTGTTCATTATCTATGAGATCTAGAGTGAATCTTTCAATAGGGTAATCACACACTTTCAAACTTTTTACCCTCAAAAAGGTATTTTCATGCCTATACAACCTTGTTTCATACCAATATGTTTTCCAAGGAAGGGGATGAGTCTCAAACATGATCCAATATTAAGAATACATCCCTCACCTATAAAAAACCCTTTACACAAGCCTGCAAGACAAGTAAATAAAGAGTTGTAGTCTTGAGAAGTATGTATGCTAGTTTTACAATTTCTAAGACTATTTTATGGTCTGCAAAATCCATAAATGTTTGGTTTATTATTAACCTAATTAAAGATATATAAATAATATACAATTAGATTCTAATATCCTAGGCTTTCCTAGGAGTGGCACAAGGTGGAAAGACACAATATGTTTGTAAAACTCTCTAATAAGTTATAAAGATTTTTCAAGGGGGAACTGAATCACAAGGAAAGATTTTGCACGAGATTAAATTGAAGAATAAAGTAGGATTTTCACTAAAAATTATGAATTTTCATGTATTTTTCATGAACGAAACATTAAATAGAGTCATGTGTAAAATTTCATGCATGACCCAACTATTGACTAAATTTGATCTTAGGTTAAATTTGGTCAAACCCCCTATATATCCATACTTGTAAAAATGTCTCCTAGGTTTTAATTAGTTATATGGTGATTCATTAGGTTAAATAATATGTTTTTTCCTTGGTCATATTTGTCTAAGTTGGTCTTATGTCTTCTTAGGCCATCTTTTGGGTTATTTAATGAAACTATATGATTTTCACAAAAGGACAAATGTGTCAAAGTGTACTCTAATGTCCCACATATAAGATAATTTTAGGGAACTATTTGAAACTAAAAATTTGATAATTTAAACATAGATTCAATAAGATAAACCATAAAAAAGGGAGTTTTAAAAAAGATATATAGATTATATACTTAATATGGCATGTGTGACAACTTCAGAGAGTATCTTTAGATCCCTACAATTCACTTCCAAGATTAGATGGATTTTATAGGTCCAAAAATGATAAAAACTAACCTCTCTCTCTCTCTCTCTCATTTCTCTATTAGGTAGGTCAACAAGGTCAATCAATCTACACTTGATATAGATAGGGGGAAGAGAGTTGAGTTGAGTTCACTTGGTGGATATTACTCATCCCTGTGTAATTTCATTAAATTCCCATAATTTATGGTTTGGTTGTTTATGCTCTATGTAAAATCTTTAATATTTTTGATACCTCTAAGTTTCCTACACATCCCGAATGACTTTAGTTTTCTTCCCTATTTGCATTGATCTATAAAAAATGGTGGTGTATGTGATCTTAAAGAGTATTATCATCATTATCATATGTTTTTTAATCTATTTTTCATTTGTTTATATCAATGAATAAATAGGAATATCTCATTAGGCCAGTAGAAGGCACCATTGCAGTATGCAAAATAGTGTTTCTAGTTAAAGAATTTCACCCTATTATAAATGGCTTCTAGATAGAGCTAATATGTTTGTTTTCAACCTCATAGATCATGTTTTATCATATTATTCATAGAATTTTTGGTATCAAGAGTGCCACTACCTATATTAAAGGCTTAATGCTTGACATAGTCAAGTAGCCTTAAAGCAAGCATCTACAAGTTTCATGTTCAAAACTAAAAGAAGGATTAAGACATGAGAAGAAGCATAATGGCATTTGAAAATTTTGAACATAACTAACATATCCAAAAAATATCATGAACCTAGTAAAATTTTATCAAGGTGATAATGAGGTTATAAATTATCACATAGTCCTATATCATATAGACCTATAGGTACTCTCCAACATGGTCTAAAAGATAATACAAATAAGATAGAGTAGTCTTGAAATAAAGGTGTTTGAAATCAACTGAGACCTTCAATCAGGTGTGAGAGTATATATAATACCATTTTGATAGTGTTGAATCCATTTCATATAATAATATTTATATCCTTAATCTGGAGAGTTATAAACTTTCCAATGATAAGTTTTACATTAACATCTCTGAATGAGGTTTTGCTCATACAATGTGTAATCTATTGGTGGAGGTATATGAGGTCTAAGAAAGTCTAATCACTTCATTATTATATCCTAGATGTAGATTTCACTACTACACATGAGAGGAAGTTGTTTGATAAAAAGATAAATATTGTTGAGTGACTTTTACTTCAATAAAACACCCACTATAAACACTCAATAAACATAGTGCCAAAAAGACATATGAATTTTGAAATACAAACTTATAACATAATGATGGTAGAGGGATGAGAACATGATATTAAATAAAGAGGAAATTATAGTCATATTTTATGTGGTATTAATTCCTTAGATGAAATGAAAACATAAAATCATATTAGTTAATCATAAATGAGCACTTAAAAAAACCTTGTGAATTCTCTATTGCACACATACTGTTTTACGGTCTATAAACTAGCTTAAAATCATGAAAGGTACAAGTTTGTTTGATATGATGTGTTATAGAATCGATTATAACATCTAAAACACTATAAAAGTGGTGTTATAACACTCTATGTTATTTTTTGAGATGAAATAAATAAATCATATATTGAGCAAACTAGGTTTTTAGACCTCATTCTCAATCAATCATAACACTACATACAATCCTCAAAGACCTAGAAGTTAGTATAGATAATTTAAATTATTGGAAGATATAGAGAGGTTACCTAACCTTGTAAATTTTTTTGTATGTTATTCATGACCTAATTAATCCATCCACAATTTCATTTGGGTTAGATGAATAGGGGAAGTGACATTTATTTTATCTTAGATAGAGGGCACTACATAGGTAGTCCAATCTACAAACATTGTATATGAATAAAAAGATGATAGAATAAAGAGTATTGAAACACTATATAATGATTTTAAAGGTTTATTTGGATATTAAAAATGTGAATAAACACCTACAATCATTGGAAACCACACAAAGGTGGTCATATACAATCAAACACAGTTAGGCCTATTAGGCCTAAAACTAGGCCTCAACCCTCAGGGTGCCTAAATTGGTTAACAAGACCATATGACATTTAAAATTAATTTTATAAAATTTATAGGGGAGTGTATGAATTTTAATATCCATTAATTTATAGATAAATATCTCAAATTGGTCATTTTGGCCTAATTTGGTCTTATGCCTACTTAGAACACCTAGAAGGAACTTGAGAGCCATCTTCATTTGTTCATATCTGTATAGATGGTGAATTTTAAAGTTAGTTAATATATGTATGATTTTTTGGGGTTTATATTTATCTTGTTTTAATTTTTTTTAGGGTTAAGCATCTAATATTTATGAATCATTGCTAAGAAGCTAAGATATCTAAAACCCTCCTAAAACCCTTGTGTTAACACGATGGACAAATATCATTGGATATGCATCCAAATTTGTCCATGTGAAATTTAAAGTGAATTATACTTTTTTAGGACCCTCTTAGGCTCCTTGACACCCAATGTCTCCCTATTATCACTTGTATATACATACATAATTCTTGGTTTTTTATAAGTTTTTATGTGTTTCACATGTGCAAAAAGGAATGTGCAAATGAAATTCATTTTAATAGGTGTATATGGAATTTATATAACTCCTCATACTATTATATCACCTAATTTAAGCATGAAAACCCCTATAATAGACTATTCATTATAGGTAGCCTTGAATGGATAATGAGAAAGCAAAGTGACTGCCTAAGTGTGATAGTGATAAGAGTGATGGTGAGTCTCCAAAGGTCTATTTTATAGACTGGAAGACAAATAGGGATTGTATAGGCCTATTATATATATTCAAGGATATTTCTCATCAATCAAGGATTTTCAAGAGATATAATGAAGAGTTCTACACCAACTTGAAGAAGATATTATGTTTCAAATTGACACATGTTCATGAAAACTTCCTAACCCCTTTTCCAACTCATTCTCTTGATTTTTAACTAGTTTCCAAGTCTTAGAACATTAATTTATGACCCTTATATTTGTCTTATTCTCATTCCTCTCATATTATTTATATATATAATCCTTTTTATCTTTGTAATCAATCCACACCTAGTATGGTGAAGCCCTACTCATCTAAATATTTTATTTGCCTTTGAAATAAATATTTTCAATCTAGTTTTGAGTCCATATCTTCTTGTCTAAGTGTGTGAAGTATTTCATAGAATAATTACAAGTGATAACTATACATAATTGTGTTCTCTTTACTCTTTCATGTTTGTTATAAGTAGTTCTCCCTCTAAGAGGTCACATGAAGTGTAGTTAGTGTAATTTTCTATATCTAAGTCTAAGAAGTATCAGTACTATCTAGAATATGACCTCTTGTTCACTCACTTTGATAATTTCAATGCATATCACCTCCACGTTTGAAACACTTATGTTAATGTAATCTAAGATGTTGAAATTAGTATTATGAGTCATCTTTCATAGTGTAAGTGTATGGTAGTCAAGTTGTGAAAAATTTGGTGTATCACCTCATTAGAATAGGTTAATTTTGTTTTCTTTCTATCCCTTTTTATCCAAGCAAGAAATTAGTGTAGGAGATAATCTATTAAAGACTAATCTAGGTAGATATCCCTTAAGTTATTAGGTTTACTTCTATTATAGGCAACCCATAGGTCTAGAGGTAATCCAATGTTTTACCCAATTTAGAGAAGGCTTGAACAACCTATATAGGGTGAAATATTGAGTTTCAACAGTTCTTTCATTCCCTATGTGACTATTATCTCAGACATATCTTATCAAGGTGAATTATGGTCTCGACAATATCACAGTTGTATACATGTGTTGTAGAATATATGTGTTCTAAGCCAATACTATAAACCCACTCATTTAACTTAAATTTCCTCTTGAAGTTTAACATCCTCAACCTATCTTGAAATTTGAATAAAAGGAAGACTTTTCAAGTCAAAAAGAGAAGGAGAGTGAAGAGGAAGTTGAGGACAATGTGGCTAAGCAGCATGCCTCCCCAACATTTAATACTAAATACCCTATATACCTCAATTACTATGATGATATCCCTCCCAATTCCACAAAGAGTATTCCCACTTTCAATAGTGAAGGTCCTACCACCTCAAGTGAGCATATTAGGGACATTTCTAACTTTTAAAACGTCCATAATGTCACTAAAATTAACATTATAGTCAGACTAGTTACAATGTCACTTAGGGGAAAACTCCTTGATTGGTATAAGATATGATTAGGAGGATGTATCACCACTTGGAATGATTTTGGAGAGTTGTTAACTCAAATATTTTAAGATAAAAGTGATCACACATCAACCATTCATCAACTTAATGCGATTCAAATAGGTCCTAAATAAATTATGTTTGACTTCAATGAGAGGTTTTAAAGAATATGGTATAGGCTTCCACCTCCCATCAGAATCCATACAAATTTTATTTTCCCTACATACCTAAGAGCTATTGGGACTGATATATGTCATGATGTAATCTATGGGTCGGTACACTTTGCTTGAATCCTATGATATAGAAATTTGGGTTGAGAATGGTTTGATAGAAGATGGTAAGAAACCTATAAAATTATATATGACTACTCTACCTAATATGTCTTCTAGTTCTCCAAGTCTTTCCCCAGTTCTAAGTTCAAGCAATAAGTCTAGAGCTACCCCAAAGAAGTCATAAGATACCTTTGATTAGTAGGTAAGATCTAAAGCCTTAAAGGGTAAAGTTAGGTAACTAACTCTATAATATGGAGTTAACCAAAAACATTATTCATATCCTCCACAATACAATAAGTTCCCACCTCAAAAATATGGTCAAGGGATGGGACAAAGTCAGCCTAACTTTAATATGCCACCAAATAGCTATAATCCAACCTCTGCTCCCAACACAAGATCCATGGTTCCATTCTATAGTAACTTGGTCTAAGGAGAGGAATGGTAACCTCAAGGATAGTATATGAATGATAATGAAGGTAAAGTAAAATCTTTGGTATCTCAAGGAGGACCTACTCCTTAATTAACAATAGAAGATGAGAACTTCATGAAAGTTGAAACAAATAAAGGATGGCAGCTTCAAGGAGTGAGCCTTTCAAAATTTCAAGTGGAAGATACATTTATCCTCATTCAGACTACTTCAGTTGCAGACAACATAGTATCAAATAGGAAATAATTTTGTATATGTTCATGGTGTTGATATAAGTCCAAATAAACCTCCCATAAAGTAGCAAGGTGTGAATACAAGTGTGGCAACCCCTACAAGTTCGACACCTTTTCAAAATCAGAATGTATGAGGGGTGACTCAAAGTACTCCATTGACTCAAAATAAAGAACTTATTTTCCTTAAATAATTTAGGAAAAGGTGGGTTTTCATTATTTTAATATCATTTATTCGTTAAAGAATGCTAATACTAGTATCTCTCTTTGGGAAGTGTTCCACATGCCTAACCAAAAAGAACTACTTCAAGAGTAGCTATCCAAAATCCACATCAGCCTTCAACCATCAAGGCATGATATTTTATCCCTCACTAATTATCATAATCATATTTTTTAACCCTATACCAAATTTAAAAATCCACCACATTTTTATCTCTCACTTAGTGTAGGAGACAAACTTTTTCACATTTGCATTCTGGATAGTGGGGCAAGTATCTCAGTTATGCCCAAACTTATACCAAACAAGTTGGGATTGAAATATAAGACATATATAAAGGGATTTTAAGAACTTAATGGGACAAAAGCTAATTAAATAATGCTCATAAAATTTTTGAGAGTATTCTTTCATGATTGTTTAAGCTTTTTATTCCTTCAATAATATTGGCATTAGATTTCTTGCTCACTTTGTTATTTACCTATCAAGGGAATTCACCACCATGATAGGAGGATATATCTCAATTGATTGGTACTTCTTGGAATTTAAAATAATGTATGGAGAAAAGGTGGATATTATAACATATCTATTGGCCAAGTTTCACAATAAGCCATATGTAGAATCAAACTCTAATCTGAATGATATCATTAATGATCAAGAAGAGTATGTTATGGATGATGGATCATATTACATACTTGAAGATGTCTTTGATCCTTTCCTAGATGAGTATGGCATTGATACTTATGTAAATTATCCATATACTTTCATTGAAGAGACATGCCTTGGCACATACATCATCCATGAGGAAGGTGATGAACATTTTAAGGTAAGCCTTGATAATATTTTACAAAAAGATGGTGAGGGTAATTACCTTATTCATATGCTTGATTATGATGGTTTTCAAATTATGGTACATAAATATAATGAGGAAGACAATGTCATTATACCTACCCAAGACATAGTAGTCCATGGATGTGATAGCCATGAAGAAGAAGATGACCTATAGTAGTAGTTACATGCCATAGTTTAAGAGTTTAAACAACTGAGTAAGCTAACTCCCTTTCCTAAAAATCATGAACCTGATAGTAAGGTTATTTATGAACCTTGTAAACATGAAAGAGAGTGTTCTATTGAGCATGATAATGAGTTAATAACCAATATCAAGAAATTTTTAGTCATGAAGATATCTAATAAAGCCAAGGCAAAAATGTGGGTAGTTGAAGAATAGTCTGAACCTTAGTCTGAAGTTAAACCACTTTAAGACATGTTAGATCAACAAGAACACAAGTTTTATGTTTCTATAAATAAGTTACATCATGTTCAAGAATAAGTTAAATTTGAGACAACTTTCATGACTTCAAGTGATTAGTTTGAGGAGTGATAAGTGGACATGACATAGGTCAAGCAGACTATAAGCTCAAGCAAGCTTATTGAAAGGCTAGATGGAGTGTTCATGAGAAATCAAAAATATAAAATTTATACTAATATAATATTCAAATATGGTAAGTAATATGAATATCTCCATAAACAAGTGTTCATTTATAAGTATGCCTCATACAATGGATTGAATTTATGGAACACTAGTGAGGTAAGAAGCATTATCTTTGACCCTAGTTAAAGCAATGATGATTTTTGTTTTAGCTCAAGTGTTTGAGGTCTTATAAATATTAGGATAGGTGTGATTTAATTTATTTTTTGTGTGTGTTTTCCCTAAGTGCTTAGAGAGAAAATGTGTGAGTTTGGTGTCCTCTTTTGAGTGTTTGTTTCCTTGATTATGTTTTGTGTAGTTTTTTATCCTCTCAAAGGCATTTTAGTGTCAAGTACAATGTATATGTGACTCCATTTCCCAATGGATATGAGAAGGAAACTGGTCCTTATCATAAATGGCATATTACCACTAGGAAATTTCCAAAATGTTGACTAAATTTGACCCTAGTTCAAATTTGGTCAAACCCCCTATATATCCATACTTGTCATAAGGTCTCCTAGGTTTGAATTAGTTCCATGGTAATTAATGAGGTCAAATAATATGTTTTTTCCTTGGTTATATTTGTCTAAGTTGGTCTTATGTCATCTTAGGCCATGTTTTGGGTTATTTAATGAAATTGTATGGTTTTCAAAAAAGGAAATATGTGCCAAAGTTTAATATAATCTCCCACATGTTAGATAATGTCAGGGAACTATTTGAAACCAAAACTATGATAGGTTAAACATAGATTCAAGAATATAAACTATAAACAAAGGAGTTTTAAGCAAATTGTATGGATTATATACTTGATATGGAATGTGTGACTACTTTAGAGATTCTCCTTAAATCCATAAAATTCACTTCCATGCTTAGATGGATTTTATATGTCCAAAAATGACAAAAATTGACCTCTCTCTCTCATCACTCTATTGGGTAGGTTAATAAAGTCAATTGGTTTACACTTGGTATGGACAGGAGGAGGATAGTTGAGATGAGCGAACTTTTTCTATGTTAGTACTCCATATGTACTTAATTTAGTGTATATAATTTTTGGTTTTGTGGTCTATGCTCTATGAACAATATTTAATTGTTGATACCTTCAAGTTTCATGCACATCCCCAATGGCTTTAATTATCTTCTCTATTTGCATTGATCTGAGAAAACCATGTGGTTTATGGGATCTTCAAGAGTATGGACATACTTTTCATATGGTTTTTAGTCTATTTTTCATGTGTGGATATCAAGGAAAAAAGAATACTATCTAATTATGCTAGTATAAGATAGCATTGATGTTTGAAGAATAGTGTTTCTAGTTACAGAGTTTTAACCTCCTATAAATGGCTTCTAGACAAATATAATATTTTTTTTGTAACCTAATAGAGAATGTTTTATCATATTATTCATATAATTTTTGTTCTTAAGAGTGTCAATGATGATATAGAAGGCCTAACACTTGATACTGTCAAATAACCTTGAAGTAGACATCTACAAGTTTCATATTCAAACATAAAAGAAGGATCAAGACTTGAGAGAAAGCATAAAGGTTTCCAAATATTTTGAACATAACTAAGATCTTGAAAAAAGATCATGAACCTATTAAAATGTTATTAGGGTGATAATGAGGTTCTATCTTAGCACACAGTTATATACCATATAGACCTAGATGTAGTCTTCAACATGGTTTGAAAGTCAATACAAATGAGATAGAGTAGTGTTGAAATGAAGGTGTTTGAATTCAATTGAGACATTCAACCAGGTTTGAGAGCATATAAAAGACCATTTTGGTAATGGTGAAGCCATTTCACACAGTCAAATTTAGATCCTTTATCCACAAAGTTAGAAACTTGTCAATGAGAATTTTTACCTTAACTTCGTTGAATGAGGTTTTTTGCTCATACAATGTGTCATATATTGGTAAAGGTATATGAGGTCTAAGAAAGTATAATCTGTTCATTATTTCAGCCTAGATGGAGATGTCACTCCTTAAAATGATAGGAAGTTGTTTGATCACAAGAGAATGAATGTTGAGTGACTTTCAATTCAATCAAACTCCCATTTTAAAAACTTAATAAACATAATTCCAAATAGCCATATGATTCTTGAACTACAAATCTATATTGCAATGATGGTAGAGGGTTGAGAACATGATATCAACACAAGAGGAAAGTCTAGTCATGTTTGATGTGGCCCTAATGAATCAAAGGAAATCAAAGGAGAGAAGCATAATAATCAAGCATAAATTAGCACCTACATGAACCTTATGAATCCTCTAATGCACTCCTATAATTTGATAGTCTATAGACTAGCTTAAACTCATTAAAGGTGCAAGTTTGTTTGATAGGATGTGGTATAGCATGGATTATCACGTTGAAACCACTTAGATAGTGGTGTCATCACACTCTATGTGATTCTTTGAGATGAAATAAATAGAGTATAAACTGATCAAATATACCTAATTCTTAGTCAATCATAACACTGCATATAGTCCTTATAGACCTAGAAACCAGTATAGATAATTTGAAGCATTGGGAGCTCTAGATAGGTGATCTAATCTTGGAAATTTGTATAGATGGAATTTAAACCCTAATAAATCCATCAATATTCTCATTTTTTTCATATAAATATGTTAATTTCCCTCTATTTTATCTCATATAGACTTGATTTAGATATGAAAAAATGTGAATAAACACCTATAGTCACTGGAAACCACTCAGAGTTGGTCATATACAATCAAACACAATTAGGCCTATTATGCATGTGAGTAGGAATAAACCCTTAGGGTTCCTAACATGGTTAAAAATACCACATAACCTTTCAAATTAATTTTTTAACCTTTATAAGGGAGTGAAGGATTGGTAAGATCCATCAAGTTGTATAGAAATAGCTCAAATTGGTCATCTTGGCCTAATTTGATCTCAAGCATACTCAAAATGCTTAAAAAGAGCTTGAGATCCATATTAATTTTTATCATATTTGTATAGATAGTGTACATGGTGATTACATTAGCTAGGTATAGTTGTGTGGGGTCCTTAACGCTATCTTAGTGGAATTTATTTGAGGTTTGAACATCTAAGTTTTATGACTCAACGTTAAGAAGCTAAGAGACCTATAACCTAAAACCCTTGTGTGAACTTGATGGAGAAAAGATCATTATATATGCATAAAAAAATGTCCAAGTGATCTTCAAAGATTTTTTTACTTGTTTAGGACCCTCTCATTCTCCTTGAAACACAACTTTTCTATTCTATCACTTGTATGAACAAACCTAATTCTTGGTTTTTTGTAACTTTTTATTTGTTTCATAGGTGTAGAAAGGAATAAACAAATTAATGTCATTATAAGAGGTGTATATGGAATTTATATAAATATTAATACTAATTTATCACCTCATTTAATCATGTCAACCCTTATGCTAAACTATTCATTACAATTGGTCTTGAATGGATAGTGAGAAGGCAAAGTGACTGCATAAGTGTGATAGTGAGAAGAGTGATGCTAAGTATCCTAAGGTATATTTTATATAAAAAAAGATAAATAGGGATTGTATATTTATATAAAACCCTTGAAAAAAATCTCCATGAGTAACTAAAAGCAACTTAAGTGACAAATGTGGGAATTGAGACCTAGAGAGCTAGTGAGTGGTTGCAAATAGTGAATGATAAGTGGTGCATGAGAGGATATTAATCAGAGAGGCATAGAAGACTATCACTATCATATTTTCAAATTAAAATGTTAGGAAATATGTGGAAATAAATCATATTTCAATTTTAGATAGTTGAGTGGATTACTCATTAATAAGGTAGTTTTAAGAGAGATAATGAAGAGTTCTATGCTAACTTGAGGAAGATACTATGCTTCAAATTGACACATATTCATGATAACTTATTGAACACTTTTCCAACTCATTATCTTGAATTTAAATAGTTTAAAAGTCTTGACACTTGTCCTTTTGACCCTTTTATTTCTCTTTTTCTCTCTCCTCTCTTATGCTTTATATATATAAGCCTTTTTATCTTTGTAATTTATCAACACCTACTATGATGAAGCCATGATGGTCTGAATACTATATTTGACTTTAAAATAAAGATTTATTATCTATTTTTGAGTTAATATCTTATTTTATAAGTGTGTGAAGTAGTGAATAGTATAATGAAAAGTGATAACTATCTATCTGTATGTTCTCTTTACTCTTTCATGTTTAGTGTAAGTAGTTCTCCCTCTAACAAGTCACATGAGGTGTAGTTAGTTTAATTTTATATATCTAAGTGTAAAGAGTAGCATTAGTTTCTTAAATTTGACCTCTTTTTCACTCACCTTGAGAAGTGCAATTCATATCCCCTCCATGTTTGAAACACTTATGTTAGATTAGTCTAGAATGTTGAAATTAGTATTATGAGTCATATTTCATAATCCAAGTATTTGGTAGTCAAGTGGAGATCAATATAGTGTATCACATCATCAAAATAGGTTACTTATTTTCAATTTTTCCATTTTCATCCAATTAGGTAAGTATTATAGGTGATAGTCTATCAAAGACTAATCTAGGGAGCTATCCCTTAAACCTAGAGGTTTACCTTTGCTATAGGCAACCCATAAGCCTAGAGGTAATCCAAAGTTTCAATCAATTTATATAAGGCTTGAAAAAACTCTCTAGGATAAAGTATTGGGTGATAATACCAAAATCAAGAATTTCCAAGTGATTATTTCCATACAACCTCAAATCAAGGATGTAGGTAGACTTTGCATGATTAACATGATCATGAACTCCACTAGGTGAAAAAATAAGTTTTAAAGTAAAATCTCAAATCACTGAGATTTTAATTCAAGAGTTTCATTTGTTTATGATGGATTAAGGGGAAATAACTCTCAACATCCTTAAATATTAATGGCATGTTTCTCAGGATTCTTAAGAGCATATACAAGTCTAATAGGTCTATAAAGTTTTTTGTAGGATTTTTTAGGATTACATTACTAAATAAGATGTGTTAGAAGAAATAGAGCTCTAATATAAAAGGAAATAAGAGCCTATCAAACTCTTCAAGTGCATACCCAAGTCTCCATGACCTTTTTGATTCAAAACAAGGATTCAAATCATGGTTTAGGGGTAAGTAGACATGTAATGTATTGTATAACCTCAATACCCTTCAAGGAAAGTTGTAGGCTTGTAAAAAGAGGGAAATGAACATTATAGTTTTAAATAGTTAAAATGCTTCTCAATATCCTTTAGAACCTTTTTATATCTTATGAAAATGTTTCAATTATTGTGAGGGAGGTGAGCATGTTATGGATTTAAAATTCTTATAAGGTTACAAGCAAGGCGCAAAAGTTTTCCCAAGACTAAATTAGACCTTTATAGGTCTATCCCATGAAGTTTTAGGACTTACCAATGAGTGAATGAAAAATGATGAAAAGAGTTGCAAGATGATAAGGACTACATATGAAAAAACAAGCCTACAACCCACCTATAATCCTATTCATTAAGAGAACTCTTATGAGATTAAATGAGTAAATAGTTCATGAGTCTAATGATCATAGATAGAAGCCTACAAAGAAAGTTGTGGAGAGAGATAAAAGAGTTTTAGGATCCAAGAAAGCCTTTCTTATTTGATCAAGATTCATTTGATCAATATTCAAGCTTATCCTCAAGGCTTACCAAGGATATTATAGACCAAAATTTGACTTTCTCAAGAATATGAGGCCTAAAACATTACTATTATAGATTTAAATCCCCCATGGTGGGGTTTTAAAACATGTTAGATAAAACTTCTCATGATCAGTATACAAAAATCTAGCTTCAACTTAAGATTTTTTAGATTTTATGCAAGCCAATTGGTATATTTAAGAGGCTTATGACCAGGTTATAGGTATTTTTGATAAGATTAAGTTATTCCACAATCAAGGAAGGTTATGATGGTAAGTACAGTTATAGAAGGGAGTTATTACATTTATTGACAAGGCATGATATTACATTAAAGAAGAATAGAAGCCAAGCAAAACATGAGAATACAGACTCCAATAAGCCTATTGCAAGTTTATAAACAGGATGGGAGAGAAAAATGGGACTATCAGGCATAAGAAGTAGATTTTTTGGACTCTCAATGAATTATTATGAGAAACAAAGATGATACATAAACTTATCTACCTCTCCTAGAGATCATCACGTAGACTTCAAGGTGAATTTTAATTTGATTATGTTCTTATAACCTGTCAAGCATGACTATGAGTGAAGATCAATGGACATAAAGATCATGGTGAGTATGTGAGGCATTGAAACTAATCCTAGAGAGGTGTAACTCCTTATATGGAGTGGAGTGATGGTCAATCCTAGTCAAATACAATTTTAATTGGTGTGGTAGGTTTTTTTTTAATTCAACCATGTAATCAACTTTGACATGTAAATGTGGTTAGAGGGATGAGCTATGACAATTAATGTAGGAGTTTACAATGTGTATCATCCCTATATGAGCATATTCATCACCCAAAAGTCTATCAAAGACAAAAATATTAGTAATTTAGGACTCATCTCTACTCCTATACCGATATTGCATGAGAGACCATCAATGTGGCAGGCCTAGTGCATTGATGAGATGTGAATGCTCCTATTTTCCCTTTGATTTATCTCTTAGATAGGATGAGTATTAATGTAACAACTATATTTATGTAGTATATTAGTATGTTTTTATTCTCTCTTGCCTCTCATTTCTTATATATGGTTGGAAATGCCTTATTTTATAATCAATCTACTAGGTATAAAAAAACATTACTTATGTAAAGACTTTTAATGATGGATTTAAGGCTGTGAATTGAATAAAGACTAATTTTTACCTTGTCCATTTCTTTTATATTATGTGATTTTAGTGTTTTTCTTATCTACACTTGTGGAAGAGAGTTTTTCCTTTGTGTAGGTGCATTTCCTTTCACTTTAGTGCAATTGGGTAAGTCTTTTGCAAGTTATATGTTGTGTTTTAGATGGTTATGTAGGTGATTAGTTGTGTAAAATCATTGACTATGTAATATATAGGTCGTATTAACTATCTATTATAGTTTTAGCATAGATCACTACCTCCATATGAAACATTTATTCTTGAGAGACCTAATTTGGAGATTTTGTAGAGAGAAATTTAGTTTTTATCAGTCCTATTATGTTATTATAATAAGTTAGAGGAGATATTAACATATTGGCGAATCACCTAAATTTAATTTTTATTATATTATCTCTCTTTTCATGAACATAGAGTCTTAACATAGCTTAGATAGGCCTTATTAGTTTAGGTTTTAGGACTACAACTTGATCTTAAATTAGGTGCACTATGATTTGAGGAGTTGGCCTTCTCTAAATATTCACTCATATCATAGGTCATCCAAGATAAAGGATTTTTTCCATTATGTTATTTGAAATAAGACTTAGGAATTTACATGAAGCATTTTAACTTGCTAATAATTTTCTTAAAATAAACACTTGTAGCTTTGGATCTACACAACAAGCCTATGTGTTACTAATTGATTTCCAGTGCATAAGTACATTTTTTGGTAAAATATGAAAATAAATATATGAATAGAGTGGATTATATAGGGGGTTAGGATCTTATTCTTTATAAAATGATTTTTTTATGATCCTAATTAGCAAAAGTATTCTCATCAATTTTGATTACAAATTCGAAAAAGGGTTTAAATTTTATTTGAAATTTTAAACTGGAGGGTTTCTTTTATTTGATATATATATATATATATATATATATATTTATTATTATTTAAAAAACTAAAAAAATTGAGGGAATTTTTTTATTATTTAAGAAAAGGATTTTAAAAAGTTTGGTAGGCTCTCCACCTAGTTTCCCACATTTGACCACCATTTTGCCACCCTTGCCACCCCGTACTCCTCCCATCCACCAATCCATCATGACCACTTGTAGTCCATCCTCCCACCACCTCATATTCTTCCATTCCATCCAACATTATTGTCAATGCCATAATAAACCACCACCTACCACCTTGTCCTTTAATTATTACCATAAATGTGACCATTTTATTCATAGCTTTTTGCCCCTACTTTCCCATAATATTCATTACCCTTGAATTCAAATAATCCTCTCCAACTTTTGTTTATGTATAGACCAACCATCCTCCACCACATTTGGATAATACAAATGCTATATTCCTTTTCTCCCCTGAGAATGACCACCCCTCACCACCTTTATCTCCACTAGCACTATGTGTCCCACACATATACCTAGCCTACAAGATTTTCTCCATACAAATACTAAAACAACATTTTATCCACTTGATTTCTTCATACCTACCTTTAAACTATCCATCAACCTATGGTATTCCCACTTCATTTTAGAGTTTCTTCACCTACTCCATAGTAATGGTATTAATTTTTGCATTTGGTACTATTTGATCAAATTTGAAGCATGGGAAATGCTCATTATTTATATATTTATGGCTCAACTAGTCATTTAAAACTACCAAGATACCTTATTTAATTTTTACACCCACCACTAAAATGTTGTTAATAACCTTGGTTTCCATTGTTGACCACATATGGCTTTTATTTCAAACAAAATTAAAAATTTCCACATTTAGTTTTGAGTTTGTTTTTGGAGATAATGGATATTAAATTTTAATAATGGAATTTTGATTGGGGGAAGTCAAGCTTTCAATCCTTCCCCATCTTATTTTTCAATGCGTAGCTTTCTAAAAGGCATTTTTGACCAAAAGAATATTAATTTGTGGGGCATGGTTTTACAAGTGGTCAGACCCATCAACACTTTTTTTACCAATATAAACAATAAATTTTCCACTTGGAAATTTATAGCCTTCATTATTTCATGTTCCATTTCTATCAGACCCACCTCTATTGAGAATTTTTAAAACACTCTTGTAGAATTTTACTTATATCTTGAGCATAACTAGGAAATAGGAGGAGATTATTGTTGCATTAATAATATGGTTCTAACATATTCCATGCATTATATTCATTTTATTTATAATCTACATGAAATTTTAAATTGTTTTTAGATTTATAGATACCTTATTTATGGTTGAACATTTCCCAACTCTAAACTACATTGTATCTACACTTAGGACACTTTTGAGGTGTTATTTTCTTAAAGTGCATATTATTTTTCCTATAATCCATATTTATGATTAAATAGAGTCATATTATATAGAAACAAAATAAAAGATTCCCATTTCAACTCATTTTCAACAAGTTGATTATTTTTCTAAACTCCATCACTATAAACAATCAGGGAAAAGTATTTGGTAACTTAACTCCTTATAAAGTTCAAAAAATAATTTTGGTGGATAAACACTTGATTAGAAGACTCTTGAGGATTATTATTTATTCCTATTTCAATGCGCATGTGGTTAATGTGTTATCTTGATATTTGGACATTTATATTTTGGCATAGTTATGATTTTTACCATGTATCCTTCAAGGTAAGTTTATTGGTTAGTTTTATTATTCTATAGATACTCATTTAATGATCCTTTATTATCACCTTATCATTCTCTTTTTTATTATGAGAACTTTGTGACCTAATGTAAACACATTAATGCATGCAAATAACATATTGAAAACCAATAATGATATTATATTCTTTGAGGTTTATTTACTTTAGGAAGATATTGTTAAGTTTGTAAAGGAAAATGAGGTCTCAAAATCATACAACATGATCCTCCTCAAAAAACTTGCATTCAAAGAGTCACTCATCTACTCTTTAAAATTAAGTGTTGTAATTTTATAAGAGCACTTTAATCATGTGGAACACAAAACTAATACACTTTTTTTGCTTTCAAGAATTACTTATAACTATGGAATTACATCCCTTGGATGCACTCCTAGATTGTGATCTACTTGACATTAATGATATCATGATCCCACTAAAACTATAGTTGCCTTTATCACAACTCACTCTACTCTTGATCACACTATAGATGTGCTAAATTGATTTTGAGAATCACATTATTAATTTTGGTTCTTATCTTATCTAAACTATTGTCCCCCAGAAATATCACTCATTTTTGGGACAACATTTGAACTATTTTGGTCCTAAAAACCAAAATTGTCTCTTCCTTTTTAAAAATTTGTCCTAGGAATTCAAATTCCTCATTTTTCAAGCTTCTCAAAAATCTACAGACTCTGTAGGAAGAGAAATCTATGGACTCTACAGACCAAGGTTCAACGAGCTTCACAAGTTGATTTATATGGACTTTGTAGGAAAGGAGCAAGCTCTCAACACTTAGGTGATTTCAAAGTTGGTTCAATGACTAGGTTCAACCAAAAGAGTTCATTAGTAAGCTTCTAAGAAAGGATTGAACCGTTGAACCTCGAACCATTTTGGTTCAATGGGCTCAACAGGTTCAAAGGTTCAACATCACCATCAAGAGTTCAACCGCTTCTAGGTTTAAAGGCTTCCTCAGTCATGTTCAAAGGTTACTAAAAGTAGGTTTAATCAAAAGAACAAGTTTTTGAGGCTTGAACCATTGAAATGTTGAACCAATTTGGTTTAAAGGTTTAATGGGTTTAAGGTTCAACAACTTCAACGCATTTGGTTCAAAGAGGATCAAAAGGACTTAGCCAAATCAAAGGGAATGAACCATTGAATTGTTGAACCAAAGCTTGGTTCAACGGTTGGTTCAATGCTTTGGTTAATTTAGTTGGTTCACTCGGTTCAAAGCTTGGTTCATCTACTTGGTTTAAAGATTGGTTCATTGGCTTGGTTCAATCAAAGGGATCATTGGCTTGGTTCAAAGCATGGTTCAAAGCTCAGTTCAATGGTTGGTTCAATGCAAAAGTTCAAAAGAGCCTCTCAAAGGACAAGTGCCCTTGTGGAGGGAACTTGGTCAATAAAAGCACCCTTTGGAAGGGTCATTTTTGAAGAAGCTACAAAGGTAAGTTCTTTCAAAATTTTGTCTAAGGCAGTCGAAGGATAAAGGGATTTCCTTTGGGAAAAAGACTAAGGCAAGAAACAATTCTTTCAGACTTTTATCCAAAGGAATTCCTTCAGATAAAAAGTCTGAAGGAATTTGGGAAAGAAGCTACAGGAAGAAAACCTAAAGGAATTTCCAAAGACAAAAGACAAAGCAATCAAAACAATTCTACAAACTTTTTGTCCATGGGAAAATGTATACAGAAAAAGCCCATGGGAAAGTGTCTGTGAAAAAATCTTCTAGGAAAGTTATGAAGGATGATGAAAGGCCACTGAAGGACCCCAATGGGTAGGTGCCCTTGTGGGGGACTCTCGACTGCCAACTTAAAAGACACTCCCCCAAAGCTGAAGGGTCACCTTCCCTTTAGGAGGATGTAAAACAAAGGACTTAGTGACACTCCAGAATAAAGAAGCCTAAAAGCCATCCAAAGACCACCTGAAGGGAAAATACCCTTATGGGGGACTCTTCCTGACCCAAAGCAAATCATTTCTTAAGGCTCAAAAGGTAGGTCCCCTCTAGGAAATATCAAATGACAAAACTGAAGGAATTGCTAAGGAAAGTGACGTGCCTATGGATGTCAAAGTTATGACAATGAAATAGCCATTGATCCTTGTAGTTTTAAGTCTATGGACCCGAATGCATTCAAAGGCTTTAAGGCCAAGACTAGTAGGAAGTGACTAAAGAACAAAGCATCAAATTGAATCAAGGACCCAATTCAATTAACTAGAAAAGGAGGAATGATGAAGAAATATTAGATCCCTAGGTAGACATTGAAAGATGTAAACCTTCAATAGTGTGACTTGTTTCTCTACATTGAGAAAAGAAAATGGGTAGATGCCCCTAAATTATATCCTATCTTCTTAACAAATTTCAATGCAACATGGTGTGTTATTATTCCTGAGTCCTTCTTGAAGAGGCCATATAAGGGACTCTCTTTTATTGTAAATGGATCTCTCTCTGACAATTAGAAACAAAACTCTACCCAAATTGAAAGGCATTACTAAGACTTTGAGCTCAGATTGTTGATCATATTTTGTTATTGGAATAAGAAAGCAAATGACTTTTCAGACTTTGTGCTATGATATCTTTGTTGTTGAGGAAATTGTTCTTATGTCTTTTTCCTTGATAAATTTGTTGTTCCTTTAATTCAACAAGTAGAATTAGTGAAAGTATTCAGGAAGGTGTCCTGAAGTCAACTGTGGAGAGACTTTGTGCCCCCATAATTACCTTTAGTGTTTTTTTTTAAATTTCTATGTAAAGGACCTTGGGATGACTTTGTGCCCTCATTCTCCTTTATATCTCATGGTTGGGCAATTCAGGTGGAGACTTTGTGCTACATCTCAATTTGCTGGTTACTACATCCTTAGTTACATTTTGCTTTTACTACTAGGAGTATTCTTATGGCTTGCTAAATAGTACGTCTAAAAGAAGAGGAGTGCTTTCTATCATTTCCCTTGAGTTTTTCCTTTGATTTGCATGCATCATCTCTGAAGAAAGAGAGATGGATGGTTTATTCTACCCTTGAGTATTATTTATTGTTTATATATATATATATATATATATAGCATATCCATAGGGAACCTCCGCTTGATGAGATGAGAGATTAGTCCCCTTTTGATGTGGTAAACATACACATTTGGATGACCAATCTTCCTACTTTGGCTGATCAGACCTATTTTGTTTATCAGTACACTGATCGACAAAATATTCAACCAACAATTTTTGGTGAATTTGTTGGGGGTATAACCCATTATCATTATAACCCTTATCCATTATAGACTATGGTGATTCTATTTCATGTCTTACCCATTATTCATTGTAGCCTTACAATCTTCTTCCACCTCCATTATTTTATCTTGTCTGCAAAACTAGAGCTGTTGGGAAAGAGTGCACAATTTGAAGCCTCAAGCATCAAGCTGAAGCTGAGCTAGTCCTTTTCCACTTTTGTTTTGTAATCTAGCCACTCTATCTAGATTGGTTATCTCTACTTTTCTTAATTAAATCGTGGCAGTTTGAGGCCCCTTGGGTAACTCTTTTGGCCCACTCAACTTGACTCCAACTCTGCATGAACTCCCATGTAGTTCAAGAAAGAATTTCCCCAATTTTTTTGGTGATGGAATAGTTTGCCTTGATGAACACATTACAGCCTTTAGCATATCCTATGGTGTTATATGGGTGGAATTTGAAGACGTGGTAGTTAAGTTTTTTGTGGAGACACTACAAGGTGCTACTGTAGACTAGTTCTACCATCTGCAAGCTGGATCAGTGACTAACTGGGAAACACTCAAAGCCAAGTTTGAATCAAGGTTTAAGCCCAAAAAAGATGCACATGCCTTACTGGCCTAGCTCACTTAGATGAAAAAAGAGCCTCATGAGCCTATGAGGGATTTTATTGCTTGGTTTGACAAGCTGAGGCACATGATTCCCATTGTTTCCCAACCAACACCTCAAAACCTCAAATGATTCTTCATCAATTCACAACTACCTAAAGTGAGTTTTTTGCTAAGATGAGATGGTCATATAGATCTTGTTGTATCTTAACTTTTGGCCACTGAGGTAGAAGATGACCTCTTCTTAGTAGGGAAGATAAGAAGAGATCTAAACAAAAATAGACTCTCATCATCTTCTAAATACTCACACACAGTTACCACTGACCCAATGGTACAAAAGCTGGCAAATGAATTACTAGCCTTGAAAAGGCAAATGGCACAAGGTATGTCTTTTGCTCCTCTATATAAAGATATACCAAGGAGGACATTCCCTAATCAACCATATCAAGGCAATGCTACCAGAAGTCAAGGGCAACCAAATCATCTTCCTCCCCCACAAAGGAACCTTGCCCTTGAAGCACCTCCAACCAACTTAGTAGTTGGATATCTAGCAAAAGAGCATGTTTCCTATTTCCAACTTGAGTTTGAGCAAGAAAATGGTGTTGATCTCTTCAGGGAGGATCTAAAAGAATCAACTAGTAACTCCCACATTGGTTTCTTGAATTTCCAAGATGAACCCAGAAGTGAAGGTGAAACAGTCAAAGGATCATATGTAGTATTCACCAGGTCTAAGAATTAGTCAGACCAATAGGCCAACAAAGAGAAGATAGAGGAGCAACCCTAACTAGCAATTTCAATTGTTGAGCAAGGAACCCCTCTTCCTTTTCAGTCAAAGGACCCAGTGATTGAAAAAAAAGTAAATACATCAAACATCTCTACTCCTAATTCAAATTTGTAGGTTATTCCTCCCCCTCCCAAAAACCAAAAGGATGAACTCCCATCCTCTCTTCTAAGTCCATCTTAGTCATTTGCCATGATTGATCATGTCAAGAAATCAAAAATTTAGATGACTAAGTTTGAATCCCTGAAAGCCAATTCGGAGCAATTAAACATTAATGGAGAACCAAGTGTCGATTTGTTTGAGGAAAAAACTATAGTTACCCAAACATCAGCCCCTGTAGATCAAATTCTATTTAAGCCTTTAGGCAAGGGTAATTACTTCTTGACCATAGAGGATGCTCATGTCTCAGCTGATGAAAGCCCCATAGCTGGCAATCTAGAATTTGATCTAAATAAGGCATCATAAGAATTAGTAAGGTGTAGTGCAAATCAAGAAGGATCTTCCATCTCCCATGAAGAGAAATCTGATAGAAGATTAGCTTCTAATGATGCTTGGATCATAGAATCTGATGGCAGCAATTCTTCCATAACTAGATGCAGATCTCTGTTGCTCAGATTAAAGACTACTCAAGATGAAGAGATCAAACTCATTCACACCAAATAAGGTGCTAATATACTTGTTTGTTAGGAGTTTGATGTTGATAATCAAAGCATGTGTTGGACTGGACCAGTAGAATAACAAGCTATGGTGGTGGACCATACTACTATATTCCAAAATTAGCAAAAGGAACTCTCTGTAAGGAGAGCAAAGAGTTATGGTTTTTAGTTTGAAGACCACATCTTTCCATGGAGAAAGAAGAAGAAAAGACCAAGAGGAAGATGCAAAAAAATGGTTTCCTAGTGGAGAGCTCCATTTTCCCATCACCGTTTCTAGGGGCAAAATGTCTTCTTGTTGGTTTATCAGGATGGCACACTCTTTTCACTGCCTCACAATGGGTATCATCTGAAACACTTCAACTCTTGAAGTATCAGATCATTACATCTATACATATGTATATTTGTATAGTTTTTAATTCTATTTTGTTTTGTTTGTTTCCTTTCTGATGCCTTCCATTTTTGGGTAACATGACTCCATAGCCCAATGGTACACATGAAGACACTAGAAGTTCTAGATTCTACTCCCTTTAATTCTTTTTTATAATTGATAGAAGTTCCCCAACTAGAGCCAGTTGTTGTCCCCCAAAAATATCACTCATTTTTGGGACAACATTTGAACTACTTTGGTCCTACAGACCAAAATTGTCTCTTCCCTTTTCAAAATTTGTCCTAGGCATTCAAATTCCTCATTTTTCAAGCTTCTCAAAAATCTACAGACTCTACAAGCTTGAGTCTATAGACTCTATAGGGTTGAATCTACGGACTCTCCAAGAAGAGAAATCTATGGACTTTGTAGACTAAGGTTCAATGGGCTTCACAAGTTGATTTCTACAGACTCTCTAGGAAAGGAACAAGCTCTCAACACTTAGGCAATTTCAAAGCTGGTTCAATGACTAGGTTTAACCAAAAGAGTTCATCGGAAAGCTTCTAAGCAAGGATTAAACCATTAAACCTTGAACCATTTTGGTTCAATGGGCTCAATAGGTTCAAAGGTTCAACATCAGTAGCAAGAGTTCAATCGCTTCCAAGTTCAAAGGCTTCTTCAATCAGGTTCAAAGGTTTCTACAAGTAGGTTCAATCAAAAGAACAAGTTTTTAAGGCTTGAACCATTGAACCATTAAACCATTGAGCCACTTTGGTTCAAAGGTTCAATGGGTTCAAGGTTCAATAGGTTCAACGTGTTTGTCTCAAAGAGGATCACAAGGACTTAGCCAAATCAAAGGGAATAAACCATTGAACTATTGAACCAAAGCTTGGTTCAATGGTTGGATCAATGCTTTGGTTCATTTAGTTGGTTCACTCAGTTGGTTCAAAGCTTCATTCATTTGCTTGGTTTAAAGCTTGGTTCATTGGCTTAGTTCAATCAAAGGGATCATCGGCTTGGTTCAAAGCATGGTTCAAAGCTTGGTTCAATAGTTGGTTTAAAGGAGTGGTTCAATATCAAAGTTTAAAAGAGCCTCCCAAAAGACAAGTGCCCTTGTAGGGGGCACTTGGTCAACAAAAGCACCCTTTAGAAGGGTCATTTTTTAAGAAGCCACAAAGGTAAGTTCTTTCAAAATTTTGTCTGAGCTAGTCGAAGGACAAAGGGATTTCCTTTGGGATAAAGACTAAGGAAAGAAACAATTCTTTCAGACTTTTATCTGAAGGAATTCCTTTAGACAAAAAGTCTAAAGGAATTTGGGAAAGAAGCTGTGAGAGGAAAACCCAAAGGAATTTCCAAAGACAAAAGGAAAAGTGATCAGAACAATTCTATGGACTTTTTGTCCATGGGAAATTGTCTGTGCACTTTTTGTCTGCGGGAAAATGTCCATGAAAAAATCTTGTAGGAAACTATCCATGGAAAAATCCCATGAGAAAGTTCTAAAGGATGCTAAAAGGCCACCAAAGGACCTTAAAGGGTAGGTACCCTTGTGGGTGACTCTTGACTGCCAACTTAAAGGACACTCCCCCAAAGCTGAAGGGTCACCTTCCCTTTAGGAGGATATAAAATAAAGGACTTAGCAACCCACCAGAATAAAGAAGACTGAAGGCCATTTGAAGACCACCCAAAGGGTAGATACCCTTGTGGGCAGCTCTTCTCGACCCAAAGTAGATCATTTCTTAAGGCTCGAAAGGTAGGTCCCCTCCAGGAAAGCTCAAATGACAAAATTAAAGGAATTGTTGAGGAAAGTGACGTGCATGTGGACATCAAAGTTATGATAATAAAATAGTTATTGATCCTTGTAGTTTTAAATCTATGGACCCGAATGCATTCCAAGGCTTTGAGGCTAAGACTAGTAGGAAGTGACTAAAGAATAGAGCATCAAATTAAATCAAGGACCTGATTCAATTAACCAAAAAAGGAGGAATGATGAAGAAGCATCAGATCACCAGGTGGACATTGAAAGATGTAAACTTTCAATAGCATGACTTGTTTCTCTGCATTGAGAAAAGAAAATGGGTAGATGCCCCTAAATTCCAACCTGTATTCTTAACAAATTTCAATGCAACATGATGGTTTACTGTTCCCAAGTCCTTCTTGAAGAGGCTATATAAGGGACTCTCTTTTATTGTAAATGGATCTCTCTCTGACAATTAGAAACAAAACTCTACCCAAATTGAAAGGCATTACTAAGACTTTGAGCTCAGATAGTTGATTATATTTTTTTATTAGATAAGAAAGCAAGTGACTTTCCAGACTTTGTGTTGTGATATCTTTATTGTTAAGGAAATTGTTCTTATGTCTTTTTCCTTGATATATTTTCCATTCCTTTAATTCAACAAGCAAAATTAGTGAAAGTAGTCATGAAGGTGTCTTGAAGTCAACTGTGTTGAGACTTTGTGCCCCCATAATTGCCTTTAGTGTGTTTTATTTTCATTTCTATGTAAAGGACCTTGGGATGACTTTCTGCCCTCATTGTCCTTTGTATCTCACTCTTGGGCAATTTAGGTGGAGACTTTGTGCTACATCTCAATTTGCTAGTTACTACGCCCTTAGTTACATTTTGCTTTTACTACCAGGAGTATTTGTGTGGCTTGTTGAATAGTACTTCTAAAAGAGGAAGAGTGCTTTCTATTATTTCCCTTGAGTTTTTCCTTTGATCTACATGCATCATCTTTGAAGAAAGAGATATGGATGGTTTGTCCTACCCTTGAGTATTATTTTTTGTTTATATATATATATATATATATATATATATATATATATATATATATATATATATATACATATATATATATATAGGGAACCTCCCCTTGATGAGAGGAGAGATTAGTCCCCTTTTGATGTGGTAAACCTACACATTTGGATGACCAATTTTCCTACTTTAGCTGATCAGACCTATTTTGTTTATCATTATGTTGATCAATAAAATATTCAACCAACATAAATCATGTGTTATTTTTAGAAAGGTATATGAAATCATGAATAAAGCATTTTGTATCCCATCCATCCTATTCATTAGATTACTCATCATGGCATTATCTATTGAGAAAGTGCTTTTTTAATTCTTTGGGACCACTTTATATCATATCTACACCAATTTTTGTTTTCTCTACACTTCTATAGGACATTGAGGAACATAACTCTATTTCATTTAGCAATTTGACCTCCTTGTTGGATATTTTTTAAGACACTTTAATCAATCATGAAAGTCCTATGACATGTTCAGATTGTATCTATTTCAATGAATTTCAACTTATTTTTTAAGAAAAGAAAGAAGAAGAAACTAAATGTGGGTATGGTTGAAAAACTTGTTTGGATTATGTCCACATTGAATTAGATTATTTTGAAGAGATCCTCTTTGGATTGGGAGGATGACCAATAAATAAGACAACATTAAATCAAATGGTCAGATAGATAGATAACTGAGTGGATTACCTATCATTATCTAGATCCCAAAATCAAGGCCTTCCTCAGGGGTTATCAATCCATAGAATTTAAACAATTAAGTTTATAGACAAAATGATAAAGTACTTACATCAAGAACCAATAGATACTAAAATTAAATATAAGAGTTTCTTACTAAATAAATATACTAGAAATTACTAATATAACAATAAACAAGTCAAGACAATTGCTAAATGCGTTAATTGTGCTTTAAAAAATCAAGTAAGGGTCTATGAAAAAGTAGGGACATAGAAAATTAGATCTAGTTGAGGGTAGGTAGGTGGAAATAACATGATGGAATTTCTTACCATAGTGACCATTAGTGGTTAAGGTAACTATCAATAGTTGAGGTGATTGTCAGTGGTCAAGGTGACTATCATCAATTTGATAGACCATCAGTGGTTGAGGCAACTATCAATGGGTACTATGTATAGGTATAGATTGGTAAATAACTAGTTGATGGGATCACAGAGTTAGATTTTGAGAGATGGGTTGGCATTGGGCTGATTGAGAAATATAAATAAAGTAAATGAATATCATAAAATAAATAATTATCTTATTAGAGGTTGATCTGGTATTTGATTGAGGTGGTTGACTTGTTGGTGCATTCTAGCATTATTATGATAAAGTAATAGTATTTGGCACTTTGGTAGTGTAGTGAGGACAAGTTAGATCTCTGATGTGATTGATGGATCACTAGATCACTAATGGTAGTTGGCTTGTAAAAAAACTCTAGTTGACTAAGCTCTTAATAACAATTGTAGATAGATTTCACCTCCCTACTCCTCTCTTATTATAATAAAGGAAGGAGAGGTGCAATAAGATGTTTAATTAGGTATTATAATTTTAACTCTCATATGAAATGCCTTGTACTTAGATTTAGATATGTTACTTTTAAAAAAATAAGGTGAATGGTTTGCATGTTGGATTTTGGGATGGTGTACACTAATTTTCAATGGTCAAGGTGACTATCAGCAATCATCCTAATCATCGATGGTCGAGGGCTAAGTTAAAAGAGTGGATAAAGGGGTAGGTTAAGTCATTTGGTCAAATTGACTATAGTTAGCCTTGGTTTGTGGTCAAAAGGTCAAATTGGTCCCAAAGGGGTACTAAGGTGGTCCAAGGGAATTTAGACATTCATAATCATGGTATGTAGATTTCCAATGTCTACATTTTTCCCCTTTTTGTTATGTAGCTTTGAATCAATAAGCTACAAAATAAAAATGGATTGTTGGTCATAAATTTAGTTGCCCTGAGTATAGGAAGAGGTGTTCCCCCTCAAACTAGGAGTCAATGAGGTAAAAAATAATTGGTTTTCGGTTTGATAAGAGGGATAAAATTTATGATGAAGGTGGATGATAGGTTGAGCAGTAAAGCTAAAACAAGTGCATAAAGTGTGACAAAAAAGGGTGATAGCTAAGACTGGACATTGAATAGGTTTTTATGGTTGGTAAAAATGAATGTTAGTGCTAGAAAGACAATTGATAAGTGGATTTCATGACTACATTTAGGCATGGTATTTGGGTACACTCATAAATACAAGTCTTCTAGGTAATGTTTGTGTATCAGTGGGTATCTAAGGTAGGAAGTGCTCCTAATGAAAACATAAACTAGTCAAGTATTGTGGGTAATTGAGGTAAGAAGTGATCTGAGAAGACATAAGTGGGTCAGGTAAGCATGAGGTGGTGTAAGTTCAAAAAGTGGTCGACATGGAAAAGTTGTCATTACAATCAAAAGGACCAGACAAAAGTCATCACAAAATATGTTTTAATTGGGCTAAATTGGACTTATGGCAAGATGATGAGGAGGTCAAGTTGGGTAGAGAAGGTGGTCTCCATGGGTGGATTATTAAGGAGTTTTACACCAAAAATTTTGATCAAAGAAACAACTTAGTAAAATGAGAAGGCCCTAACTATTGATGATCAAGGGGATAAAGTGTGATCGTTGATGGTCACCTTGACCATCAATGGTTAGGATTAAAACCCTTAAAGTTTGGTAGTTAAAAGTAAAAGGTGAATGTCATTGAACTCATAGTAACTTTTTGACCTTGAGATCTATCATTTTGGTGTTTTTGGTGAAAATACTACTGATGAGGACTGTAGATGAGTTGACTATTAGCTGAGGTAGAGAGTAAACTGAGTAAACCAGTGAGGATGTAGGGTAGGTGGGGATGTGGATGAGGATGGGTGAGTCTATACCTTAGTCATTGATGGTGGTAGAGAGATGAGGTAGGGGATGCATTAATTTTGAAAGAGTAGTTGAGTTTGGTATAGCATTGCATTTGTATTTAAGGGTGCTTGCATCAATTTTTTTCTAGGTGGGTGCAAGGTAGGTTAGGTTTGGGGATTTTTCATTAGTAATCACACACAGTGACCATTCGTGGTTATCCTAACCATTGATAATATAAGTGCCTAACCATTTATGGTTACTATGACCATTGCTATTTAGGTAAGTTTAATAGTGTAAAGGAAAGGTGTTTAAAGGTTAAAGGTTAAGTTTAAAGGTGAAGGGTCCAAGTTTGTTAGGGTTTTAAAAATGTTTGATTAAAGGTTGGGTTAAGTTTTTTAGGTGAATGTGATGAGATAAATGTTAGTAATAAAATAGGTAATGGGTAGCTATAGATAAACATATAGTTTAATTGTGATCATTTGATATATAACTATGTTGTGCACTAATAAATATTTGTAGGCTCAGGAGTAGATACAGATGCATGATCGAGTGAATGCATCTTGATGGAGATACACTAAGAGATGACCCTAGATGATTGGGCCCATATGTAAGAGGTATATATAATAATGATGTAGCACTATCAACATGTGCCTTGTGATGCATCCATGATATTAACTCTTATCAAGAATTGGGATCTAGCTATGAACACCTTCTTACTATTGACTAATGAGATAATGATCTTGCCAAAGGATGTGCATAAGATTACATGGTTACCCTTATGGGGTGATCCAATCTACCATATAAATTATGAGATGAGGATCACCTTGAGCTATTGTATGGTGATGACTATGATTAGGTTAGATGTCATGCTAGGGGATTTATCTATAGTACAATGTGCAAGAGGGTGCCAGGTGAGTAGAGATTGATGATTATGCTTAGGATGGTCATTACATGTTTTTTCCTTCTTGACTTGAGAAAAAAAAATATTTCAATACTTGGTACTAAGGGTGTTGGTTGAGTTACTACTAGGGCAAACTATATTTAACTAGGTACCTATTCTCTTAGTCTAGATACATAGAGAGTTATGGGGATTTAGGGCCCATAACAGGTATGACATCAATGTTATTCTTATTCTACATTATTAGGCCTATGATCACATTTAGGTGTTGTGGTGAATGGGATTATCATGGATGGGATATGCCATTATTGAGTTCTTAGTTGGACTCATGTAGTGGAGAGGTGACTTTGTTACTTTAGGTTTAAGGGGAGGTGCACATAATGTAGAATGGTTCAAGGGTACACTAGGTGCATTGGTGTTTGGTGACATTGTCTAGAGACATTATGTTCAATTTTTAGTATGGCCTTGCTATAATAGGTATATCATATCTCTATAGAGTTATATATGGATATTTAGTAGGTAGAATGTGGGGATGGATATTATCTCCTTTGACAAGGTACACAAATAGTTTGGCCTAGTTCAAGGTATTATAGGTACATTCCCTAGATATATGTACATGGACTTAGATATTATATTTCATAAGCCACATCCAATACTAAATTTAATTGATCATGAGGATATTATAGCTAGGCCATAGATAAATGATGGTGAATTTATAGATGATTACATGGCATGGTACCAGGCTTTATATGTGGCTATAGATTTTGGTGATAGTGATGGTGGTAGGAGGCCAATGGCTATGGACCCAACTAAGAAAGGTCACTAGAGGGCATAGGTATAGGGGTTAGCCCTAATGGATAGGTAGGAGTATAACTAACCACTACATAATCATAGTTCGTAGCATTATATAGGTAGGTGGATATATTATAGGGTTACCTAGTCACTATGATAGGTCAGAGGGACTAGGCTAGAGCTAAATTAACCTAGGTTATCTAAGAGTGAGATGCTTTGAGATAGGATAGAGGAACAGTAGTAGCAGCAATAAGTCTAGTAGGGACTATTGATAGGAATAAGTATATAGCCACCATATAGTAATTATGATACTATGAGGCTATAATATTCACTCACTACCTAATGAAGCCCCAATGGGGTGAGTATAGAGCTAGTTTGGCAAGTGGTGCTAGTGTGGCAACACCAGGTCAGTGGGCCACATCTATAGCTAGATAGATAAGGGTATATAGGGGTTAATTAGGTACTATAGGTGGGTAGGCACCAAGATCTAGTGATTATCTAGGAGACATTGGTGCCCCAGGGTCATAGCCATAACATAGTTTAGATATATTTATATATTGTTGTATATCATTTTGATTCTAGTCTATGAGTAGATGTGGTGAGATGTAAATTTTGAGAGGGAGAGACATGTATATATATTATATATATTATGATGCTATTTGGATGATGATTCATATATATGATCTTTGTTTAGTGTTCATTCTCATTGTCTATGATTTGTTCTGATTTTAATGCTTATGATGTGATATTTATATTGCTTATGGATTATTATTATGTTATAGATGTTAGAAACTGATGTAGACTTTACCTAGATATGCATGATATGGTTTTTATTTATGTATATGCTCCTATTTATTTATGATATGCTAAATTTTAATGAGTATATGCTTCATTATTTAAATTTAGACATGTCATGAAAATGGTTGGTTTCTTTATTGATAATGGATGCTATGATGTTTTTATGCTTGTTATGGTTATTGTTATGCATTTGCTTATGACACATGTGCATATGTTTTTTTTTAATTTGTTTTAAGATAAAACACACGAGGTATGTTAATTAACAATAATTGATGGGAGAACAAAGAATATAATCAAGGAACAAACATCATAATGAAAATACCAATGAGTCATGAGAGTGTAAAAAGAGAGTAGGATGCTTATTATTTGACAATCACTAAAGCAATTCCAAATTTGGATTGGATTAATAAATATAAGCCCTTCTAGTGCTTCATATTAACATTTATTACTTGGTTAAAAAGGTGTCTTAACCACATTATGTCAAGTGAGCTCAAAATCCCTTGCTTAAAGTGTATAGAGGGGGATGGATGATAATTAAACCTTCATGTGAGAATAGCATGCCTCTTCTATAGGTGTCTGAAAAGTCAGTATAAGTAAGTCTATTTCATACAAAATGTAGACTGATTGATGCATGAAGTCTACCTATGAAATTCAATTACAAACCTTAAAATTATTATGTTTATGAGAGTTGATTGTAGTTTTCAAAATTATATTGATTTTTCCATTGATTGATAATGGGTTTACTGCTTATTTTCTTATAAGGGTCAGGGAAGTTAATTGATGCAAGAAGATTCTAAGAAATTGTTTTCTTTGATAAATGCTTTAGTCAACCATCCTTCGAGGGAATGGTCTAAGTTTATGTGCTTTGCTTAATTTTTTTGATATTTTTCCTTCAAGAGAATGGTCCACCTTATGTTGAACAATTTCAAATATGTTTTCAATAGTTGTCCTTCAAGGGAGCAATCTACAAATGCTTAAGAATGAACCATTATTGTTAATGGTTTAGATATTAATTTTTTCTTATTTGATTTTTGGTTGACATATACATGTTTATATAGGCTTAAGGGTTCATCTTTATAAAGGCAAAACTAAAAGAACAAGAAGGTTAATTAGTTGTAAAGAGGTTTAGGTGACAATGATCATGGGAATTTATCTTGGGAGAGGGAAAAAAAGTACCATGAGAATCATGCCATGGGTATATTTGTGGTACCCATTGTTCAATATTAGGCTATGACTATAACAGATAATCACATGATTCAATTTTAATTAGTTACTCCATAAAATAGGGAGATGAATGTGGTTAAAATCAAGGGATGAGATTAAGTTAAAAATAAAAGGTGAGATTGATCCTTCTTAACAAAAGAATGGTCATAAATGTGAAGCATTAAGGGGTTCAGGTTCTAGGTTTCCCTCAAGAGAAGAAAACTAGTAAGCTCCTGATCCATACTTGTTAGTTTTGATATAGAGTCTAAACCAATTGAAAGCAAACTTGGCCCATTTGATTTTCTCTATATTAGTAGTATGTTGATTTTCCTTTAGGATGAGGTATAAGATGTTGAATTCTTTCACTCTAAGGTGTTTGTAATAACAACACTTTATGCATTCTTGATATACATGAAGATGGGTACAGGTGGCTAAGTGTCACTCATCAAGTATCTCAAGTTGGGCTAAATGGTGTTGATAATAATCATCCTTAGAAATGAGATCTTGCAAAGATATGAAAAAAGAAGGTATTTTGACTTTAAGAGGAAAGATGACCTTCACTCCAAACACAAGGGAGAAAGGGGTAACACCTATAGGGGTTCTAATTCTAGTAAGAAATTTCCATAAGGTTAAAGGGATGTGTGAATGCCAATCTTAACTAGATGCATTGACCATTTTAGTTAGGATGTTGTTAGAGGCGTCAACCTAACTATTTACTTTAGGGAAATAGGGTGAGTAAAAACTTAACTTAATGTTGAATGTATCACATAAACATTGAACTTACTTGTTCTCAACAAATTTACAATTATCGATGATAATATTGTGAGGAATATTGAAGCTATAGATGATGCGAGGTTTGATAAAGTTAATAATCTTGTCCAATTTGGTCAATACTAGAGGAATAACTTCTACCCATTTTGTAAACTATTTAGTCATAGTGATGATAGAATGGCCTCACTACAAATAATGGGGATTAATTTCACTAATAAGGTCTATACATTATTGTGAGAAAGGGTAGAAATTAGTGGAAATGCAAGGACTATGGCTAAGTGCATGATGCCAATTAGCATGTTGTTGGAATTTAACACACTTTTTCACATAATCACAATAGTCTTGTTTAAGGGTAGGCCATTAATAATATAGGCAAAGGATGCATTTATCTATAGTGATGCCACTAAAGTGTCCCCCATAGATACCATTATGCATTTCCTTGATAACATGAGAGGCTACATGACTATATATCCAAATGAAGAGGAGGCCATCAAAACCATGTTTATAAATAATTCCTCCCATAATGGTATAACATGAAATACTCAAGATAAATTCTCTTAGAGCATTCTTTAAAATCCCAAAAGGAATGATGGGTAAGCTAGTTGAAGGTATTCTGATACTAAAGGTTAGGTTGGGTCTCTTCTATATTAAATACGGTGGGAGAATATGGTTTGCCATAATAAGGTTGGGTAAGTATATGGATAACAATATATATCTTATATTTAAAAAGTGTGGATGAGATTTGAGAGGTGAGGGAAGCCATGGTATTGACAAACTTGTTGGTAGATCATGGGGTGTTTAGATGTGGTAGTGTTTAAATGATGCTAAGAATTCATCAAATAATTATTTGTACTATTTCAAAACATCATTCTTACATTGGTAAGAGCCATTTATTTTATTGACCACAAGTTATAAGTCATCAAATATGCTGATCATTTTGACTCCTAGGGCTAACATAGTTTGAAGGCCAATGACTAGGGATTCATACTTAGCCATATTGTTGGTACATTCAAATTAAGCTTGAAGGAAAAATGAAGAGGTTCACCATCAAATGGAATAAGGATGATACCATCTCCCCCACCACATTGACATTTTAATCTATCAAATAACATGGTGAATTTATAGGTGAATTCTACCTAAGAGACGATCATGATGGACTCATCAGGGAACTCAAGAGGAGGATGTTGATTATCTATTAATGGTGCTTCAGCTAATTTGATAGTAATAACTTGACCCTTTATTGACTTTTTATAAAGGAACTCAAGGTCAAAATATACTAAAAGCATGATCCACTTGGCCATACATTAGTTTTGGTATGGCTTAGAGTGTATGTAATTGAGTGGGTCGATATTGGTTATGACATAGATTTTATGGTTAAGAAGGTAGTGGTAAAGTTTGGAGGCCATAAAGACTAAAGATAAGTAAATTTTCTTATTTTGGGTATACCAAGTCTCTTACTATACAAGCATTCATATAATATAGTACATGACTTTATCTCTATGTTGTACATCTTGATGAACAAGCATTTCCCCTATGGAGTGGTTGATGGCATAAATATAGAGGTAGAAAGGTTGGTCATTCTTAGGAGGGGTGAGGATAGGTGGAGACACAAGGTAATTTCTGAGTGAATTAAATACATTTTGATAGTTTTTATTCCACTAAAAATATATATCCTTCTTTAAGAGGTGGTGGAAGGGTTGACATAGATCCAAAAGATAGGAGATAAAGTGATGAATGGATTTGAGTTTCCCCTACAAACTATAGAGTTTCTTGAGGTTTATTAGAGGAAGCATGTCAAGGATGGATTTGATCATGTAAGGATAAAATTTGATACCATGAAGGGAGATAATAATAATACCAAGAAGCTTCCTTGACAAAACCCAAAAAAATCAATTCTTGGGATCAATGCAAACTTGGTAATAGATAAGTTGCTCAAAGATGATCTTGAAACTAGCTAAATGATCATTTTAGAATTTGTATTTCTTGAGGTCATCCATATATTCCTCTAAAATCTTGTGGATGAGTTCATATAAGATATAATTCATGGAACATTGGTAGGTTAAACTAGCATTATTTAATTTGAAAGACATGAGTCTATAGTATAAATTTATACATGGGATGGTAATGGTAGTCTTGTACTGATCTTCAAGGGAAATTAGGATCTGATTATACTACCCAAAAATCCATCCATGAAAGATAACATCTCATGGCTAAATGTAAGATCAACAATCTAGTTTATGCTTGGTAGAGGAAATTTTTTATTAGGGTAAGTGAGGTTGAGGTCATGAAAGTCCACATAAATGCATAATCCCCCTATGGCTTTGGTGCATGCATGATATAAGAGACCCATTAGGGATAGTCAATGGGTTAAATGAAATTGACATATAAGAGATGTTGAATCTCTTCTTTGAGGATAAGGACTATGCAAGGTTGCATGCATTAAATTTTCTGCTTGATGAGATTGGTGTCAAGGTTGGTGACTATGTTATGGGTAGTAATGGTAGAGTCAATTCTAGGCATGCCACTATAAGACAAGTAAATGTTATGTTATGGTCTTGGAGGAAAGAGGGGAAGTCCTAAAATTCCTCAACATTCAATGATTGGACAATTTTTATAATGTGGGGGTTATCCAAAGTACCCAAGTTGATATTTATGGTGGATTTTTTGAACATGGTTGAAGTCTCAAGAGGAAGGGATTTGTGGACAGAAAAATTTGAGGTACAAAGGTACGTGAGAATGGAATCATCATCCTATCATTGAATAGTATTGATGGTAGGAGAGTCATCTCCTATCATCTCAAGATGGATCAAAGGGATGGTTACAGTTACCCCTCTTTTTGATAAGTTAGGGGTCCTAGGCTGATCATGTTGATGGAAAAAAATTGGTTGGGATGATGTCATCATCCTCACACACAAGTGGAGGAAAGGTTAGTGATGAAGAGGTGTCTTCCTTAATAATGGTGATGATAGATGGTATGGTTTGATTTTTGGTGGGTATAAGGAAACCAAGGGCCATGTTTGAAATGAGGATTTTTGGTCATAATGGAAATTAACTCATGTGGGCCATGCTCATATCACCCAACACTAAAGACTTTTCAAGCACACCTATGGATGTATGTTTTTGTAAAACTAGAATTGTCTAGATTGGAGAAGCCAAAAGTGAATGGTCAAGATGAAGGGGAGGTGGTATAAGCACCAATTGTTTTGTCAATTCCCCTATAGATTAAATGCATTTGATAATGTGAAGGTCCAAAGGAAATAATGACTCTAGCATTAGGGTCATATCTAGGTTGGAAGTCAAGTTTCCTATACTACTATGGGATAGGGAAAGTTTCAAGGGTAAGAAGGCAATATTTCCCTAGTGAAAGATGTTGGAATGTGGATTCTAAGTGGTCTGAGTTAATGATATGATAGGAGGGGATGAAAGAACTAGTCATTGCCTCATTGGTAGAAGGAGGTAAGAATTCCTCTTTTATGGTGGGGGTCTTGTCTTTGGTTAAGGAAGGTGTGCTAGATGGGGGTAAGAGGATGTCATTGGGTCTATAGGTCATGTTGCATGTTGGGAAGGGACTTGGGTCAAACTAGATGGTGATGACCTAGCTTTCATGCTCAAATTTAATGCAATAATGAAGGGTAGAGGGGACATAAATGATGGAGTGAATCCAAGGTTGCCCTAGTAAACCATTGTATTAGAATTAGGGTTAATTTTAAGAGACCATATCCCA
>JARHVA010004127.1:1322500-1352500 GCA_037957365.1 Torreya grandis
TAGTTGGTTTTTTAGTTTGGTGAGGCTAACTCTACTTTCACAGATGGGTAATTAAGGCTTGGTGTAGGGAAGGTGCTAAGGTTTTTGGTTGGTTTGCTAGGTTTGGTCTAATAAGGTCATTTGGTTTCTTGGTGGTTGGGTACTTTGGATTGTTGAGTAATAATTTGGTTGGTAGAGGATTTCATTGATATGGTTGGTAAGATAAGAGTGTGGATAATGAAAGGGGTGGGTTGGCTTGCCAATGGTGTGATTTGAGGTTCTTATTTGGTGAAGTAAGGGAGCCCCAATTTATGCCAAAAAGTGGCTTGATCCATGTCAAGGTTGGAGATAAATTCTAATTTTATACTATCCTTGAGAATGGTTTTTATATTGGCTTTGGTCCATGAATAGTGGACTTGAAATATAAACCCATACATTGAGATAGAGGGATGGTAACCTCATATTTTTCCTCAATCAAAGGATGCAAGGTTTGTATGGGTGACTCCTCTATGGGAGATATAAACATGGTGGCTTCCACTTTGGTAATGATCTCCAAAGAGTCCATAAATTATTTAGCGGTTGAGGGAGAAGGAAAAATGGGTGATTGTTCTATTATGTCCATGAAAGGAGGGATTGATGGATCCACTACCTGAATAAGTGGAGGTGAAAGGGGTGATTCCTTGGTTTGGGTCTCTAAAAGAGGAGAAGATAACTCCACTACATCAACAAGGGGAGAGTGTGAGAAATGGATAGGTTGGGTGGTAGGTTCTTTGACAACGAGCATGCTAAGAACCAAATTAATAGTATGGGCATCATGAGAACACTCAATCTTATTGATCTCATTTTTGGTAGGTGCATGATTGGGGAAAGGTTTCCTAAAGATTTCAAGGGCTTGGTTTTGAAGTGCATTGGGGTTATCCAACACAAACTCCCCCTTGTCAATGAGAGATTAGACAATGATCTTAAAGGTATTACACCTACTAACATAATGCCCTACCACTTGCTGAAAGGCATATAGATTATTTTCATTGTACCAACTAGGCATAAGATGAGAAGAATAAATTTTTTGAGGTGGTTTGATAAGAGGAAGTTGTATTATGTTTGCCTTAAATAACTTCTCCAAGATTAAAGCATAGGATTCCCTAAGTAGAGTAAATTACTTTAGGGTGTTCCATTTTTGGTTTCTCATGTTTTTTTGAAGAGATAGATGAATTTGGTTGGTTGATAGATGGTGAATAAGTATATTTAAGGATAACCATTTTTGTAGTTCCCTTGCTTTTGGTCCTGGTGTTAGTTTGGTTGCTCGGTTTAGAGGAAAAGGCCTCATTGGTTTTGTAGACAGAGTTCTTGTTTTTTAGTTTTAATTTTCCTTCATCAATGGCTCTATTTTATAGCTTACATGCCATGGTGAAACCTCATTAAAGGTTCATAATATTTGAACATGTAGTGTAGAAGAGATGTGCTTGGCACATGCCTGAGCAAAATGTTCTATTAGTTCAGGTTGAGGTAAGGAAAAGGAGATTTGATTGATTAAGATCCTCCAATGAGCTACAAAATCAATTATGGATTCATCATCAAATTGAAAAATAAAGTAAAGGTCAGTGATGGAAACCTTATTGGAGATATTTATCGAAAAGTGATCCAAGAAAGTTTAGGCTAGCTAGGTGAAGGAGAATAAAGAGTGTTTGGTTATGGCATTATACCAGTCTAAGGATAGACTAGATAGGGACATAGGGAAGGTACAAAAAAGGAGGGAATCGTCATAGGTAATTAAATAATATGCACGAATAAATGACCTAAGGTGATATTGGGGGTCCTCATTTATTTGAAACCTAAAGAACTTATGAAATTACTATCGAGGAGGATATGGTTTGATAAGCATATTTGGGTGGATGGGCTCATTATAAATCTGATCTATGATAGGATATTATGATATCTATAAATGGATGACTCTAGGGTATTCATGTTATCCATGAACAATTCATGAGGTTTTCTTAGGTTTATGTACCTAAAATGTCGTAAGGTGCAAACTATTGTGGTGTTTGGGTAACATACTAATAATTGGTTGGAGGTTGAGAAGATGTCATATATTAGTATGTAGATACTAGTGATTGGGTGGAATATATGTAAGGGTAGGTGAATAAAGGTGGTTGGGTACTAGGTATAGGTATATGCCTTTATGGGTTATGGATATAATCTAGGTTTGGTGTTATGGGCACTTTTTGGGTAGGAGAGGTGGTTAAGTTGGTGATCAAAGGGAGGGTAGTGGCCTTTGTGCTAATTGGGGGTAAGGTAAAAGGTATAAGCACCACAATATTTTGAAGTGGGGTAGTAGTTAGTGGATTATAGGTAGCCAATGGAAGTTTGATAATGTTATTAGTAGGTACTCCCATGGTGAGGGGAGTATTGGTGGCTAGTGTTTGTGTTTCTCCTAAGGTAGAGGAGTTGTTGGTGGGGGTAGAAGGTATAAGGGTGTTTTTAGGTTGGGCAAGTTGGTTTTCTATATTATTATCAAAGGGATTATTGGTGGATGAAAAGGCTTGAGTATTCAATGGATAAGTAGTGACTATGGAAATAGAAGTGTTTCCCATGAGGTGGGAAGGCATGCCATAAGGTGGGTTTATATGTGGAACCAAACTGGGGGTACATTAAGGAATGGTGTTAAGATAATGTTGTTAGGACATATGGTTGTTATCTATGAAGGTGGAAAATTTCATATCTCCTTGGGGAACTTCTCAAGGGAAGGGAGGACTTCTTGAAAGGTGAGGAGAGTATGTTGGTTCAAATATGTAGTCCATGGATGAGGAGGTAAAAGGGGCTAATTGACTTGGTGATGGGTTTTGCCCCACTAGATCCATTTGATATTGGTGGGTTAGAACCATCCAACGTAGAGAGATAAAATGCAAAAACAATCCCACCACTCAAATAGAGAGAAGATAAGAAATGATCAAAGAGAACAAATCACATTCTAGAAAGAACGTTAAGTCCTAAAGTTCCTTTTAGTCTCTCTTTTGGCTTATGCCTTAAGCTTTCAAGAATTTGTGTGATAGAATTTTAGCTTGTATAATAGGTACTAGAGAGGAAATATATGGATGGTTTTAGGTTGTTTAGGTACTCAAAAGGAATCTATATTATGAATCAATGTATGGATTGGTATTGGGGCCTACCCCCTCACTTTACACACCATAGTGATAAGGGTGTCAATTTCTTAGGTAACATATACCAATTTTCAAAGTTTATACTGAACTAGAAAGTTGATTTGGTTCTCCCCCTAGTAATGACCTCTAAGTAGAATTGTCAGGAAAAGGTAAGGTGACCACTAAGTGATGAACTCCTAGTTTGGCCTTGTCTCAAGTTTGTTTGATGTTTAATTGATTAATTTGGTTTGGTTTAGTGTGTGCAGCAAAAAGTGATGCTATGATAGGATTAATTTGATTTAATCTAAATTATGTAAGCTAAAATTGGAAGCAATTGATATATGCACTTAGTTTTAATCCCAAAAGAAACTTTTAATTTTGTTTATGAGCATAGAATATAAAGAAGAATATATATATATGAAAACAAAAATCCAAGTAAAGACCCAAGGGTCCCACTGACCATGAAAAAATATTTTAGTGAATTTTAGCTTATATTTTGAGAAAGGAAAGAAGAAGAAACTAAATGTGGGTATGGTTAAAAAACCTATTTCCATTGTGTGCATATTGAATCAAGTGATTGTGAAGAGCTCCTCTTTTGATTGGGAGGATGACCTACAAATAAGATAACACTAAATCAAATGGTGGGTTAAGAGATAGCTAAGTGGATTGCCTAGCATTTGCTAGATCCCAGAAGCAAGGTCTTCCTTGGGGGTTGTCAATCCACACATTTTAAAAAATTAAGTTTATAAATAGAATGATAAAGTACTTGTATCAATAATAAAAAGGTATTCAAACTAAATACAAGATATGCTTACTAAATAAATAGATTATAAATGACTAATATAAGAATAACTAAGTCAACACTAGTGCTAAATGCATTAAATGTGTTTCAAAAAATTAGGTAGGGGTTTGTGAATAGGTAAGGACACAAATAATTAGATTTTGTTGAGGGTAGGTAGGTGGAAATAACTTGATAGAATTTATTTTGATAGTGACTATCAATGGTTGAGGCAACTATCAATAGTTGAGGTGACCATCGGTGGTCAAGGTGATTGTTGGTGGTTGGACAAATTGTTAGTGGTTGAGGCCACCATCGATAGTTATTATGTGTAGGTTTAGATTGGTAAATATTTGATTAATGTGATCACAAATTTGGATTGTAAGAGATGGATTGGTGTTAGGCTGATTGTGAAATAAAAATAAAGTAAATGAATATTAGAAAATAAATACTTATCTTCTTAGAGGTTGATTTGGTGATTGATTGAGGTAGTTGACCTATTGGTGGATTTTGGCATGATTCTAAGAGAGTAATGGTACTCATCACTTTGGTATGGAGGTGGTAGTAATTTGGATCTCTACTATGATGGCTATATTTATAGATCATTGATGATGATTGACCTGTAAAATAAGGAACTCTAGATGCACAAGCTCTTGATAATAATTATAGATGGATTTCACCTCCCTACTCCTCTCTTCTTATAAGTAAGGAAGGAGAGGTGAAATAAGATGTTTAATTGGGTCTTATAATTTTAAATCATGCATGAAATAGATAGCATGTGGATTTAGACAAATTATTTTTAGAAAATCAAGGCAAATAGTTTTCATGTTGGCTTTTAGGATGGTAGACCCTGATCATCGACGGTCGAAGGCCAAGACAAAAGAGTGGATAAAGGGGTATGCTAGGTCATTTGGTCAAAATTACTATGGTTAGGCTTGGGTTTTTTTTGAAAGGTCAAATTGGTCCCAAGGGGGTCTTAAGGCGGTCTATGGTAATTTTGACATTCAGAATCATGGTGTGTGGATTTCTGGTGTCTATAGTATCAAACATGAAAGACATGACCTTATTTCTCTAAGTATTATAAGATAATACCTAAGATTTATTATTTAATTCATGATAGTATTACATCATTAGATTCACTTATATATGAGAGTCATAACTATGATTCAAGCATTTCCTTACATTGGTAAATGGAAATGACTCGAAGGTATATTATTCCACCATCCATGTTCATTTTGGGATGGATTAATGATCTCTTTTGGTGTCATCATCAAAATTACTTGTAAATATTATAATAGAATCATTCTTACACTATTCAAATACATATTTTTTTCTTATTTCATATTGTGAAGGTGTCATTTCTTGGATTATATTTTAGGTCTTCTGTTGGCTTCTTCGATAGATAGACTAATCCTTCTGGTGAAAATTGTTTGGTGTCTTTAGAATTTATTATATTCTTATATATGGTTCTATAAAAATAATGACATATTTTTAGTGTATCTCATGGTTTAATTACATGCATTTTTGTTGAGGTTTTTCATTCACTTGAATTAATTATACATTAAGGGGTTTGTTGTGTATTGCTTTTTTGGGTAAATCCCCTAAGATGAATTTATATATTATTTTAGAGTTATTATATGATGTTGCACTAAATTTTAGGTGAGATAATTTTGGTGCATATATTTTAATTAGAAGTATTTTGTTTTCATTTTACATGTTTACTTCATTAGTCCTTGTGACAAGACTCATTTAAGAGGTTTAGCCTTAGTTTTTTTACCCTCCTTATAAGTTACACTTACAAAGGGTGTTGGTATAAATTATAATTTACACATTAATTTTAATTAGTGAGTAATTATTTTTCCTATTATTTCCTATTTTATTATATATATACACTATTTTTACTTTATAAATCACACTAAAGTTTAAGTTTCACACTCACATGACAACTTACATTGAAGTCCAAGTTACACACCATAATAGAGTTTATGAAACAAATTTCAACAAATTGAATTTATGCAACCACTTAAATTAATGAAAAAATGTGTATTTATTAGGCCTTTCATTATTTTTAAATTTAAGGCTCCCTATCTCACTCACATTGCCTTATATTAACTTTAATTATCTTAGTACTTTAGAGAATAGATTGTGAGAGGTTATTTTATTATTTGGTCCCTATTTTTCTAGTGTTAATGCAATATTAATTTGATATTATTGTATCCAACATCTATGTATATTTAATTTTCATGATGTGAGATACATTTAAGCTTAATGAGATTGATCCTAGCTAGTTCAAAATTTAATATGGTATTAGAGTGGGAGTCTTGTGCTAGATCTGTCACTTTAGGAACATTTTATGGGAAGTTTACTTTAGTTAAATTTTGGGGAAATTATGCCTCTACCAATTCATTTATAAGGGTAAAAAACCCTTTGGTTAATAATAAACTTATTGTGAATTTCAATTTGTTCTCTCAGTGGATTTCTTGTGGTAGTTTGATGATTTAGAGTTTACACTATTCTTGTGGAAGTTTGGAGTAGATACAAACTGATTGGTGTGTCCATAGTATTTGAGAAAGGTATTTTATCCTTTAATTTTTATGAAAATAGACACTTTTAGCTCCATATATACTAGAAAACCCATGTTGTTAATTAATTTTTAGTAGATCAGTGCATTTTTGGAAAATTTTGACCATACAGTTGCATCCAGAGCAACTAGTTTAGGATCTAATTTAGGGGGTTTAGGCTCTCATTTTATGGTAGATGTATTTTTTATGATCTTGATTGGTGAAAATATTATGATCATAGATGAAAAAACATTTGATATTTTTAAATTTTGGGTTTGGTTTTTAATTTAAATTTTATTATTATTTAATATTAATATTGTCTTTGAGTGGCTATTTTTTTTTAATTATTTTAAAAAAAATTGAGTCTCCACCCTGACCTATTTTGTCCCTATTTTCATACACCCAAATATATTTTTACAACCCTTTCCACCCCTTTCTTCCTTCATATACCATTCCATATTATCTTCCCATTTACCATCTTCCTACCACCTACCCTTACATAATTCCATTTGATCTTGTTTATAAGCCCATAGCAACCTGCTACCCCATCCTTCACTCACCACCACTAACATGGCCACTATAGTTGTAACCATGTGACCATTACCTTCCCAAGGTTATCACTCCCACTTTCAATATTCCTCTCCACTTATATCTAATGGATAGTCCCATTATACTCTATCACCTATGTCCCTATAGATTTATCTCTTCCTCATTTCCCCTCCCCATAACCACACCTTACCACATCTATCCCCACCAACACTCTTGTTTTCAAATATTCTATATCACCTATAAAATATTAACTATCCACTTGATAAAATAATTTCCTCACCACCATTCCACCACTTTCTTACCTTCCACCTATTCATAATCCCCCCATTACCTATATAGAGATGCTTAACATGCAACGTGGAAATGGTATTAAATTTGGAATTTTGCATTGTTTGATGAAATTTAAAGCATGGGAAATGTGCATTATTTATACTTTAGTGACCTAATTAATTGGTAAACCCTACAAAAAAATGCAAACTACTAATCTACCTTACTGAATTATACCCCCAAAAGCTAGTTGGCCACCACCAACCTTGGTTTGTTTGTATTACAAAATAAATTAAAATTTTCCAAATTGAGTTTTGAATTTGTTTTTTGGCATAATGACTAGTAATTAGGGGATTAAAATTGGGAGAGGCCAAGGATTCATACCTCTCCCCTCTTAATTTTCACTATGAATTTTTCCAAAATACATTTTTTTTATTAGACAAAGATTGAAGAGTGGGGATCGTATGATAGGTGATCAGACCACCCAAAAAAAAAATCGTATAAATGGTGCATTTTTAATGTTAGAATGCCCACTTCACATTTTTATACATTTGACATTTCATGTTCACTTTCTATAAGACCTCCTCCATTGAGCATGTTTTCAAATACCCCTATGTTATATTACTCATATCTTGAGAATTAATAGGTTGCAATTATTGTTTTGATAATATGGTTTCTATTTATTCCACATAGTGTATTTATTATTTTCCTACTCTTATAGAAATAATATTTTATTAAATATTTTAAGAGACCTTTTTTATGGTCAAACATTACCCAACTTCAGACTAAATTTTATCTCCACTCAAGTCATATTTTGAGTATATTTTTTTAAAAGTGCATACTGCTTATTCTAAAATCCATATTTTATCTTAAATTAAGTCACATTATATATAATTTATTTATTTTGTATTTCTAATTTTTTTACTCAATTTGTAACATGGTGAATTTATTTGTACATACATCATTATAAGTAGTTATGGGAATTATTTTTCATTTAACTCCTTATAAAGTGATAAAAAATATTTTTTGTGGGGTAAACACTTTATTAAATCATTATTAGGGATTGTGTTTTATTACCATTTTGTCACACTTTTAGTTCACGTTATGTCCTTCTGTTTAGAAATTTATGTTTTGGTACACTTTCTGCTTGTGCCATATACTTTTCAAGGTCCAATTCATATCACATTTAATTATTATGTAGATACTAATTCAAGGCCCCATTTTTATTTCGTTATCATTAATTTTTATCTTGTAATGGTTTCATTCCCTAATGTAGATACACTAATGCAAATAAACAATAACATGTAAAACAAGAGTGATATGATCTTATATGAGGTTTCTTATTTTTATAAAGACATTTTGAAAGTTTTTAAAAGAAAATAGGGCCCTAAAAACTTATAATTCACTCCTCCTAAAAAAAATACAAACCAAAAGTCACTTATTTGTAATTCATAAGTAATTATTGCACTCTTCCAACAACACTTTGATCATGTGGAATGCACAAATAATATATTTGTCCACATTTAGTGCTTATAAGTATAAAAATCATCCCTTGGATGATCTATTATATTTTTATTTTTCTGACATTGAGTCATATTATGATCCTAATATACTTGTCATTGCATTTATCACAACAAATAATACTCCTGATCACATTGTAGACATATTTGCTTTCTTTAAAAAACACACTATTGATTTTGGTTACTATATTATTCACACCATGGGTTATTATAATTATGGTATTAAAAATTAAAAAAAAAGGTATTGTGTCACCCATCTAGCTTATTGTTTTATTTTCAATAGTGGCATTAGCTATCAAGTAAGTGCTTCCACTTATTCTTTGGGACGATTTTGCATCAGCTATGCACTAGTTTTTATTTTCTCTCTCTACACTTACAAATGAAATTGAGTAGCATAACCATATTTCATCTATAACTTTAATCTCCTTTTCAGATATTTTTATAGACACCTGAATCAAACATGAGCATCTTATGCCATCTTTAGATTCTATTGGGTATGAGAGACATGGCCCTTTACTCAATCTTGAGATAAATTATATTTTTATGTAAGGCTTACGATATCTTTCCCTTAAATTAGTTATAGGATACCTTACATTTATTATATAATATATTATATTCCTACCACATAATCATATTAAATTAGGTATGAGAGTCATAAATATGATTCATACTTTTATTTTCATGCACTATTTGTGCACATAGCACCAGATCACTTGCACACATCATCTTCCACTATCTATGTTCATTAAAGATGGGATTATGATCAATTATGGTGTTTTCATTAATGCTTCTTGATTATACTCTACATGCATGGTTATTAAACTATTAAAATACATAGTTTGTACATTTTTTATAGTGTATAGTATATTATTTCTTTCAATAAATGTTAGGTCTTGTGATGGCTTATTTGATAATTAGACTGGTCCTCATGGTGAGAAATTTTTGGTGTCCCCATAATCAAATAGATTATTTCATTTGAATCCATGTTATGAATTTTTAAGCACTGATAGTAATATATTTTTAGTTTTTCTCTTGTTTTCACTCCATTTAGTTGTTCTTTAAATTTATTTTCCACCTCACCTAATTAATCATTAATGGGGAGTGTTGTACACTATTTTTTTGGGTTAGATACTTGAAGCACATATTACTAATTTTTTGAATTTATTTTATGTTGTTGTAATAAATTCTGGGTGATATCATTATGGTGAATATATTTTCTATAATAGACTTTTGCTTTCATTGTACATGGGTACCTTCTCAAGCCTAGTGTCATGACCAATTTCAGAGCCTTAACCTCAATTTTAGTACACACTCCCTAAGTTGCACTAGTTTGGGGGAGGGCATAAACTTGTAATTATATCTTAAGTTTAGTTAGATATTAAGTAATTTTATTATTTATAAAATAATCATAATTTTACTTTGAAACTTGCACTAATGTCTAATATATAGTCACATGATAAATTGCACTAAAGCCCAAGTTTAACATCAAAGGTAACTTTTAGAAACCACTTAAAACCACATAAATTAATACAACCACTATTATTAATTAGGAATTTAACTCTCTATAAAGTTAATTATTTGTCTATCTCTATCTTTCATTACCTTAGATTGACTTGTATTTCCTTGGATTGCATTTAATTTTATTCATTTTATGGAGAATAGATTATGAAAGGTTATTGTAACCTTAAATCACTACCTTTATGTAGTATTAATAAAATGACAATGGTATATTATTGTATTTAATCTCTATGTATATTTTATTTTAATGGTGTGATATATGTATAAGACTAATGTGCTTGATCCTAGATAGTCGAAAATTTTAATATGACATACTCGTGCATATAGGAGGTGTGTAAAAATACCATGTTTGTTATTATATGAAGTGAAATAAGTATAGAGCGTAATTTTTTTACATAGTGTTATGATTCTTAGTGTATATATTTCAATGTATATTTTGTTATATGTTGGTTGTGTATGTTATTATGCATATGATGATATGTGTAAGTTATTATGAGTATGTTTCGATGTGTATTTTGATATGATCATGTTAATATTGATTGTGTATTCATATTTTTATGATACATTGGGCCTTAATTTATTGTGAATGATGGATTATATGGATTTATGTTTCATTTATTTTAAACCATAATAATTCAAAAATGATTATAGTGGAATAATGCACATTTTAAAAAATAATAGATGTTTTTGTATAGATATTTTAGTAGTTTTTAGTGTGATTGGTTGGTCCACTCACCCTTGTATTCAAATTAAAAGTTTATTTTATGTTATTTAAGTTTCCCATGTGAAATGAATGCTTGATATATGATGATTTTTTTATATCAATGGTGGACTATTACTTGATTCTTGAAAATTACCATGTGTAATGGACACAACATTATTGGACTATTTACTGATTATTTCAATTTAACATGTGTGAAAGATGTTTTTCTATGGTATTTCATTTCCCATGTAGATGGATGGTTTTTATGTATTGATAATGAATATTATTTATATTTATTGTTATCCTTATTTTTGACATCCTCTACATTTATTATTTTTATTAAATGTTAAAGGATAAGATTAAGATTTTTTGGATGTGTGTTCACACCTGATGGAAAAATAAGGATTCCACTAGGGTGCTAAGAGAGGTGAATAATCCTCAGGCTTTATATCACTAGGGTTATAAGATATGGGGTTAACTTTCAAGGATATTATTAATATCATATGTATACATATGTTGATTATAGACATTATATTATGTGATGTTTGGTATATGAGGGTGTTAACTAAACCATAACCTTTATGACATGGATATTCCTTTGGTTTGTCTAGTGGTTGAATAATTTTTATTTTTTATAATGATCTATATAATTCTCATCCACTAATTGATACTTCCATCTAGGGTTTTTGTTGATATTTTTGAAATTCTGATTGATACATCACTTGTTTTATCCTATGGTATTTGTTATTATTTCATATATGAGTGTTGAAAATGGATTGATTATGATTTTTATTCCATTGGTGGAATATTTATAAATAATTGTTTTGAAATATTTGAATATTTGAAAATATCTAACCTATGTGATAATGTATATTGATTCTATTATTACTAGCACATGTATCAATAATGATTTATTGGTATTATAAATATTTGTATGCCACTAATATTTGATTGTAGATGAATGAAACTAAGTTCATGTTCATTATGATAAAAAAATTTAGGGACAAAGTTTATTTAATTTGGTGGGGGAGTATATAATTTCGAACATATCCTAACCCTTGCTTAGTCTTATGGTTAAGTATTAACTGGGGTTTGAATTGTCAATTGATATTATTTTATATGATTGGTGTTCAAGATTTGTTTCATGAATTATTTGAGTATTTCACACTAGATTAAAAAAATAATCAAATATGGTTGTGATAAATAATAAAATGAGTATTATGATTTTAATTATATCTATCAATATCATAGAGGTAATGTAATGAGCCTAGTTTATGTGTAGGAAATATGGGTTTCCAAATATGTTATAATTTCATACCAATAATGAGATGTTTTGGTAAGGGTATGCATTGAGTGTGTTGTTTTGTTAATTGAGTTAAAATAGAGAGAATAGGAGATCCAATAGTGGAAACGCATAGTGACCATGGATCCTAATAGTGGTATTGGTGATGAAAGTCACCTTATATACAAATTGTCTATGTGGCTCATTGGTAACATGGATATTTTTATTTTATACCATGGGGGAATAAATAAAAAGTATAAATTGTATTTTAATGTGGACTATTATATATATTTACATGGAAAAAAAGTAAAATGAGTTGTCTCTACAAAAATCCCAAAGCCTTATGATCACTAAAGCAAAAATGTGACAAAGTAAAAAGGGCCAAATGATTATTTATTAAAATTTTTTATCAATAAAGAGGTAGGTAGAAACCACATAGCAAAAATCATGTTGAAAAAGTAATCAACAATGAAATACAATTAATGAAGGCCACATGATATAGATATGATCAATGAAAAGGAATCCATAATTTTAATGGTAGCCATGGTGGATACATATCTTCCATCGAAGTATCCACAATTTAAATTAGATCAAATGTGGTTAAAAAGTATTTAATATGCAAGTGGACTAAAAACAAGAAAAGAAAAAAATTTAGTTCAAGAAAACATAACTAGCCAAACAAACTTTAATAAATAAATATAAACATATAAATACATATAAATACATAATAAATCACCAAAGTTGGAATAGATTAACATACACCATTCCTAAATTAATTATCATTTTTTTTCAAAATGACAAAGAAGTGGTTCCAATAATGAATGGAAATTATAAATCTCTTGGGAGGATGGATAATTATTTAAATAAGGAAGAGAAGGAAAATAAAGATAATCTATCAAATATCAATCCAAAATTCATTGATCTATGAAGAAAGAAGGAGGAAGACTAAAAATTTAAAAAAGGCTCTATAGAAAAAGAAGTTAGTAAAAAATAAGAAGGCAATGGTGGATTGTTATAAAGCCTTTATTTGAAAATTCATATGAAGTATGGACTATGGGAGATTATGCTAAATTTGTTTAGTGGGCTCGATAGGATTGAGTTTAATTTAGTGGATTTTTTTATTTATTTATTTATTTATTTTTTTGTGTGTGTGTGTGTGTGTGTGTGTGAATTAAAATTTTATGGTTATGGAGTGTAAGTCATAGGTTTTTAAAGGGTTTGAGTATAGTAAATTAGGGTATAAAATATGCAATAAATATAACCATTAATTTTTGAAAAAACTAAGCTAAACTAATATTTATAATAATATAAATGAAGGATAAAAATGAATACTTAACTAGAAACTAATTTAGAAGGATGGTCTAAAGGTTGAAAACTAGAATATAAGCTGATCAAGGTGTCATAAATACGATCTAGGTGTCAAAATTCCTTGTAAATAGTAGTGTCATACCTTACAGAGTAGTTCTATAGAACTATTGTCCAATTTTGGTGATGATGTCCTATTTCTTAATTATTTATGGGTTTTGTAGATTATATTATGTTATAGATTTGATCCAAATTCTAGGTATGTGCATTGAATACTTTTTCCTATATCTCTATTTTTCTCTAAAAACCCTAGGTTTTAATACTTTAAGGGTTTGAATGAACACCATGAGAAAAAGGGGTTACTTAGTCTGATGTGTTGAACATATGATCCATATCCCTATTTGGACATGTTACCTACATACCAATATATAGAAGAGGGATCAATCTCAATGTAGTTTTCTTACCAAAGTTTTTGGTGAAAGTAAAATTGAATGCTAATATGAGTGTTACTTTGAGTCCTTTTGAGTGTGACTTGATATTGGAAATCTAGGTATTATAATCTTAAGAATATTATGGATGCTTATATGTATAAATAAGGTATAATACAAATTAATAACCTTGATTGTGCACAACTTATTCTGAGTTTATTTGTGTGTATTTGCATCTAATTTTCATCTAGTGAATAAAGGGCTAAAATTCATGTATATAAATTATTTTAGTGATTTTATAAGCATTTAAGAGGTCTAAAATGACCCTAGGTGGGTTCTAAAACAAAAATATGTCCACTGGTAATAAAATGTAGGAAAATGACAATAAGACCCAAACTGGGACACTAGCGCCATTGGCACCACTATCCAAGTTATGGCACTAGTGTCTAAGTGGAAAAACCTAAGGCACTAAGGTCCAAGATGCTAAAGTGAGGGTATGGTACTTATTTAGTGATGTTTATGGATGCATGTGTATCACATGAAGTATGGATAAGTGTCTAAATAAAAATTAGGATAGGTCTAGGGCTAAGCTATAGATAGGTGGTCTCAAGTAACACTCTTAGCACTCAAGTGACATTTTTTAATGACTGCATCTCACCCCCCCCATTTAATTTATAAATGTGGAAAAGAGAAAAGACTAGGTTAAAGGAAAATAAATGTACTTGGACTTACCTAAGAGGTGAATACCATAAATCTAGATTTGAATGTGTGAAGTATGATTCATTATGTCTTCCAAATGAAATGGGCATAGATAAATCCTAACTTAAGAGATATCAGAATAAAAAGAAAAAATTGAGTAAAGGGATAAGATAGGAAAGGAATAAATACACCTCATTATGTATGTGAACTAATTCATAAACCTAGTGAGATATTGTGTTTGTGTATTTAGTGATCAGTGAATAAATTTGACTAGGTTAAATGGCTTACTCAATATCGATGTGTGGGTGGCTCAAGTACTCGATCTAGATTTAAATCCATCATTTCCCACCCCTATTTGGCATATCATGACCTTTAAATAGCTTGGATTGGATTTATGGTGTAGCTAATCCTCTCATGTAGGTAGATCAAGAACTCAATAAGACTATGACTCCATCATTACCTACCCATGTGTAGTAGATACATCCAAAAATGAAATTATGTGATGTAACTAAAACTATATAAGATGGATATGGGTGACATAAAAACTATGAAATTAAAAAATGGCTCTGGGCCACTCAAGAATACCAACCACTATAAATGGAGTAAGGCATCAAATCCAAATTATGCTAATGAAAATGGTGTCTAGATTATGTTGGTGCAAATAGTGTCTATATTGAGAACATAGATAACTATATTATGTATTCCATTCCATCTTATCATCTGTAGTGAAAGTGAACATATGGAAATAATGTGTTTCACACATACCCCCAAATCTGATATCTATGTATATATATTCTAGAATGAGTTGTAATAATCTATATTTGAGTATCTAAAATTGAAATGAGAATTATTATGTCTTGCATGATGACCCCAATAAATTTAAATATGTATGAATCTATGCTAAACTAAGAAAAAACTACTAATATATAACTGAACATGTGAAAACATGGAGTATGTCTACTATACTTTTTCTAGCCAATCTAGAATTTCTTAAAACTAAGGCTACTAGATAGTAATGCCATATATGGATAGTACCACTAGTGGTGCTAATGTCCCAATTTGGGTGATAATGTCAAATTTTATTATTTTTTGTGAAAATTAAACTAGTATATGTGTGATTTTTTCCCACTATGTTTTCCTAAAATTATTTTTTGTATCTTGAGCCTATGTGCTGAAAACTATACTCTAAGTGCATTTAGATAGCTTGATCTCTATGACAATCCTATGTGAATGCCCCCTATTTTAAGGGTAGTTGTTTAACTTATGTAATACTTGTCCTCAAAATAAAATTCTTTGCAAGATGTGTGTTAGATGGATAACATATGATATATGTGTAATAAATAAATATAATGTGCATACATGACATTAAAATGTAAGATAATATGAGCATTCACAAGGTTGTCAAGATAGATAAAATAATGTATATGAACAAGATATATGAGAAATAAATTGAGTAACTACCTAAGGGGATGGGTCATGATTTCCATTAAATCACCATAAAGGAAGGGGAGATGCATAAGGTCCCTCATGGAATCTAAAACTAGAGTGTCCAACAAGTAAGACAATGTGTCATGGTCATGATGCATAAATGAAAGTATACATAAAAAACACATGATGTACACAAACTTGGATAAGGGGCTACAATATAAGGGACATGGACACATGTCACTAAATCTAAGAAATTAATACATCTAAGGACATGTTAAAATGTCCACATACATAAAAAGTAATCAAGTTATCTTGGAGCTACATAAAAGGGAATCTTTAAATATTCGCACACACAATTAGGAAGGGACACATGAAGTCATGGTCAGATGTCTAAATAATGCATACAATGAAAGTAAGTGGACAGATCCATATAAAAATGGCATATTAAAATTCCATTTAATAAATGTAGAAGCATAAAAGAAGAATCAAATCTAAACTAATAAAGCTAGAAATGAAGGTATGCATGCGCATGTGATACAAATTTGTACATAAATTGAGTCTATAGTAGCAGTAGCAGTAGTTGGCATAAAATATAAGTTATCTAAGATGATCAATATCAATATATAAAAATGTTAAATATTTGATATAAAGTAAAGAAATATGTGACCTGACAATCAAAACAATATATAGGATGCCCCTAAATGGGTGAATATGTCAATTGAGGAATGTGTGTATGTTCCCCCAATGGGTAGATATTATAAAATATGGATTTTTTTGGTGAGTCTAGGTCTTGTAAGTATCTATAGATACTCTAAAATAATAAGTGAATTATGTATGTATGATAAAACTGACTATATTAAGATATCTAGCATGTGTAGTTACTAGAAAGTATAAGAAGTGTAAACATAGAGATGCATACAATCTATAATTTGTATTTTTTGAGTAAATATTTGAATGAATTTTTTAATTTTTGTATATATTATATTATTTTTGTTTTTTTTAGTAAAATTTATGTATAATCAACATGAAAATCAATCTATATATAAGGATCAAGAGTTAATGAAACTATGTACTAGTCGAAAGGAACATACTAATCAATGAATATCAGAAGAGACTCATTATGAAGGCGTCTTGTATCAAAAAAAGTGAAAATGATCATGTGTGCTATGTGAAAATATATTTGTGATCTAGGAACTATTTGTACTAAGTAATATATAACTGAAACTACCTATGGAGTAGGGCTAATAATATGATAATCTGACTAAACTAGATTATGACCTATGGAAGTCACTATCTAAATCTTGATGGAAGATTAAACAAGTGACCATACTGATCATGTTGTGTAGATGTAGGAATAGATTCTAGAATTAATAGTGTTCATGGTGTACCCTAGTAGATAAATTTGTAGACTCTATAATAGATATATTAATCGACTATCATATAGAAACTATTTTTTGTTATGCATTATGTCTTTCAAATATCTTAATTAGTTATCAAACTAATATTGTGCTCTGATCTCTATGAGCTCTACCAAATATCTTAATCAATTTTGATACTAAGATTGTGCTCTAATCTTTATGATTTTTTCCAAATATCTTAATTAGTAGTTGAACTAAATATGTTCTCTAATCTCTATTATTATTTCCAAATATCTTAATCAATGGTTGAACTAAAACTGGTGGTGGATTTGGTTTTCATTATTTAACCATGTTACTATAAGTACGTTGATTTATATGAAATACCTATAATATATACCATTGATGCATAAATATGTACCATAGGGTGATCTTAATGTTTAAAAAGCACTTCTCATTTTAGAACTCAAAGAGTTTAGAGCATGAGTAGTAGGTTATGGTAATCTAGTTACCTGTGATGAAATAACAACAAAGCTAATAAATTGTTCAACAATATTTATAAAACTTGGTGGATTAGAACCATATTGGTCTTCTCAACAATATTTAAAAAAGATGCAGTAATCTATACTAATGTCAATGAATTTTGATCAAATTCTAAGCTAAGACTATTCTAAAATGAACATTTACAATGATACTAAGTTACAGTGATCTGGTTGAAAAAGGATAAAATGAGAAGTGTAAGACAAAAAGAAAATATATTGTTGATCTCTACCTCAAACATCATGACAAGGTTTAAATTCCAATTGAGCATACATTTAACAAATGTATAACATGAAATAGCATATGCCCAAATCTTACCACACATTAGGAAAGTATCTAAGGATAGTATGAATAAATACATGTAAGAATTGGCTTTACATTAAATATTTACTACTACAGTCAAATAACATATGCACATCATTATGCAAAGTAAATAAAATGATGTAAACCCAAGAACATTTAACTAGTCTATCATTTTCACAAATTGGTAACCTTTTATTAAAGATGCACATCCAGAATTCTTAAAAATCATTCAAATTTGAGATCTAGAACAAATAATTGAGAGAGAAGTTGAATATCAATTTGCACAAACAAGATGAGACAATCTTCTCAAAATTCTTGCTTGTATTAATTGCTTCAAATTTTATACTAGTTTTAGTAGCTAAAAAAGTCTCTACCCTCTAAAATTTGCAATGCTTCCTTATAGATTTTAAGGAAGCATATCAGTCAATTGTATCAGATTACAAGTGTATAAAATGTAAAGGATAGTTGTCCTTTCTAAAAAGTTTCTCAAATACACTAGACTTTCTAAAATAGACTAACTTTTAGGCAATGTGCTAACAAAATGCACATGCGTTTAGAAAAGAATATTCTATTTTTTAAATTTACAATGTCCCTATAAAAGAGAATATTCTTAACTACTTAGTGGGATGAAGTTACTTAAACTTTTTGACATAACTTCATCACCTTTTGATGTTGTTCATCAACTAAATTCAAAATGATAGCTAGCTCAAGGAAGAACTCATCCTTTTGCTTAGCTAGGTCATCAAGATCTCTATCATTTCTCTCTAAAGCTTCCTTAATGCTCCTCACCTCAGCTATCTTCTTTTCTATAGTTAGGATCATATCTATGATCCTGACATTGTTATCTCTAGACCTACCTTGACTCTTACTCCTCATCAGGCTTGATTAAAATTTTACATTTATACATTTTATTTTTCTAAGCCCATAAGATCTTTGGTTTTATTTATTCTACTAAAGTGGCATTGATGTGGTGTCTAGCTAGATTTTTCATGGCATTTTGTTCATAAATGATTTAAAATTAATCATTTCCCTTTTAAAAAATATCTTTGATCTCATTCCATCAGATTGATCTAAATGAATCAATACAGATCATTGATCTTGATCCTATTAGTTGAATGCCATTGGCTATCCTTTGTATCAAGCCCCATGGTTGTGCCACTTGGTAGTCTTTCAAGACTTCTAAGATTTGAATGTTTATCAATCTTGTAGTGATTTTGATTTCATCATGTGGTAGCTTTATTCTTACTTGGAGGATCCATTGGATAGTCCATAATGATCTCACTTTGACTGATTATCGTTACCTAACTAGATATGAGTTGTTGATCTTGAAAAGTTGCATAAACATTATGTTATCATGGGTCAATGTAAATAACTTAGGTTAAATATTTTAGTCTAATGTTTTGTTTCATGTTAATAAACATGAATCAAACCTTAGGCTTAAGTGTTAGATGACAAAAAGGTCATAACTTAAGGTTTTTATCACATTAATAAACACGAGGCAAACCTTGGGACAAACACTTTAATCTAGGATTCATACAATAGAGCCTCACATTTTCTCAAGACTTGCTAATAAGCTAACTAAATATCCTAGAAGACCATATGGGTGTGTGTGTGTGTGTGTGTGTGTGTGTGTGTGTGTGTGTGTGTGTGTGTGTGTGTGTGTGTGTGTGTGTGTGTGTGTGTGTGTGTGTGTGTGTGTGTGTGTGTGTGTGTGTGTAGACAAAGTATAATGTTTTGAACTAAGGTCTGGTCTAATGTTTAAAAAAATGATTTAACCTTATGATAATATTCAAGCTAAGTCTATGGTATTTATAGTTGTCCCCCATGTACATTTAAATTTTAGGTCAAAACATAACTTCCAACTAATCTAAAACTAGTCTTAACATTGAAGCACAAAACTTCCAAGCCTGATTAAGGCAAACAACATGTTCATTTATTTCAATGGTATTGGTCCATGAGTTTGAATTGTTATAGTCTTATGGATGTTAATAAATAAAGCTCTAACATTATATCACTATAGCTTAAATATGACAACCTCACAAATATTAATGATGTCCTTAAAAAATATAAATTATGGGTGTGAGAATGTGAAAGTTAAGTTTTATGAAACACAATAATCCTTATGGAAATTTTGTCGCATTACACATCATTTGATCCACTTCATCTGAGTAAGTGTGAACCATTGATCATGATCTAAGTAGTGAATTGTGATTGGTTTAAGGGGGTCCCTCTTGATTTTTCATCATCCAATCTTTGTAATATACTTAAACATAGGCCATTAGTCATGATCTGAGTGATAAAAAATGATTAGTCCTATGGGTTAAATATTTGGACTCATTAGGTCCATTTTGCATTATTCAATTATTTCCACCTAAATGTATATGGGTCATAAATCCTATAAATAATCACATATCTTAAGTTAAGGCTCAGGGAAAATAACACCTAGGATAAAGTCTTAGGTTTAAGGTCTCATTCATGTTAATAAAAAAATGGGGCCTTAGGACTAAGACACTAGTCTAAGCTTGTGCAAATAAAGTCAAACCAAGCTAGAAACTAAATATAAAGGACTTTGTAGTATTAATTTTAGATCACATTAAAATAAAAGTGTATAAAGGATCTTGGTACATAAAAGGGGCCAAGATTATAATTTTTAGGCTAAGGTTTGGTCATCTTTAAAAACATGACCAAACCATAGTATATCAATTAGGCTTAGGTCTATAGCATGTTTAAAATATTCCCATGTAACTTCTTCCGACCAATTTTTGAATTTGGTTTAAAAGAATCTTGTGTTAGGGTCTCTAAATGAGGGTTTCAAGAAGCTTGAACATGGATTCAACTTGACGTTTAACAGACCAAAGGCTAGTAAAAGGTTAAATGGATATAAAGTCATTAATGTTATAAAACCCAAGTATGATACCTTCAAGGAGATCTCCATTAAACCTATGATCTATAACATAGAGATTCACTATTAGCGACATTAGGATAAAGCTAAAATAGAACTATGAACAAGAGAAACCAACTAGACCAAGGGGTGGATGATCTTCAAATGCAAATAATGTGAAAAAAATGTAAATGATGCTCTAGTTAAGTGAATTTCAACTTCTTGATATGAATTACACATTTTAATACTTGGGTCCCCAATCTTTAGAAATAGGGGTATGTTGACCTCAACAAATGGCAACTTCTAGGGGAAACATAGAAAAATGTTAGAATTCAAAGAGTCTAGTTTATAAAAATAACTATATTACATATTCTACATGATCAGTGTCATCATTAGGACTAGTTCATGGTTAAAACAAACCTTGCATATATATAATTATGATCAAACATCAAAACCTAGACATGTTATATGTGTGATTGGATTCCACTTATTTTTTGTCATGGAATTCAGAAGACAACTTCTAAGTTTCATGCCTTTAATCATTATCACTAACTTAAAGCATGTTTGTATATCCATTAAGAACCATGATTTAGCTTAGGGAAGGCTTGGGCATTTCTCTATTACCAGCCATGCATCCATAGCCCCAATAGAGATGCCTTTGGTTCCACTTAATGCTTTGCTCCACTTCTCGCTAGGCATTCATAGCCTTGGTGGAGGTTACTAGAATCACCTTTGCTTGGAAAGATTTTGATTTTGAAATAAGATCATATTTTTTATATTCTTAGACCTTTTAGGTCTTCTAACAAAGGTTTGGAACTAGGCTAGTTAGGTTTAGGGATTTGGTCAAGTGTTTGATCTTTAGACAATCATCTATGGTTGTAACCTTAATCTTTGGCAAGGATGTTTTTTAGATAAAAACATGGCTATGCCTTAATAATTCAAGCTTTCACACCACATGTGAAATTCTTCTTGAAACCAAATTTAGATCAAAACAATGTTCAAATTTTCATAAAATAGTTGATCTATCTAGCAATCTCTACTAGTTCCTATACATCATAACATTAAGCTCATATTTCATATCTATGGTCAATCATTTTCTCAAGATACATACCTACATTTTTGAACTTGTGGAGTTTATGAGATTTTTGAATAAACTCTTAGCTAAGGGCTACCTAAAAGGACATATTAGTGGCAAGGGACAAAACAAATAAATCAAACACATAAAAAAATAAAACAAGCTAAAATAAAATAATAAGTGAATAAATATGCACAAAAATATGTAAAAACAAGGGACAAGAAGAAAGAGTAGAAGGAAACTAAACTATCCTACTTACACTAAATCTAACTAGTCTTATAGATTTACTCCATGAAGACTGCAAGAGGAGAAGTAAAAAATTAATGATTGAGGTACTACCCATTAAAGGACAATGTAAATTATTCTCGTTTTAAATCATTCAATTTGAAGGTGTTTTTCCCAAGTGTTTCAACAATATGATAGGGTATTATCCATAGATGCCTTATCCCATAGAAAACCTAAATCTCCTTATTGAAACACATTTACCTTTGATCTCTTATCAAACTAACTATTCACCATTGTCTGGTGTCTACTAAAATTAGCAAAAGCTTCTTTTTGTGCATCTTCCATTTGAATAATGTCCAATAGTCTTGAACTTACAAGTTCCTGATCTTCTTCCATATATTCCTACATGAAATTGTATGTAGATAACTTGAGGGTGATGGGGAAGATGGGATCTTGGCTATAAACCAAAAATAATGGTGATGCCTTTAGAGCATACTTGATTATTATTATATCTACCCAAAGGGCATATTTGATAAGTTTATGCCAAGTTCTAGGTTATTTTTTGCAGATTTCTTTACTTCTTTCATCAAGTTCTTATTGGTAGATTCAACCACTCCAATACCTTAAGGGTAATGGTTGGAAAATAACATGAGAATATTACTATTATAATATGCCCATTCTATCATTTGAATGGATGTGAAATAATATACATTATCACATACTAAGATTGGAGTTCCTAATTTGGTGCATATGTTCTCTTTTAAAAAGTGATCACTTCTTTAGTTCTACATTGCTTAGTGGACACTACCTCAATCCACCTAGTGCAATAGTTAGTAGCTATCAAGACACACTTGTGACCTTAAAATGAGTTGGGGTTGATCACCTCTATGAAATCTAACCCCCACTAGGCAAAGGGTTTATCAACCTTTATTAGTTGCAATGACATTACTACTTCTACCTCTTTTGTGCTAAATATCTAGCATGAGTGGCATTCCCTCACATGCTTGTGAGCATATTTTAATATGGTGGGATAGTAATATCCATCTTGAAGGACCTTGTTGTATATAGTTCTACTAGATGGGTGCCCACTTCCCAACTCTCATGAAACATGCTTAGTATTTCAATAATTTCTTCCTTTGAAATGCATCTTAGGTAGACACCTTCAAAGTTCTTTTAGTACGACATTTCATTATTGATTAGGTAATGGGTTCCTTTGATTCTTAGAGATATCTTATGCTCCCTAGTTAGTCTTACAGGATAAGTACCATATATTAGTAAGTGAATGATGAAATCATACCATTCATTAGACTCAAAACTTCCTTATTCAACTTACATGACGTTAAGCATGGGGTTAGCATTAGAAATCATTTAAATCAGATGTTGGCACCTTACCAAATTTTTAGTTTTCATCTTAGTGTCATATTCCTGTAGGATAGAGATCTACTTACCTCTCCTTTCTCTTAGCTCATTCTAACTTAACATGAGATTTATATTAGTGTCAGGTAAGATAACATGCACCTTATTACTAAGAATGTAATTCTTAAATTTTTTCACTACTTATACTAATGTACATGCTTGTTTATAACATAGACAATAATTTAACTCAACATTTTTGAAGTTTGTGCTCATGAAAGAAATTAGATTGTCACATCCATCAATTTTTTTGAGTTAATACTGTATCAATAGTATGGTCAGAAGTAAAAGAGTAAAGGTAAAAATCCTTTGAGAAATTTGGACTTATGAGGACTAGAGCTTGACTAATTGCATCCTTTATGTCCTTAAAGGCTTTCTTAGTTTCTTCATTATAAGTGATTTTGGCATCCATTTTTATCATGTCATTCGATGGCTTGACAATTTATGTAAAGCCAGATATAAAATTTCTCACAAAGTTAATGTTGCCAAAGAATTGTTTTAGATCTTTCCTACTATTAGGAGGCTCTATCTTTGATATAACTTCTATTCTTTCAGGATCTATAGAGATTCCCTCCATAGTAATGACATGGCACAACATTCCCTTAGTAACATAAAATGTAAAAATTTTTGGGGTGAGGTAAATACCATACCTCCTACACATTTCAAAAACCTATTGTAAATGCATGATGTGGCCTTCCCTATTTTTAGAAAAAATAGTTATATCATCCATGTATATAATGATTCATTTACCTACAAAACCTTAGAAAGTATGATCCATATCCCTTTGTAAAGTTTCTCCTACATTGATTAGTTTAAACGGCATCCTCTTATATGCAACCATGCCCCATTTGGTAGTGAAATAAATCTTCATCATGTCTTCATGATTTACCAGTACCTAGTTATACCTTTAAAATCCATCAAAAAAGGGCATTCATAGTAGAACTAGAAACACTTTGTATAACTTGATCTTAATAAGGAAAAGGGTATTTGTATTTTTTATATGACTTATTAAGGTTCTTAAAATCAATGCAAAACCTGATTTCACCATTATTTTTCCTGATTGGAACTAAATTAGCAACCTCGGTAGAGTGCCTAATGGGAAATACAATCTTTGCATCTAATAAATTTTTGACGTCTTTAAAAATTATGTGCTCTAAAATAGGATTTATAGGCCTCTAATTTTGTCTAAAAGTGTGAAATATTTATTCAAGGGTATGGTATGAGTGATGAATTTTGGATCAAAAATATTCAAGTCATCATATGGCCATGCAATTATGTCTTTATAGCTTGTCAACAAGTTTTTGACTTTTTTATCTTCAATGCTTATACATGATGTTCCAATATTAACTATTTGAGCTTGATCTTGAGGTAAAAGGTCAACTACCTTATAATCCTTTCCACTTACTTTGGGAATCCTAGTGTAATTAGCCAATTTATCCTGGTCAAATAATCTCTCCAATGTAATCATGCCTTTTGGAATTTTATTGTCATTTAGCAGAATGAATTTACTATAAAATCTACCATATTCTTCAAGATTATTCTCATTGTCCTCATCTATGATATGTGCCTCAAATACTCTTGAATTGGTAATGAAATCCAAGATTTATTGGTCATCATTAAAGACTTGCAAATGGTTTACATTATCTAGAACCGAGGGAAATGGAACTAATTCAATGCTAAAGTTTGGAGAGTCTTGGCTTGGAATAAGATTGGTTATAGCTAAATAAATCTCATCAATAGCCTTTTTCTCCTCCCTAGGGATAGAAAATATGTTAAAAACATCAAAGGATTCAAACAAACCCCAAACTCTAAACTTATATCTCTTGAGATATGATAATTTGCACTAGTATCTACTCCTTACCTAATTGACTACTAATTTTTAATCACCATGAACAAGTAGTTCTTTGAATTTATAAAATTTCAAACCTAAGATCAGTTCTTCATACTCTGCAAGGTTATAGGTGCATGGAAATTGAAGTCTATAGGAATCATGATAATCCTTACCAATATGATTGGTTAGGATAACTCCTAATCTAGACCCAAACTTACATCTCACCCCATTAAAATGCATCTTCCATAACCCAGGTATAGTATGAGATGGTTTATAATTAATTACCTTACTAGTTTAAAGAGTGAAAATTCCTAAATCAAAGTCAACTATGTTCACCTTTTCATTAACAACAATGTATTTTGTGATCATATGTTTCATCCTTGGTTATCTTTCCACTCTAATTTTATTTGGTACCCCTTTCCATAGTAGCCATAAATGTGAGCAGTCAGTGGACATGTATCCATTTAGGGCCTTTCACCATTCCTTGTTCAATAGTAAACCATAAGCATCATGAATTATAACAACTTGGATATCAATAAAATGTTGAATCTTAGGCTCAAAGGTAAGTTGCATATAAAAATTTAATAATTCTCCAACTACCTTGACTCTAAGCTTATTAAACTAAGTGAAAACTCTATTATATTTTATATGAGTCAAGGCAATATGTTTACAAATACTTGCTGGCATAATGTTGGTGGATGCACCAAATCTAACAAATAGTTATGTAGATTCTTACCAAACATTCTAACATTAAGTAGAAAATGTGGGGACTTTATCTTATCCTTGTACATAGTAACATTGGCATTATCAATTTTTGATGGCTTTCTAGGTTTCTTAAACAAAGAATCCAACAAAATATCCCTTTGCTCAATGATCTATGTCAATTCATGCAACACAATATTAGCTTTCATTTTCTTCATGTCTTCTACAATATTGTACCTAGTTTTATTTGAAGAAATAAATGCATCATTACTTTTTTTAGAAGTACTTCCCTTAAGAGGCTCTAGGTTATTATCTGATGTAGTATTCATAGGAGTGACAAAGTTGTTTGGAGATGTAGAAGTAGTCAAAGGCTACGTCTGACTTCTATTCCTTAGAGCATAGGTCTTCTTCAAGAACTGCTAGAAAGCATGAATTTATTTAGTAACATCATCAAGTTCATTATATTCTTAGAAGGAAAAGTCAAATGTCTCCACCATGAAGCCTTGGTCAGTAGATTTAGATCCTGATGTAATTGCACTATTATCTTTATTAAGAACTATTTCAAATGTGTCTAATTTTTCCTTAAAGGCTTTAAAAGCCTTACAAATTTTAATGCAATCTATTTCACCATGCTTAGTAGTATAATGAACTCTACAATATTTAATTAATGCAACATCAATAAGATTAATATCCATGGTCTTCTTATTAATAGGTGATTCATTGTTATTATTGTTATTGAAACTATCATTTTAGAATCCATTATTATGTCTATTAAACCTTTGGAATGAGAAGTTCCTACTTGATATTTAACTAATATGACTAACCTACTTTTACAACTAGAGAAAATCAATGCTTAGTTTTTGTACCATATTTAATATAGGATCATTCTCACTCTTAGGAGTTTCTTATTTATAAACTTGATTATTATTGGTACCATTGGTTGGTACCAAATCCTTTTGATCATTTGAATTAAATATAATGTAGGATGGTTCAAGAATCCTAAGTTATAGATAGGAGTATTGTAGCTCAAGGGTAACTGGTTCAAAGTTGGAAGTTGATTCAAAGCTTGCATATTTTTATTGTTGTTAGGAAAGATATTCAAGGTGGGCATATGTGGATTAACATTTGGGATAGATTAAACCATTTCTCCCTTAGGATAAATTTGATCATTGATGATCACTACTTTAGGATAGGCTTAGGATAAGGTGGTTATAACTAGAAGAGGTCTCTTTAGGAACATAGAAGTCATAGGATCTACTGCATCCTTATATATTTTTAAAGCCAAAACATCATCAGGTTTGGAGGGATATATGTTTTGGCTATGCATATTTTGAAAATTGGCATTAAAGTGCTCTTATGGACTCACTATAATTTCATTTGATGGTAGTAAATTATTGGTATACGATAAAGGGACTAATAACCTTGCCAAATTGGTCAATAAAGACATTGTTAACACCATCTTGTCTAGTAATGTAATTATTACAAAAATTAAGAAACCATTCATATGTAACATCCCTAAATTTAAAAGGAAATAACCTACATGGTACATCTTCATGGGTGAAATTTAATAATCTTAATGCAGGTTTGAATGACTTAATGTGTTCCTTTATAGTTAAAACACCATTTGGACTAAATATTGGAAAATATTTCTTAGGATTATCGAAGAGATCATGTATTACACCTAGTATGTTGATGGAGGAATCCCCTAGCTAGGACATGCCTTGATCAAGTTTGAATGTAGGAGCACCTTCGAGTGGTGAAGTTGGCAAAGACATAGAAAGCTTGCACTTACCTTTGTCCTGCCTATCTCTCCTATGGATTTTTAGTTCAAGCAGAGGTTTCCTTATTTTTGAATATGACCTTATTTTGATTCTAGGGAATTATATCTTGAGAACCTTGAATTCTATTTGAAATACAATGTGTCAAATCAATATTTACAAAGAATGAAATATAAACTTGCACATTAAGCAAATTTTTTGAAGATTTATGTAAAAAATAATAAAGGAATAAGATCTTCAACTAATCTAACTCAAAGATATGTCCAGATATGTAAATGTGAATGCTCTTTACATCTCTAATCTTAAATGAGATTGAATTTGTGAAGGATATAAGAATATTTTGATGAAAATAGCTATTAATAACCTCAAACCTATTGAATTCACAAAGTTAAAGCCATCTTTACCATAATAAAGTGTATACTTTCAAAGAATGTTGATCTTTGTCTAATAGAATCACAAAGATGGTTCTAGAACCATGAAAATCACTAACCTTTACACAATTATGCTAAAAGAAGTAAAATTATGTAAGGAATAGAATGATCTTTTATTAAAATACACCAAAACCAAAAAAGATCCTATAAATTCACAAAGATTTGTGGCCGTCTTTCTAGTACCAGTGGGGCTTATGGCTATTGATGCCTAAATATGTACCATAGGGTGATATTAGTATTTAAATAACACTTCTCATTTTATAACTCAAAGATTTTAGAGTATGAGTATTAGGTTGTGGTGATTTGGTTACCTATGATGAAATAGTGGCAAAACAAGCAACCTATTCCATAATATTTATAAAACTTGGTGGTTGGGAGCCACCTTGGTCCTCTCAATAAGCTTTGCAAAATATGTAGTAATCTATACTAATATCAGTGAATTGTGATCACATTCTAAGATAAGACTATTCTAAAATGAATATTTACATTGATGCTAAGCTACAGTCATCTAGCTGAAAAAGGAGAAAAAGGGAAGGGTAAGGTAGAAAGAAAATATGTTTCTAATCTTTACCTCAAACATCATGAAAAGGCTTAAATTCTAATTGAAAATACATTTAACCAATATATAACATGAAATATCATACACCTAAATCTTACCACACACCAATAAAGTATCTAAGGATAGTATGATTAAATACATGTAAGAAATAAATTTACTTAAAAAATTTACTACTACAGTCAAATAAGATATTCATATCCTTACGTAAAGTAAATAAAATGAAGTAAACCCAATAACATTTAACTAATCTAGCATTTACAAAAATTAACAACCTTGTATTAAATATGAACATCTAATTTTTTAAAAAACCATTAAAATTTTAGATCCAGAATAAACAATTGAGAGAGAAGCTAAATAATAATTCACACAAATAAGATGAGACAATCTTCCTAGAATTCTTTGTTTGTATTCATTGTTTCAATGTTTACACTAGTTTTTTTAGCTCAAAATCTCTCTCCCCTTTAGAGGTGACAATGCTCCTTTAATATATTTTGAGTAAGCATGTCAGTCAGTTGTATCAAATTACAAGTGTATAAAATGTAAAGGACAACTATCCTTTATACACAGTTTCTAAAATACACTAGACTTTTTAAAAGATTGACCTTTGGGAAACATGCTAACAAAAAACACATGCCTTTACAAAAGAATATTCTATTTTGAAAATTTACAATGTCCCCATTAAAGAGAATATTATTAATTACTTGGTGGACCTTATGTGATGAAGTTGCTTGATCTTGCTGAAGTAATTCATCA
>JARHVA010004127.1:1357500-1452500 GCA_037957365.1 Torreya grandis
GTGTCCTATGATGTATCCACTATAAGAGATGATTTATAATGTGGATCTTTGAATTTATTGAGTATCTTGATTGGTTATTATTGTTACAATTTTTCCTTAATCATAGGTAGATTAGGTGTTTATACCATATTATATGATTGACTGTGAGAGATCTAAATCTAAATATATCATTGAATGTGTCTCATCCAGTCCCAACATCTTCTCTAATTCTATAACTATATAACATAGATGTTGTAATGATTTGGATGTCTCATATAAAAATTTCTCCTTAAGACAAAAAATTATGCCTCTAGTAAAGTTGTATTGTACATGTAAATATGTCAACTGGTAGATCAACTATTACATACATTATTTGAACTATAGAATGTAATAATTTAATGTTTATAATTTACCCTAGTATAGTGAAGGAAATATCTCATATGTGATATAAGGTCCATTATTTTGAATATAATACATGAGAAATACTTCTTCTAAGTCATGGTATGTGTGTATTGAATTACTAAGGAGTGAATGATGAAAATAATTTAATGCCTCACCCTCTAGAGTATGTGGAAATAATTATAAGATAACCAAACTATGAGTGACATGTGTATTATCCTTTCTATAGGCTTGAAGGTGAAAGTATGGATCTTCATGTCCATGAAAATTTGCTAATGCTAGTATATGAAATTTTGGTGGTAACTTTGTATTGAATACTCTATTCTAGATGGGATTACCATAAATGACATTACAATAAACCCAAGAGTAGTATGATTTACTTTCCAAAGTGATATGGTGTAATTATTGTTGTAAATCACCCACAATATACATCAAGGATATTACATGTTGTGAAGGTATATTAGTATCATCAAGAGGTTCTTTTAATTCTAAAATATTTATATTAATTATATCCATTGGTATATTGCATCAAGGATCTATAGTTTTGTTCACGGTAACCTCTAGAGGGGTGATAACTTGTACTTAGTGAGAGGGAAATGGGATATCACCCTCATGGAGGTTAGGATCAGAAATAGGTTATACTATAGTGATGGGGGTTGAGGGATATTCATTTGTATATATTATTTTTTTAATTTTCAAATAAGAATCACATCCTAATGGACTAAAAGCTACATTATTATCATGTGAACGTAAATTATGTAGACTGTGAACATAAGTATGAGTTCATTTGTGTTTATCCAAAGAAATATTATCATTTGAACTAGCATTAGATAATGAATCAATTTTAACATGAGATATGGGTGAAGTAAGGATATAAATAGAAGAACTAGACTCAATTTCTTCTTCACCAAAACCATAGTAATCATCATTATTCCAAGGTTCATCAAAATTAGAGTTTAAATCATTTGTAGAGGTAAAAGTATAAGAATTTTCATTCTCATGCCCACTAAGATAAAGTAGAATAAGATTTTAAATTTTTACTACTATACAATATATCATCATATGTCAGTGTAATGCAATGCATCTCTTCTATAACTATGAGGGGGATGCATGCATGGTCATTATTTTAAATCTTGGAGTCAAGGGTATAAGAAGTAATAATCATGTTTTCATTTGACACATTATGACATGTAGGAAAAGAGTTAGAGATATTTGAATTATAAATATTTTGAAAAGAATCATTATGTTGAGATTGAAATGTAAACAAAGGTGATAAAATAATATCATCCACTTTAGTTGTGCATTCGTAAAAGGTGAAATATCATTTTTACATGCTTTTCAAATTTAATTTGCAAGGGTAAAGAATGTGTATTTTACTTTTATATGATAAGAACATCATGTATAATGTTACTTGAACCATGCAAAGGTAAATTGATTCTATTATTATTTTATTAATTTAATTTGAATAAGGATGTATCAAAAGTGGTTGAAAAGTTAGGATCACATTAAAATAAAGAAATACCAACAAGGGATTCCTTTGGACGTATATTATTAGTTTGATTTTAAGAAGTAGGATAAGAGAGATGAGAAAGAGAATAAGATGCATATAATTTATCCTCATTAATATTTTCATTTTCATGCTCGTAGTAATTATCACATCCATAATTAAAATAATAATAATAATAATAATAATAATAATAATAATAATAATAATAATAATAATCATCATCATCATCATTATAAATCAAATCATGCTCATTATAATGTGTTAGTGTGAAATATTTAAAATTTGTCCATTCATTTGTATAATGATGTGAAAATTTTATAAATTTATCAATTGGGTGAGGGGCAATATGGTTCTTGGAATTCATTTTAAACTTGACAAAAAATAAAATGTAAATAATGAATAATAAAAAAATAATAAGGAAAATATAATCTAACATAAATATATTTTAAATTATGTTAAATGTTTATCCATATATGTAGGAAAAAATTAGAAATTTGCTTGAAACCCTAAGTGTTAATTTTTTAGTCTATGAAGACCTATTATGTTGATCTAGGGTTTGGAGGGTTTTAGAAAAAAAATTGAAATATGTTATCCATGTAACCCTTATTTATGACTGACATAGATCAGTTAGGTTGTTTAAAAATTAGGAAAAAAAAAGAATTTAATAAACCCTAATTTATTACACAAAACAGAAGGCAAACCCTAGGATGGAACTAAGGTTTTAAAGAAGTATTCAAAGTAAGGTTCACCAAATGAATTAAATTTTTAGGGTTATGGAGTGTAATCCATATGTTGTTAAAGGGTCTAAGTATAATAAACTAGGATATAAAATATAGAATAAATTCAACCACTAATTTGTGAATGAATTAAGCTAAATTGATATTTATAATAATAAAAGTGAAAGAGTGAAATGAATACTTATAAAATGATTGAGATGTATGATAGATAAGCTAAAAATTGGCATAAATGTTGATTAGGGTGTTGTAAATAGGATTCATGTGTCATAATTCCTCCTAGATAGTATAGTAACACTATGGTGTTAGTAAAAGCTAAACAAGAGAGATAAAAGGTGGGGAAAAAGTCTTAGAGGAGCCTGGTGCATCCTGACAAAGAACTATGATGATGGAGGTCACTACCTTGGGTAGTGCCTCTAGGACCCAAGAATCATTGGGTGAAGATCCTTCCAAGGGATGGAAAGAGGTGTCGACTGGGAAGATGTCTCTCTCCCCTAAAGGTGCATCAAGGGTCCCAATCCAAAAGGAATCAATGGAAGGAATGGCTTTGGATATTCCTGATGACTTGGTTGAGGAAATAGTGGTATCCATGGATCTTGCTTTGGTTGGTAAGTTTTTATCCTTTCATCCTAATATTGAGATGGTGAGGAAATGAGTGGCTAATCGGCGGAGGATTAAAGGTAGTGTGTCAATTATTTCTATGGTAAGAGGATTGTTTCTATTCAATTTTATTAATAGAGAGGATATGTTAGTTGTTTTAGTAGGAGGCCCATGGCTCTATGGCACCCATTCACTTGATTTTTGCTCTTGGAAACCTAGTTTTGATCCCAGCATGGATCTAAACAAGACTATCCCTATTTGGGTGAGATTCCTAAGGTTTCCCTTGGAATTTTTGGATGAAAAGATAATTTTTGCTATTGGTAATACCTTTGGTTAGTATGTGACTTTGGATAATAGCACTCAGACTAAGTCTCATTGTGTGTATGCTCATTTTTATGTTAATGTGGAGATCCACAAATCCCTTCCCTTATCCACATAATTAAACTCCAAATATTGTATTTGGACCCAAATGATCCTATATGAGAATGATACTACTCTTTATCAGATTTACAAGCAGAAAGGCCATTTAATGACCCATTATAAGGTGAAGCAAATTGGAGGCAATGTTTACCTTAAAAATGAAGTTAAAGATAACTCTTCTAAAGATGACACCCATGTTGATCAGGGAATGAGAAGTAATGTGTAAAATGTTACCATAGAAGATTATTCTAAGAAATACATGGGGGAAGGTTATCAAAATATTGATATAGATAATTACTAGCACATTATTCAATAGAATACTTAAATGGAAGAGGGTGAGATTCATTCCCAATTAGTAGAGGATTTTGTTGAAGGTGATGAGGACTTGGATTCCATTAGAAAAATGGCCTAGCTCCCAAATTAGAGTTGCAATCCCAAGGTTGTAACCTCCAAAACTTCCCTTAAGTAGAATTCCTCTCATGTAACCACGGTTGAATTCATGAAGGAGGTTCTTCTTGTTGACCAGATAGATATTCCTTCATTGACAATTGAGATCGAATAGAATGGTAGTGGTAATGACCATCAGGATAAGATTACCCATAAGAAAAAGAACCAAAGGGCTAAAAAGTTTATAGATGTTGGAATAGACCCTAAACAATGAAGACCTACTCTTAGAGAAACAAGGCAAAGGGAGATCACTAGGTAGATTGCCAGTGGAAATAAAAAAACATTGGAGTTCCAATCTCATAAACCATCCCAATGAGAATCCTATATTGGAACTTGAGGGGCTTCAATAGTCCCACCAAATAGTTCAAAGTGAAAAACTATATTCTAGATAATAAGTTAGATATTTTGTTACTTCAGGAAGTTAAGATGAATGAAGAGAGCTTTAAGAGGATAGTGGATTATATATGTCCCAAGGCTGCTTTATGTATTAGCTTGGCTATGGGAGCCTTTGGAGGGCTTTTAACTATGTGGAATGATGCTAAAATATAGGGCTCACTACCTATCTCTAGCAAACACTTTCTCATTGTTAACTTCTCTCTACCATCTTTAAATTGGTCTTTAATCAATATTTATGCTTTTAACAATAGAACCTTGATAAATTAATTATGGATGGACTTGTGTAATACTCTTTCCACCTCCCCTTATTCTCATTGGATATTGTCTGGGGATTTTAATACTACCTTATATCCTTTTGAGAAGTGTGGGGGTATTCTTGATTACACTGATAGCATGTTTGATTTTCTAGATTTTATCAATTCCTTTGGGATGTTAGATATGGGATTTTAGAATCAAAATTTCACTTGGTCTAATAGAAGAAGAGGAGATCAAATGATTTAGGTAAAATTGGATAGAGTCCTCATTTCTAACAATTGGGATAATCATCATAATTTGAGTCTATAGGCTCTTTCCAGAACCATATCAGACCATAGTCTTATTCTCTTTAGTTGGAAGGAGCAATGTAAGGGTGTCTCTTTCCCTTTCATATTTGAAGCTATGTGGATTAAACATAAATATTTTAGAAACCTTGTCTCTTAATGGTAGAAAACTCCCATTCATGGTACTCTGATGTTTAGGTTGGTAAAAAATCTCATTCACATTAAATAGGATGTTCATGTGTGGAATAGATATAGCTTTGGAAATGTGTTTAGATGGAAAAAAACTATCTCTAGAGGACTAGCTAATCTTCAACAACTTATGGCTCAAGGAGAGGCTATGGATGATATTTTATAGGAGGAAGGTGATCTAATTTTTGAATGGAAGAATCTTATGAGTAAAAAGATATTTTCTAGAAATAGAAGTCCAAAGTTCAGTGGCTCAAAGAAGGTGATATAAATACTACCTTTTTTTCATCTTTCAGCCATGAAACATAGGAAGGCTAATTCTATCTCTAAATTATGTCTAGAAAATGGCAACACTATCACTAAGGATAAGGAGATTAAAGACCAAGCTATGTTAAATTTTTAAACTTTACTATTGGAGCAACATAATAATGCTAACAATGGAGGGATTATGGACCAGATTATTGATAAGATCCCTTGTTTGATTACTGAAGAAGGAAACTTTGAAATGCTAAAACCTATTTTTGAGGAGGTTTGTGTTGTCTTATTTTCAATGGGTCCCTTCAAAGCCCCTAGCCTAGATGGATTTCCTCTAGTCTTCTTTTAGGAATATTTGGATATTATGGGGGCAAATGTAACTACTACTATGTAGGATTTTTTTAGAACTAGTAAACTTATAAAGTAGATTAACAATACTTTTATTAGTCTTGTTCCTAAAAATCCCAATCCAGTGCATCTTTCTAATTTTAGACCCATCAACTTGTGTAATATAATCTATAAGTTATGCACTAAGCTAGTTTTCCTAAGGTTTCAACTTTTTTTGGATAAAATTATTTCCCCTTCATAGAAAGGCTTTTTCCTTGGTCAACAAATTCTTGATGCTGTGATCTCCACTCATGAAACTATCCACTCTATGGATAAGAGTACAGTCCCTGGCATTGTCCTAAAGTTAGATATCTTTAAGGCCTATGATAGATTTTCATAGAAATTCCTATTTAAAATCATTAAAAATTTTGGCTTTAATGATAGAATATCCCTTTTAATTAGGGAGGTTGTCTCGACTGCTAAATTCTCTATTATGGTTAATAACATCCCTAGGGGGTTTTGTTCTTCCTCAAGGGGGATTATATAGGGGGATCCTATTTCACCATACTTGTTTATCATGATGGTTGAGGCCCTTGGGAGATATGTTCAATTTAAAATTACCTCTAAATAAATTGTTAGTATTAAACCTGCTTCTTCCCTTCCCACTATTTATGTGCAACAGTTTGTAGATAATACCATCCTATTTGGTATCTCTTATGTGGTTGAAGATCATAGCTAAAATAATATTCTAAATGACTATGCCGAAGCCTCTGGTCAAATGATAAACTTCAAAAATAATAATGTGTATTTTTTTAATACTCTAAATGATCTTTAGTGAAAAATCATTAATATTATTGTGTGTGCTAAAGCTGATCTCCCTATTATTTACCTTGGCATCCCCCTCATAGTCAAGGAGGTCTCTCAAGGATTTTAGAATAGAATTCTAAAAAGAACTCAAAAGAATTTTGTTGGTTAGAAGGGGAAGCTACTCAGTATTACTGGAAAGCTTCAGCTTCTACATGATTTGTTGCAAGGTATTCCTACTTACTTCCTATCTCTTTTTAAAATGGCTAAGTTTATTGATAGAAAATTGGAGTATATCCAAAGAAAATTCTTATGGACTGGGGTGGAAGATAAGTAGAAAATGTCCTTGGTTAGTTGGGATAAAGTTTGTCTTCCCAAATCCCATAGAGGTCTTAATATTAGATCTACTAGGAATATGAATAAAGCTCTCCTATCCAAAATAAACTAGTATTTGATCCACAACCATAAATAGTGGGGACACATTATGAAAGCCAAGTATCTTCATGTAAATGACCACTTTCATTTTTTCCATTAGAAAGGGGTTCCTAAGGGATCTGTTATCTGGAACAAAATGTTGAAGTCTAGAAGTCTTCTCAAGCATGGGCTTAGATGGAAACTGGGGAATGGTAATTCTATTAACTTCTAGGAAGACATCGAGTTGAATGATAAGGCCGTGTTTACTCAGGGTGATTATGGAGGCATTTTTGGTATTGCTACATATTTTTTTGGAAATAAAGTTTGTCATTATATTCACAATAACAATGGTATTATGAGTTGGAAAAATCTTTTAGTGTTGTACCCATCATCCTGATCTCTATCCTAGGATGCAGTCTATCCAACAATTATTGTTGGGGGTCAAAATCCCCCTTTTTCCTAGGGAAGATGAGCTGTATTGGTGGCCAGATAAGAAAGGTCATTTTTCTATTAAATTTACTTACCATTTATTGATCCCTGATATACCTAACAATGAGATTTGGGGAAAATCTTGGAATCATAAACTTATCCTTAATATTAATATGTTTTGGTGGGATGTTGTTCATAAAAAAATCCTAACTCAAGATAACTTACAAAGGAGGTGATTCACCTTGGTCAATAGGTGCTTTTTGTGCTTTGAGAAGGAGGAAATTGTCTCTCATTTAATTCTCTACTGTGATTTTGCCAAGAAAATTTAGAGTACTATTTTAATGAATTTTGTCATTCAATGGGTTTGTAATTCTAATTTTAGGGATGTTATTGCTAACTGGTGTCCATCCTTCTCTCATCCATGGCTAGTTGAGCTTTGGAACTAAACTCTGCCCTGTCTTGCTTGGACTTTTTGGAAAGAGCATAATAATAATATTTTTAGAGATGTTGTTAGGGATACTTCTTAGGTTCTACATTCCTTTTATAAGAGCCTCATGGAAAGTGTGACCAATTCTCACATCAAAACTATAGAAAAGCCTATTTCTTGAGGAGGAGTAGATTATGACTAACTGGAGAATTTTAAACCAAATTCTAGCTAATAATAATTTCAAACAATTATAGAGACTTAATACTAGATGGATACCACTGAAGTCTAATTGGCTCAAACTAAATTTTGATAGAGCATCTAAGGTGGATGGTAAGGCTAGTGGTGGTGGGATTATCAGGGATGACAAGGGATACATGGTTTTTATCTATGTTGGTGGGATAGGCCTTCAAAGCAATAAGTATGATGATGCCTCTACTCTTTTATGGGGGTGAAATTGGCTATTTCACTTAATATTAGGCAATTACACATTCAGGGAGACTCCAAACTTATTATTGATGTTGTTACTAATATGTTGAACTATGTATAGAAACTAAAGGACATTATAGTGGGCATATAGATCATTCTACATAGGATCCCCAAAATTTAATTCTCTCATATATATAGAGAGGGCAATGGGGTTGTGGATGATCTTGCAGACTTGGTTCAGTAATTTTCTAATTGGTGTTGTTGGTGCCAAATAAATAGCATCCCTTTAAATATAAGGTACTTGATCTAAAAAGAGATGGCATGTTAATGATGACTAATCATCTTTGGAAAGATAGTTTATTCTACAAATTTTGATGGAAGATGCTAACGTGTATCTTGAAGTACATGGTTTTTGTACTTTACTTGCTTAATGTCATCTTCACTTTATTACTCCCTTATGTTAAGGTGAGGTGCTTGTCTTCTAATTATAGAGATCCCCTTGTAATCATGTTTGAGCATGATAAGAGTATGATTTAATTGGTCCTTCGAAAGGTAGCTCTTATTAATGATATTATGTGAAAATTTATTATCATAAAGGCTAATCTTTCCTTTAACAATAACTTTATGAATCTCTAGATTTGGATGTTCCATGTCTTTATTTGGAAGGCTATAATTGGTGGAGATAGGATTCTAATGGAGCCAATTTCCTATTATGATTTTAAGGATAATGTTGTGGTCTAACATTACTATAAGGAAGGTGGCATCAGCACTTTTTTGGAATGGCTTAATGGTTACGATGAAAATTTGTCTAAGAAATTTTCTCAAACTTGGCATAACCATAGAGTCACTATTGGGAGAATTGGGTTTGAGGTTTTGGAGAAAGTGATTTCTATGGTGACTGGCCTATCATCTAAGGGGACCAAGATACAGAGGAAAGAAAAAGTGGTGGACCACTCTAACCAGAAGTTATTCCTTGGAGAAGGTGAAGAACTAGTCCCTTACTAAGGAAGATTTAAATGGGCCAAGCTACAAAAGCCATGGGATGATATTTGTTTCCTCCATATGAAATACTTCACTCTAGAGGGGAGGTTTACCAAGTTCTACAATTACCATCTTCCTTTACTCAATCATTTTAGACAAAATGCTCATATTAGTTTCCCATTCTATTTACTTTCTTCCCTTGAGCATTTAGTTTTTAGAGTTAAAGCTAAGTTAGCTAAGAAATGATCCAAGAAACCCATTCCCCTATATTAGGGTCTTATTCTTTGCCTTTATAATTTCCACCTTGCTTTGGATCCACCTAAGCTTATCTAGTCCCATAGTGGTGAAATTGCTACCAAACATGATGATACCACTATTTCTGAAGAGCGTTGCCCTTCCCTTACTTCTCATAAGATGAAAGGGGGTTCCCTTTCTCTATCTAATGAGGATAATAACATGGAGACCTCTTTCCAAACTCTATTCCTTTAAATTAGTGTGAAGAGAAGGAAAAGGAAACTTAGGGAGTGGGAAGAGGAACTGTGCAGGGTGATGTGGGGACCCCTTAAAATCTTAATAGTACTCTTGTGGGATCAGGAAGTAAAGACATTCTATCTACTAAGGATAGAAGGAGGATCTATCCTCTAGTGTTAGGAGGTCAGGGAGGATTGCTATAAAACTTGCATCAAAAACCAAAATTATTGATTATTCAAATAGTACTTCTAAAGAATCCACCCAGGGGGATGAGGGCAAGGTTATTGAAATTTAGGAGATATCTGAGGATGTAGAGGGTAAGAATGGGAAGAAACAGATGGATGCATTTGATGGTGTTGTGGGTGATTTTGAGGTTAATGATGATGAAGTGAGAATGTTGTTTATGGAGGAAGCTATGGATGAGATAGAGGAAGGTGTTAATTACACGAATGACATTATTACCCTAAGGAGTCATGTTAAGAAATTGGAACACTCAGTTTCCACTATGCTCAAGCATAATGTTTTACTGAATCTTTTTGTGTTGCAAGATCTTGGGTCTATAGATGTGGAGGATGTAAATGAGAATTACAAAAATATTGATGAATTTATGGAGTCCTTGGCTAAAATATGGGAGAATATTTCTCCTTAGATCTAGTTTCGTTTATGTTATTTTTCCTATGTTTCCTCATACATACTGTCTTTAGGCTTGTTTTGTTTTTTGTGTTGATTATGCTAGTGTAACAGGTTTTATTGTTTCTATTTTAAGGCATTTTGGTGTTTTTACCTCTAGTTTTTCTTTTTGTTTCTTTGTAACATTTTGGTCCCTAGTTTGTCACCTTATACTATCAAAAACAATATGGTGTTAGTCTCCACTTCTGATTCTAATGTTCTCTTTTCAAATAAATTCTATGTTTTTAGATCAAGTTCTATCCCAGCTCTAGTCCAAATTTTAGCTTTATGTAATGAATACTTTTTTCTTATAGATCTATTTTCCTCCAAAAACCTAGGTTTTCATACTTATAAGGGTTTGAATGAACACCACAATAAAATGGGGTTAGTGGGTCTGATGTGTTGAACATGTGATCCACACCCCTATATGGGCATGTTATCTACATACCAATATTCTAAGGAGGTATCAAGCCCAATGTAGTTCTCCTTCCTAAGTACTTGGTGCAAGTGAAAGTGAGTGATAGTATAAATGCTAGTTTGAGTGTGACTTGAGACTATAAATAGGAGTATTATGATCTTAGGAATGTTGTGGATTATTTAATTTAGAATCAGGTTAGAATAAGGATTAATAACCTTTATTTTTCACAACTTGTTCTGAGCTTATTTCTTTGTATTTGCATCTAATTTCCATGTAGTGAATAAAATGATAAAAGTCATGTATATATAATGGCATAGTGCTTGTGTAGGTCTTGAAAGAGGTCTAGGCTAACCCTAGGTAATTTTTGGTTCAAAAATATATCCATTGGTGAAAAAATGTGGAAAAGGACAATAAAACCCAAACTAGAATACTAGCACCATTGGTGCTATTGTTCAAGCTATGGTGTTAGTGTCCATGTGGCAAAACTTAAAGTATTAGGGGCCAAGATGCTAAAGTGAGGGTATGGGACTAGTTTAGGGATGTTGAGGGATGCATGTGGCCTACACTAAGGCTAGATAAGTGTTTATATGGGCCCTAATATAGGTCTAGATATAATCATTGGATAGGTTGTATCAATTAATACTCTTATCACTCAAGTGACATTTCTAGATGACTATTGTGTGTGTGTGTGTGTGTGTGTGTGTGTGTGTGTGTGTGTGTGTGTGTGTGTGTGTGTGTGTGTGTGTGTGTGTGTGTGTGTGTGTGTGTGTGTGTGTGTGAAAGGAATCCTTAGTATCACCTTATGGGATCCATGTAAATATCATGAATGTGTACACATGGATCATGGTAAAAAAGAATATATCATAGCTTGGTAACATCTAGTGAACATTTAGAGATTAATCAATAAATCAAGTGAGTCAAATTAATCAAGTGAAAGTGTTCTAAACCTAAACATTTCCATTGCTTTCCTTTTGAAATAAAAGTGACTATAGTGAATACTAAATCTAAGGAAATTAAATATATGTATAATTATAGTAAATAAGGTAGATGGTATAAAATTATAGTTGAGTTATATTTTGTACCTTAACTTAGGAATGAATATTATAATAATGGTAAATATACTCAACATAGTAGGATTAATTTTCCCTTCCCATCAGTAAACAAACTACCTCCTTTATTGATATAATTTAATGTCCAATTAAAATGATACCATTAGTTAATAATTAATGTGTGACTAATGGTTATTAATAAATTTGATTTAATAGAGGAGAACCTATATATAAAAATGAATGGCCTTAAACCTTAGAATTTAATGCTTTATCTTACAAATGTTAGGACTGACATTGCAATCACATAATTTTAGTGGCTTTATATTAATCCTTACTTGATGATCCTTGATCACATCCACTATTAACTACACATGTAAATCACATTCACAAGCCACTGGATAAATATTTGGGAACCTAAAAAATATACAAACCCATCACACTTGGATCATAACCCATTTAGTGAATATTATATATAAAATAAAACTATTATATGTGAATTCTTGAAATGTGTCTTTTTGTGGGATGTGATCACCCATTAAATTTTGATTTTGAGGTTTAAGATTTTAATTGGGCCAAGACATTATTGATATTATAAATGGAATTTATATACCTCTTAATATATTAATAATCCATTATACGATATTTTTAATGTTAAAACATATCACAATAGGATGTGTGATGTGATATTGGCAACTTTTAGTAGAAGCTAAAACTTTTAGATGTGACTACGAAATTACTAAAGTAGAATTTGGATCTTTGTTCCACTATGTTCATTTTTTGCAACATAAAAATTTAATCATATTAAATTCATACAAACAATCTAATATTTGTGGAGGAACTTATACACTAAAACACTAATAGGATTTTTATTTATATTCATAGCTACCTAAGTCATTTTCAGCTTTTATTTCATAGTCTCTAGATAGGCCAAGCCAAAGTTAATTAATATACTACATGAGATAATAGTTTTTAAAATCATCCAAACATTATTTATTTTTAATAAATTCATAGAAGTCATGAAATATATATATATATATATATATATATATATATATATATATATATATATATATATATATATATATATATATATATATATATATATATTAATTACATGTTTAGATTCATATTACTTAGTTTTCTATGTTTAAAATGGTTCACAAGGACTAGTATTTATTTGGTCAGGCAAGATCTAGGGATTGCTAAACATGGTGAGAATAAAAATACTTGTAAACATACATGGATTACCTTAGAATTATACTCAATGTCACATTTGTGAGTAAATAGACACATTTATTTATATACTTTGTTTAATTCACATTCTTCAGTAACAACTTTGACTTTGTTAACTATGTGACCTAGAGTCGTAACCTAATTTATTAATGTGGGCACAATGGACTCACTATCCCTTTAAAATAAAAATGGTTCCTATTATAAAAATATTTATAGAGGAAATTTTGGTCACTAGGAAGACTTAAATTCTTTTATTATATTTAAATAGGCACAATCAACCCATGGTGGTGACATGCATCAACCATCCTAATGTCATCTTCTTAATCCATTCAAATAAAATATAGGGTAATCCTTACTATTGTGATCCATGAAAAATGTTTGATTATGGATTATGGAATAAAATATTATATATGAATAGTTGTTCCAAACTTTAATTAAGTGGTACCATGTGGAGTTATGAAATATTTTTCATAATAAAGTGAATCATGACCTTTAAATAACATGAAAAGTATTGGGTGTATTTTATTAGGTGTGATCACCTTTAACCATTTGGTTTATGAATTTATAGAGTCCATGAGTCACAACCACAATTTAACACAATGATCATGACATGTGTCACCATTTCAATGTATCACAATTAGATTCACCTTGCAAATATTTAATTAAATTTGACTTGCATAGAGTTTATAGACTAGTTACTTTATGAAATTTAATTAATGTGTAAATAGTCACAATGGCATATTTTGATTTTATTAAAACAAGGTTACATAAAAATTATGGAGGCTCTTATATACATTAAGGGAATTGGACCACATGGGTAATATTAAGAGATTCAATAACTATACCTTACTTGGTAAAAAAAGTGTCTTAGTTATTTTTATTAACAAGGGGATGTGGACACTTAAATGTTTAATTATACCAAGTGATCACTATGGGAATTTCCTTGTGAGAATACTCTATTTTACACATGTAAAATAAAAGGTCAAGAATTAAATTCATCAATGCCTATGGATGAAAGTAGAAAATAAAAGTGAGTGGATAAACCAACACATCACTAGAGTCCATGATTAACATGAAAATTGAAATTGAATACCACAACTTTGACACCCTAAGGCAATGTGATCTTGACATGTACACAACCTAGATCTCTTTATTTAACTTAAGCTATGTGATAATATAATTATATTTTATGGTTTAAAGTGTGAATTTCCTTAAGGCCAAATTCACTATGAAAAATAATATTTATTTATGGTCCACATGGAATATGATAACCATATTTATTGAATTGGTTACCACGTGGGTTTTTTTAGGAATATTTTAAGTTAGTGCTCACATTAGTAGGAGAGCTGAAATATTTATATGAGTAATTATTTTATAATATAATTATGTGTGTGAAAATGTGAGCATGTGGATGAGTTGTTGAAGACAACTCATAATTAGGGAGAGGAATATGAGGGAGATTTTAGAAGTTATTTAGTGTGCAAGTCTGCATGTTATTTGATTTACCAAATTCTTTTTGAGAGTAATATTAAATAATTTATAACACTAGTATGAGAGAAAGTACCTAAGGGACCTCTCTATAATTTTGGTCTTATCCATCATAAAGGTTTTAGAGTGTAGACCACGTGCAACACTTTTATCCATATATTGACTATTATTTTTTTGTCAAAAAACATATAGTGTAGACCATTGTATATTATGATTGGAAGTATTTATTTGTATTAAAAAATGATCATATTAGAATTGTTTACATTGAATTGGATTAGTTATAGATCATGCATCAAACCATGAATTTTAATCACATTATTTCAGTTTATCTTGTAGTGTTTTGATCTATATCTAGTTTAGTACCATTGAAACTACCTCAAACACCTTGAATATACCTAAAATATGCTAAACATTTAGTATTTTATCTTTGAAGGTGTCCATAACATCATGAATAGTGTTTTTTCCAAATTATTTTTTAGTGATATACCTACATGAGCTTAGATTTGATCCACATCACTTAATCATTGGTGACTCAGATCTAAAGTGATATGGACCCATATCAAATAGACTCGTGCTAAAATCTTTAACTTGTGATATTCTCAAGTTCTCAATCTCCCTCTTAATTTCACATCAATCCCTAGTTTGGTGACATCTTTCCACTCATATATTTATGGCTTGACAATAGAGAGATTCCTAATTTAAATAATTTCATACCTTTTCATCCACTTCCATCGCTAGTGTATAGTTTCAAATCCTCCTCAGAGCTTTCCAAATTACCAAAAAATTGATCAAATCTCACTATTGTCTTCTACCTCACTTCCCTTATCTACTTGGTGCTTGAAAGGACAAAACCACATTAATTAAACCCATGGTTTTTTTATATGTCAATTAGTTTTAACTTTTATTATTATAAATTTTTTGTTGTGTTTTAGATTTTAGGTCTGTAGGTTATAGTTTGATTTTATCTATTCTACAATTTGGATTGTGTTTTTATATAATCTATGATTTTCTCTTTTTAATCATGGTATTAGGTTTTTTTTAATATTTATTTTTGTAATGTTTTAAAATTTTAATATTTTTAAATATTGTAATTTAATTATTATAAATAGTTATTTTAATCACATAAAAGTGGTATTTGAGTGCCTACAGTGATATATAAGACAACCTATCCCTAGATTAGACCTATAATTATCCTAGAACCTTTTATCACACTTTTTACAACCTTTATGTGGACCACATGCATCCCTAGTAAGCTAAAATGTAATCTCAAACCTTCATTCTTATATTTTGGCCCTTCGTGGCCAAAAATGTACCATTTAGGCATTAGCACCACATTAAGGACATTAGAGCCACATGGTGCTAGTGTCCCAAAAATGGTGCTAATGTATTTTGTCTTAACTATCCAAAATGGACATATTTTATCTTATCCTGATACTAAATTCAAGGGAAAATATCAAATATAAAATTTACTTTTTTATCAAGCATAATTTCTATATGATTTGTATCTTTTTATACTAACTAGTGAAACTAGATCTCAACACTTTTTGTGGAAAACAAAAATTACTAAAACCCAATGTCTATGGAACCTTTATTATATTAAATTATGTCTAAAAACATTAAAAATTATATAAGTGGACTCCCTAAATACTTCTAGATTAATATACATAATTTGGGCAAAAACCCTTGCTAGTTCTACACACATGCATCGTAAAGACTACTCAAAACACAACATAATTTCACCATACTAATAATATGATTATATATCATAATAAAAGTATAAATAATCTGGCCTAAAAATAAATAAAAACCAAATATATTTTTTATCAAACCCACAAAACTAAAATCAAAACTTACAACTCTACTCACACTAATATCCTGCATACAACACTGTACAGTAGCTAAAATTGGTACTCCTTAAAGCTCTGTAATAACTCTTGTGTGTGTGTGTGTGTGTGTGTGTGTGTGTGTGTGTGTGTGTGTGTGTGTGTGTGTGTGTGTGTGTGTGTGTGTGTGTGTGTGTGTGTGTGTGTGTGTGTGTGTGTGTGTGATATGGTTTTCATTATAAAATCCTTTAGATCCATGTGTTTCTATCCAAAGGCCATCTTCATCCAATATTTTTCATTCTAGGATTATTTGAAGAACACTACATGCACATTGTTCAACAAGAGAAAATTATTTGTTTGGTCAAAGATCCCCAAAAATGAAATTAGGGTGTATTCATGTCCAAGAGGTATAAGAGGTTTTTAAAATTATAATTTATTTCTTTGGGGTTAAATTGATATGGATTGGAAAAAACCACTAGTTTCCAACTTAATCTACCCACTCAAAATTGACTTAGATCCTACCTTTTCCTGTTTTTGCTTCAATTTCTAATCATGCTCACTTAACTAGGGGATAAAAATTCAACATTATTTATTAAGATTACTTGAGCTTATATCCTTATCCTTTACAAAATAAACACACCCCACATTTCCTTTAAAAAATACTAATAACTTGATATTCATCTAACTTTCCCCTAAAGAATTTTCAATTTGCCAAAAGAATAATTATTCCAAGTCTCTTTTCCTTATTATCCTCCAATTGAAAATTTGAATAATTAATTAATTATAAATTTGGAAATGACAAGTAATTCCTCATAAAAATTTATTTTCCTCAATAAATTCCAATTTGGATGATTTAAAATCTCTGGGCCTCCCCAAGTGGCATCCTTAATTGGCAAGCCCTTCCAACAAACCAAATATATAGTGACATTTTTTTTCAACCTCTTAACCCTAGTATCTATCACCTCTTCAAGAATTAGGATCAATTTTTCCTCTTCATAAAATTTTGTGAAATATATTAAGGTTGTAATATTCTATCCCATATCCCTCTTTAGACAAGATACATGCAAAACATTGTGAATTTTACTCTCTTGAGGAAGTTCCAGTTCATAGGCTACCTCACCAATTTTCCTCACAATTTCATAGGGACCATAGAATTTGGGCTTATGTTTCTCTAATCCACTTATCTTGATATATGATTGCCTATATGTATTCAAACTTAGATATACCATGTCACCTACCTCAAAATATTTCTTTATGTAGTTTTTGTCTGCATAATACTTGTGATAATTTTGTGTTTTCTGCATATGACCCTTGATGTCTTTCAAAACATCTGAATGATGGTTAATGAAATAAATTATTATTTTAACCCTATGATCTATAGATATAAAATCACTAAATTTCATTCTATCATATTTGTATAAATTTTTGAATGGGGACATACCAATGGACATATGATAAGTGGTAATGTAGCCATTTAACCCATGCATATTTCTAACTTGAGGCATAATTCCTTAAGTAACCCTCTATACATTTGTTTAATATTTTTTGGCCATAAGTTCTAGGGTGGTATCTAGTTCTAGGATTGAGTTAAGCACATATTAATTTTAATAACTCTTTCTAGAAAGAGCTAAGACACCTGGTATCCCTATCACTAACAATATTGTGTGGTAGTCCATGTAATCTAAGCACCTCCCAAAAAAATAAGTTATAAAATTGATGGGATTTATATTGTGATGATATAGAAAATAATTTTGAAAAATTGGTTAATATATCCATTATTACATACATGAAATCTCTACCATTTACCTTAGGCAAACCTGTGTTAAAGTCCATTGATATACTCTCCCATTTTTGACTAGGAATGGGTAAAGGATAAAGTAATCCCCCTAGAAAATCTTTTTCCCCTTTTTTATGTTTGAAAATTATACACTCCATAACATGATTGATAAAATCATCCTTTATTCCCTTCCAAGTGAATCTTTCTTGAACTTTCTTATATGTCTTCTAGTATCCCAGGTGTCCTACTATTGGCACATCATGCACTGTTCTTAAAATATTTTCCTTTATTGTAGATTTGGTACTAAAAATACTTTATTTTTATACAAAATCAATGCATAACATAATATATACCTATCATCCTTCACCATTACCTCAAGTATGTTATTAACAAAATCATTATTTGCATATTTCATCATAATAATAGCCTTCCAACCAATAGAAATAGAGGAAAGAAAATATAAGGTGTATTTCCTAGATAGTGCATCAACTACAATATGATTCTTCCCCTTAATGTATTATATATAAAAAAATATATAATTTTAATTTACTCACCCATTTTTTTTGTCTATCATTCAACTCCTTTTTCCCTAGGAAGAATTTTAAACTATTATGGTTTATTCTTACAACTAACTTGCCACATAACAAATATTGTGCAATTTTTTTGAATGCATGCATTATCAATAACATTTATTTATCATAAATATATTAGCCTTTCTATATATGTTTTAAATTAATAATTTAAAAATAAATAGGATGCCCCCTTTTAGTAATAATATTTCATATCCCTTCTTCTGATGTATCACATTCTACAATAAATGGGAGGGACAAACCGGAAATTGTAAGCACTAAGAAAGATCTCAGTACCTTTTTCAATTTATCTAATGTGTCTTGAACTAGTTTTGTCTATAAAAATGATCCATTTTTTTCAAGTCTATAAGAGGTGTTACCAATTTATAAAATACCTTGACAAATCTCCTATAATAACTACATGACCCAAATAAACCTCTCTATTATGTCAAAGTAGTAGGAGTTGGATAGTCTAAGATAGCTTAGATATTTTTTTTATCCACTGATACTCCCTTAGCACTAATTATATGCCCTAAATATAAATTTTTTGTTAATCTAAACTAACATTTTGATTCCTTAACAAAAAATACATGTTTTTCTAATAGCCAAAAATAATGTCTAGATGTTTTAAGTGATCCTCTCATGTCCTATTGTAGAACAAGATATCATCAAACAAGACCAATACGAATTTCCTAAACTAGTCCCTAAAGATATGGTTCTTAGTAGATTGAAAGGTATTAGGAGAATTTTTAATCTTTAAAGGCATGACTAAAAATTCCAAATGTCCATAATGACGCTTGAAGGTAATTTTTGTATGTCTTCATCCCTCATGTGAATCTGGTGATATCTAGATCTTAGATCAATCTTACAAAAATAAATAGCAGCATGTAGTTCATATATGATCTCATATATCCTTGGAATATGATACATATTCTTGATGGTCTTTTCATTTAAATCTCTATAATCAATGCACATGCATAAGTTCCCATCCTTATTTTTAATAAGAACTACAGATGATGTAAAAGGGTTAGAACTTGATCTTATGAAACCCATATCTAAGTATACTTTAATGGTAGTTTAAATTTATTATTTAAACCTCCTTAGGTTTTGTTATGGAGTAATGATGACTATTTTTTCACCTAATTCTAATTATATTACATATTATAACCCTCTATCTGGTAGTAAACCAGGTGGTAAATCATTGAAAACCTTACTATGTGAATGTAAAAATTTATTGATATCAACATGGCAAGGATTATAATTACCTTTGGATGAAATATATGAGGTTATCAAACAATTTAATTTTCATGTTTCTTGGACTCTTCAGAAGATCCTTTCCACTCTTTTTGTTGTGACCACCTAGGGTGATCCATTAGATAATCCTTGAAGAACTATCTCCTTCCCATTAGAATTAAAATTGAATTCCATGGTATATTAATTCTAGTGTAAATCCACTAATGAATGCATCCATTATACTCCTATGTCCATATATGTTCCATTCAGATTCAACACTTAGAATTTATCACATAACTAGTAGTCTCCCATAGTGAAATTGAGCTACTTAATCACTTTATTTCATGACATTATGAATCTATCCACAACAACAACATTAAATACTTCAAAATCTTCCATTTATAACCATATTTTTAGCACTAGTCCTTCATAAATGAAGTTGTGTGTGGTTTCACTATAAATGAGTATAATTATTCTTTGTCAATTGATCACTCCATGTAATAAAAAGGATGATATTTAGGTTCTCTTGATAGGGCTTCGAGAGTATCTCCACCTGTAATTTCATTTCCCACCTCTTTTATTTCTAGGGTTCATATTTTTTCTATAGTTTTAGCTTCTTCCATAACTTTTTCATCATCTAATATAACTTCAATGTAATTACCTTTACCTTTACCTAGGCATCTATGACTGGGTCCCTATGGATCTTTGTATGTGAAAAAAAGATTTTTCAATTGTAGTTCACTCCTAGTATCCTCATCCATCCTTTTTCTGCTAAAATTAGGCATGTATTTTTGGAGAGTATTCAAAATTAATTTATTTAATAAATTCTCCTTATTTTGGCTAGGAGAGAATGATTTGGGAGGATAAGACAACTTGATCCTTTCTGTTGATGTTCAAGAGTTAAATATCTTCTTATAGCATCTTGTAAAGTGACTGGTGTGAAAGCTTTAAAAAGACCTTTAAGGGGCTCAAATAGACCATCAATAAAAATAAAAATAACCTTTTTTTATAAAATATCACTTACCATCATAGCCATATTTTTTAATTCTACTACATAGGTACTTACTGAGGTTTGTTTCTTGATTTTAGAGAGTTCTTTAAGGTACTCTTCTTCATCCTTTAATTCAAATCTATAAAAAATGCTCTAGATAAACTCTTTAAAAGAATGTATTTTGTCATGTGCTTGTCTTATTAGTCCATGATTTGACCAATAATATTCAACACCTTTCAAATGTAGATTATCAAACTGAATCACCTCACTCTCCATCATAAGGTTGAGATCAATGTAGGTTTGTAATTTTTTCAACCAAGCCTGAACTAAAATTATATCACCACCATCATAGATAGGAGTTGATATTTTTGTCAAATTATTTTTCATATCCTTTTCTCCACTAATATTATAATTTCCTTTCCATCTTGGGTTTGTGGATCTCATTTTCAATTTTACAAACTTCTCATATATAAGAACAACTTTAAGGCCTTCATCTAAATTCTTGCATGCATTATATATTTTTGTTGCTTTTGTAATAACTTCTCCAATATAATTAGGGGAAAAATTAAATATTATTCCTCATCTATTATTAATTTTGGTTTTTGTGTTTTTAACATGGAATTACCTATAGATTTACTACTCATAGGTGAGCCATCCCTTTTAAGACTAGCTCCCAAATTTAATTGACTCATAAGTTTCTAGATCACCTCTCTCAACTCTCTTTGACCATAATTTATGTTCTCTAAGGTTTTATAGAATTAATATTCTCTCTGTTAGTCTATCAATATTCTTTTTTCCTTTTAAAATTCATCCATAATTTCTTCTTTATATCTTAATTTCTTTGCTTGTAACTTCTTTTGTTCCCATCTAAAATATCTAGTTTCTCTTTAACTAGGAAGCATATATTCTTAGAACCCTATAAGCTAGAAATATTGTGGATCTAATATCACTATCATGTACCCATACTAAATTTAAGGGAAAATATTATATCTAAAATTTACTTTTTTTATTGGGCATAACTTTTGTATGACTTGTGTCTTTTTATACTAACTAGTGAAATCAGTTTTTGACAATTTTTATGGAAAAACAAAACTACTCAAAATAAATGCCTATGAAACCTTTATTATATTAAAATATGTCCAAAAAAATAAAAAATTAATTCAATATACTCCCACAATAGTTTTTTAATAAAATACATAATTGGGGAAAAAACTTGAACTATTTCCACACACATGCACCACAAAGACTACTCAGAACACACCATAATTTCACCATACTAATAAGTTGATTATATATCATAATAAAAATAGAAATAAACTAAAATAAAAATACCAAAAAACCTTATATATGTTTTATAAAACAAAAAAAAAATAAAAACAACACCTATAACTCTACTCAGACTGATAACCTGCACATAACACTGTACACTAGATAAAATCTATACTCCTTAAATTTTGGTAACAACTCCTATATGGATTTATATCTCTAGGTCATAATTTATTTTCCAGAAAATCCTTAGGATCCATGTCTTTCTATTCTAACACCACCTTCATCTAATATTTTTCATTCCAAGATGATCTGAAGAACACTACATGCACATTATTCACAAGGGAAAATAATTTGTTTGGCAAAAGATCACCAAAAATGAAAGTAGGGCATATTAATATCTAAGAGGCCCAAGAGGGTGATAGAATTATAATACATTTAGTTGTAGGGAAAGTGACATGTATTTTAAAAATCCACTAGTTTCTAACTTAATCCACTTGCCTAAAATTTACTTAGATCTTACTTTTTCATGTTTCTATTTTAGTTTATAAACTTGCCCAAATGTGTTCAAATTAACTGGGGAATAAAAATTCAATATGATTTATAAATTTTACTTGAGCCCATATACTTATCATTTATGAAATAAACACACCCCAAATTTCCTAAAAAAGATAGTAATAACTTGATATTTATTTGATTTCCCACCAAAGACTTTTTAAATTGCCAAAAGAATAATTATTCCAAGTCTTTTTTCCTTATCACCCTATAATTAAAAATTTGTTTAATTAATTAATTATAAATTGGGAAATGACATATTTTAAAAATTAAGTTTAATTAATTAATTATAAATTGGTAAATGACATATTTTAAAAATTAAAACCCTCCTAAGATTGGCCTAAGATTTGTATCTTTTTTTGTCTACACAAGATACATAACACTATAAATACATGTGTTTTAGACCTCTATCCACTAGATGGAAAATATATGTAAAAGAATTATTCAAACACAATAAAAGTTGAGAAAAATCAAGCTTATTAATCTTGATTCTACCCTAATTATACATCCTACCATTATATCTACCTTATGCCTAGATTTTATAGATTTTTGATCTTAAGCACACTCAAGGCATTCACGACCACTATCATTCTAGCATCACTTACCTTTGAAGTAGTACTTAGGTGGGGATAAATACATTGGGCTTGATCCCTCCTCAGATTATTAGCATGTAAGAAACTCTATTCATAATAGGGTGTTGAATATTTCCATCCTATCCTACCAATGAATACACATTTTTATTACATGCCTTATAAATAAGATTAGGGTTTGCATCATAAATCAACTATTACATTCACAATATAGAGTTTTAAACTTCTTATGCATACGAATAAAACCTAGAAACATAGGCATAGGTGCACCTAAAATTTAGGAATAATCTTGCATAAAGGACACTAGTGCCATTTTCAAGACACTAGAGCCATATTTCACTACTATTAAGGAGAGGATCTAACACATGGATCTAGTTAATGAGACTCAAACATGTTCATATCTCAATTTTTATCACTCAGATATTTTACATCAGGAGTTTTCCATATAAGTTTTTATTTACATAAATTTATTACTATTTTTATAAATTAAAATCAAGTCAAAATTTGTATCAAATCAATGGCTACTTATTTAATATTATTTCACTCATTTAGACTATTCAACCCTTTAATCAAACTTAGAATCTACATTAGATAAAACCTAAAAGGTTAAAACATTTGGTAAACCTGACTTACTTCAAATATTGCCTAAAACCTTAGTTTTACATAGGATTTACCTTATTATAGATTTTTTACATTAAATTATGGTTATAAACTTCTATTGTTTTGATTTCTTGGCATAACCTAGCTCATTTTATCAATCCCACATCAGGGTTTCATTTATTTAATGTAATTTAAATTTTACAAAGCAATCCTAATTCAAAACCCTAACCCTAGAAAACATTAGGGTTTACATTTCTAGAACTCATATTTTAGATTCATATATCTTATTATATATATTTCATACAATCATTATCATAATGATAGAATAAATTAAAAACTTTTTGTTTCAAAGTTTAATACTTTCATTTGCATGTTTGTTTCTTTTAATTTAGAATGAACGTAGAAAAGACATTAACACATGTATAGATGATGATTTATATATATTTTATTATACATCATATATCATGGCATGTTATATTTCTCATATGTGGAATTCCATTAATAATCAAAACATTACACTCAGAGGATTTAGTGCATAATCTAACAACTATGTTTCTAGTTTCAATGACATGTCCTATACACAAGAAAGAATCTCCTTCTCCTCCTTATCTCCATGAGGGTGATAGCTACATTCCCTATATCTAGGTCCATGTTATCACTCCTCTAAGAGATGACATATCCTATACCAATGTCACTAATCCCCATACTCAACCTATTCACACCTCTTACCTATAGGATGTGTTCCTACATGTCTAATTAGAAAAATCTAGAGTTTGCACTTGTGAGACTCTATATGATCAAATTATCAATATGAGAAAGATAATTACAGTATTAAAAAATCAAAACTAACTATTACATGAAAATATAACAACATTTTAAAATCAATTTATAATGTAAAGGCTTCCAGGGCACAATAGTGGCAATCATGTATATGCATCTTCACCTAGTTAATTTATGGTAAATAATGTCACATATCCAAATCATAAATCATAGTAAAGTACAAATACAAATAATGATTCAAAAACATTCAAAGGTCAAATAAGAGTTCAAGTGAAGTACTAATGGAAACTATTAAATCTAGGTTGATCAACCTACCTCCTTTACACCCAATGAGGATATCCATATATTTTTGTGCATACCATAGAATGCATGGTCACCACACCAATTTATGTTTCACATTGAAAACGAAACTAAAATAGATAATGGATAAATATAACTCACATAGTGACACATCATATAAAAAACATATAATGTCACATATACAAATTCAAAAAAGGTCAAATTTAGAAATAGTACAAAAATGGTTACCAAAGTATAAATTAGAACAACTAAAGTTTCCAAAAGCATAATCAAAGAAATAAATATTACAACAAGAACAAGTCAAGAAATTAAAATATGAAAAGTTTCCTCTCGAAAATGAGGATTGAATTTCAAAATGGTATGATTTTAGTCATAAATATCTACAATATTTTGATTTACATGGTCAAGGTTTGGGCAAGTAGGCCCAAGGCATCACTACTTCTGTTTTACAAATTCATAATATTGCTCAATAAGATTTGGGATTTATTGAAAATCCCAAGGAAAATAATTCATAGATATAATTTATCAAGGCAAAACATCTAGATACATAGGACATGTTATAGAAATAGAAAGAACTTAAGTAGAATATTCAAAATCATGTTAAGTCAACAAGCATTCCTAGTAAAGTCTTTCTAGAAAAGGAGCCTCCACAACACCATGTCTATAATAATCACAATTTCAAAGGGAAAAATCATAATTAATATGTCAAATCACAACTCAAAAAGTTAAACTCCATAGCAAGAGGTAATTCCCTCTATCATTCTATGTTATTATGATTTCAATGATGAACAATATTATGATTTTGATGATGAAAAATACTTATTTTCATACTATAAGAACATTTAAATACAACACAATATTTATAGCATATGAAAAATTACCATTCCTATTTTTGACATAGGCCATAGTGATAGTGAGTCTCCCATGTGACTCATTAGTTAGTATGTTTTCTATCCTCTTTTACATACTTTATTTTCTCTTGTTCCTTGTACATAGTTCATTTTGATTTGTTTATACATAGTTTATATCTACATAATACAAAAATAATATAACATGCCAAAACACAAAACCATTCAAATATTACTCAAGAAACACAAAATTTATATATTGTACACATTTATATGTTTACATTTATTGTATTTTCTAGACACTACATATGTTATCTATCTTAGTATAGTTAGTTTTATCATACATACATGCTTCACTTATTCTTGTTGAGTGATTGTAAATTACTTACAAGACTCGTGTCCACTACATTGATCCATACTTATTATCATCTACCCATTGGAGGCATATACATTCATTCAATATTATTAATTTGATACATCCACCCACTTAGGGTAATCTTATACACAATTTTTATTACCAGATTCTATCTTTACATTCTATATATTCTAGTTTTAGCATTCTTATATTTTGATATTGATCTTTGTTACTCATACTTAGATTTTTTACCCTATTATCACTACTTTAGACTAATTCTATGTTGATACTCACTCTTACATAGATTTTTAATACATATTTATGCATCCTTTCATTTCTATAATTCATAGTTTATACTTGATTATATTTTCTATGCTTCTTCTATTCAAGGGCATTTGAATATGCCATTGTTATTTGGCTCTACACCACTTCTATTCATGTATGCCTTAGACACATACCCATGTACCTTATGTGTGTTAATTTCTTGATTATGTATATGAATATTTGAACTTGTCCTTATATGTGACTCTAAGATAACTTCCTTTTTACTTGTGTATATGGACATTTGAACATGTCTTTGTATGCCTTTTTTTCTCAGATTTAGTGACATGACCATGCCCCTTGTATTATGGCCCATTAGCCTATTTTTTTGTTCCTCATGTGTTTTTGATTTATGATTTATTACATACATCATTTCCATGACATTTATATTTTCTTATAACAAACTCCAATTTTTAATGCCATGGGTGACCTCATGCATCTACCCTTCTTACTTTCATGTCGTGATGGACATCATGCCCCATACCACTAGGTAGCTACTTATATTTATTATTATACACATTAATTATATCTATCTTGACACCTTATGTAATCCTAGACACAACATGCATCTTACATTACATAATTATCCTTAGATTCTCTTACGTTCTGATGATATGTTTGCATATTGTATTGGATTATCATGTAGTTATCATATATGCTCCAACTAGCACATTTTATAGAGCTATTTATTTTGAGGAGAATTCTTACACAAATGAAATAACTACCCTTAAAAGAAGCAGTATTTATAGGTTTTTGTCATAGATATCAAGCTCCTACATTGCTTTCACAGAACATATTTTATCACATAGGCTCAGTTTAGAAAATTAGACACAAGTAAAACATAAGAAAAAATAGGGAATTAGAAATTAGTTCAATGGGTCAGATTTCAAACCAGATGAACATTAACATCTTGATAGGGACACTAACACCACATCAAGATAATATATAAGATATGGTTCTATTTTCTAGTATCCCTAGTTTCAATATAGTTTAGAATAGACATAATAGTACACTAGCTATATTATAGGATTGCACAAATACAACTATAAGTTTAATAGTTATGCTCAAATTTTGCTTAGATTCACACTAGCTCAACTCAAATTCATGTAAGTTGATTACATTTTAGGAATCATGAATGCAATGATCATTTTGATATTTCATTTAGATACTTAGATGGAATCATTACAACTCAATCCAAAATCATTATACTCATATACCAGATTGGGGACATGTGCATGACACATTATTTCCATATGCTTATTTACACACAAGTTGATCAGATGGAATGGAAAATTCTATATCATTATCTACATTGTATAAACATTAATCCATATTCTATATTATCACCAATTTCATTCCTTACTCCATCTATATTGGTTGACATTTTTACTCCATCCATATCATTATCTACATTATATAATGTACTTGAGTGGCCCTAGAACTGACATAGAAATTTAGATATACCCAATTATATATTTATATCACTTTTTGTAGATAAATTTTAGATGAATATACTACACATTGGTTGTAAATGATGGATTCATATCCTATTTTAGTTATTGAGCCACCCATGTGAGAGGGTTGGACACACTATCAGTCCCATCTAAGTTATTCACAATTCATGATCCACCGAGTAGGGGTGGGTAATGATGGAGTCAAAACTAGATTAAGTTATTGAGCCACCCACACATGAGGATTGATCAACTTACCATATTATTCCAAGATATTTAATGATTTGATCAATATACACACCCACATAGAGGTTATCACTAGGTTCATGCATTGGCTTGCATACCCAAGAAGGTGTATTTGTTCCTTTCATCTTTCCCATCTCTTTACTTAGGTTCAATTAGTTACTTATTCATTTAGAATAGTATTTTTATTTTTATATCCCTTGAGTAAGGAATAATTTATGCATATTTCATTTATAGGTCATGCTTTGGATGATGCTTCACATATGCAGACCCAACTTCACATACTCAGACTTAGCTTCATAGTCTTCACTTCCTAGGTAAATTTAGGTATGCTTATTCTTCATTTATACTAGTTATTTTATTTTGTTTCATTTCTAGTATAAATCAAGCGGGGGGGGGGGGGGGAAATGTAATCACATAAAAATTGTATTTGAGTGTTAATAGTTTTACTTGAGATAATCAATCCCTAGCTTAGACCTAGACCTAGACCTATCTTAGATCCTTTAATCACATTCTTTATCCTTTGTGTAGACCACAAGAATCCGTAGTCAACTAAAACATAGTCTCAAACCTTCATTTCTAGATCCTAGTTCTCCATGCCTAGTAACCTAACATTTGAACATTAGCACCACATTAAGGAAACTAGAGCCACATGGCATTAGTGTCCCCAAAATGGTGCTAATGTCTTTTGTCCTAACTCTCTTGAATAGATATATTTTCAAAATTATAACCCTCTTAAGGTCATCTTCAACATCTTTTATTATTTGTAAAAGATAAAAAACACTATAAACACATGAATTTTAGACATCTATCCATTAGATGGAAAAGAGATGCAAAATACCTATTTAAACATGAAATAAGTTGAGCAAAATCAATGTTATTAATCTCTATTCTAACCTACTTCTACATACTACCATCTACAACTATCGTAGGCCCATATTTTTTTAGATTTCCAATCTCAATCACACTCGAGGTATTAAAGACCACTATCATTCTAGCATCACTTACACTTGAACCAAAACTTAGGTGGGGAAAACTACATTGGGCTTGATCTCTCCTTGAAGTATTGGTATACAAGCAACTCTCTTTATAGTGGGGTGTTAAGGATGTCTAGCGTATCCTAATATTGAATACAAAATTTTTAGTTCATGCCTTTCTTACAAAGAGGATTAAGGTTTTCATCATAAATCAGTTATTATAGGCACAATATATAATTTCAAACTTCTTGTGTGTAAGAATAGAACCCAAAATCCTAGGTACAGGTGCACCTATAATTTAAGAATAATCCTATAAAGAGGACACTAGTGCCATTTTTAGGACACTAGAGCCACATGACACTACTATCCAAGTGTGGTGATACTGTCCAAGAGAGTATATAACATAGATATCCATTTGAAGACACTAAAAACTATTTGAATCTTAGTTTTCAACACTCAAATATTCTATGTCAAGTGTTTCTAGATAAGTTTGTATTTGCACATATTTATTACTATTTTTAGAAATTCAAAGCAAGTTAAAATCTATAACAAATTAATGATTATTTATTGCTTATTATTTTATTGATTTAGACTACTCAACCCTTTAATCAAATTTAGTATTTACATTAGCTAAATCCTAAAACATTAAAATGGTTATTTTTGTAAGGTCTATGAATTTTAGAGTTACATTATAATTGTTATTTTATTTAGTGTGATATTAGGTTTTTATTTATAATATGGATTTATTTAATTAGTAATATGTCTAATAGTATAATATTTTTTATATCTTTTTATAGGTTATTTTGTGTCCTAGTTTCTTTTTAGGAGATAAGTTTATATTTTAGTGTTCATTGGAAATTTTTTTTTAAAGTCATAATTGTTAAAGTATAAGTCTGTCAAGTCCTTTTTAAATTATAAATGTTAAAATAGCATATGATGTAAGATAAATATCAATAAATTTGTGAATGATACTTGTCACCAAAATTTTCACCTTAGAAAAGGGTGTTCAAGCCTCTTCCATGTTTGGGCAACATGGGAACATTTCTAGGTATGTGGGTGTACCTATTGTGGAAATGATCCTCTAGATTTAAAGGACTAGCTCCTTGTATTTATATTTACAAACCTTACCACCTAGACTAGTATTACTTCTAGAGGAAAGAGCTAGAAATAACCAAAATTGAACCTAACATATAGAGGTGATGCACCAAGATTATATCCCCATGACCATCATATTTCAATAAATATAGAACAAGGCATAAAAATTAGTCTCAGAGTCCTAAAAGGTTCTAACATCAGTATTCCAATATAGAGGTGAGATATGTGAAATAACACAAGGCAAATGAAACAAAAGGTAGGTTACATATTCTAGGAACAATTATACACTTGAAAGAGTTAGACACATTTAACTGCACTCTATATGACATGTTAGACTAATAAATCTTGCTAAGATATGAAAGGATATATGATATAAGGATAGAATATTATCACTTATTATCACTATATATCACTTACACACTTAGACAATTGTTTGATAACTCAAAAAAAAAATTGTGTTAATATTCAAAGGCAAAATATGACATCAATCTAGAGGGTTTCACCATACATGGATGTGGTATTTACAAAGATAAAATGGCGGCTACGTATAGAATTGAGAGAGAAAAAAAAAAAAAAATTTAAGGTAACTAGAATACATGTTCAGGGATGATAACCAGTTATGTTGTAGGTGCAACTGAGTGTAAAATAGATAATGAATGCCTTCTAATTCAAATTTCCATGTTCTTGATGCTTCTAAATGTACCACATGTGTTATTTAGTGTTGATGAACACTTCTCATTTTAGGATTTGAAAAATCCAAGGCATGAGTTGTAGTTTGTTACAGTTTGATGGTGTCTATGGTGGAATATAAGCAATGTATGAGAATTGTCCACAATATTTACTTATTTTAGTGGTTGGGAGCCACCAGGGTCTAAATATTTGGATCTTTATGAATTTTATGAATTATATATGAAACTAAATGAATATTAACAATGATCTTTAAACTAAAGTGAGTCTTGATAAAAAAATAAGAAGAGGGAAGGGTAAGGTAGAAAGGAAAAGTGATTGCAAATTATCATCTCAAATATTATTACAAAATTCTAATTACTTTGAGCACACATGAACCAATTTATGTTATAAAATAACATAAACTTAGATTACATCACAAATCAAGAAAAAATTAGAGGAAATATATAAATCATAATTAAGAACCAAGTTTACTGTAAATGTTTTCTACTATGGTCTAAATATCCTAAGAATATCCAAATGTAGATAAAAATAAAATGAAGTATACTTGAAATCTTTATAGTTAATCTAGCATTAGCACAAATCAACAACCCTATGACAGAGAATGTGACTCAAGTGTATGGATAATCATTTAACCTAAGACAACAACATGAAACTGAGAGATAACATTGACATTTAATAAGCTATAAAGACAATATTTTCAAAATTATTTAGTTATATTAAATTCTCTTGGTATATAATTTCTCAAAAGCTCTCTCTTTTCACAAAATGGAAACCCCCCTACCTATTTATAAGAAACATAGGTAGTTTATTGGTTAACCTTATTAAATTATCCACATACAAGATAAGGATAGTTGTCCTTAATACAAATATTAAAATTTATATGACCTACTACATCAAAATTGAAAAAAATAAACCATATATGCTAATAAGCTAGCATATATTTATTACAAAGGAATAATCTTTTACAAATTACATTGGTAGTGGGCCCCTTGATTATCCTTATCTAAAGGAGTCCTTCACCTTGGTATATTACTCTTTGATTAGCTTAAAATCCACTATAGGCTTCATTATAAAATCCTCCTCTTAATCCACCAATGTGTTGAAATCTTGGTCAGCCTTAGCCATGAGTTCCTTGATACATTGTGCTTCTATGATTTGCTTCCCTAAAGTAAGGATGGTGTCAAATATCTTTTGATTATCCTTGGAAAAATGGCCTTGATAAAACTTGATGCTTTAGATGTGGATACCAACTCTCTGATTTAATTATCCATCACTAATTAGGTCCATAGTAGTGGTTTGATAAGGGTTGTCCAATAGGCTCCCCAAAAGTTACACCATTCTGTTTACTAGGTCCTTGTCTTCCTTGATGAATTTATTGACATTACTACACCAGGTGATCAAATATTCTTGCTTATCCATAAAAACTACCGTGAGGATGTCTAAATGTCTAAGCTTGATGATCTTGAAGTCTAGGGCCTACTTTATCCTATACATATTGATGAGTTCTATCATCTAAGCTTGTGAATCCTACCATTAGGTGATTAAAGCTTGTGTCATCTCATCTTGATGGTTTAAATCACTTAATCCAATATTTATGTTCTTTAAATTCTTAAATGTATCTAAAAAATATTTATTCATCACTTGTAATATGTCCTTGGGAATTAAGAGTAGGACCTAAACCTCCAAATCCTTCTTCTCCTTCTCCAAGTTGAGGATCCTTTGCTTCATTCCTTGGATTTTAGCCAAGGTCATTGCTAATTGTTCCACCACTAAAATAGACACATCCTTCTAATGGATGGGATGTTCTCTTGTTTCCTACCCTTGAGTAGGTGTTAAGCCCATAAAAGGTTCCACCTTTTGAAATGTGAAATCCTCGGTGCCAATGGTGGCCTTCTTTGTCACTATTCTCTGAAAACCTAATGTGTTTGGATTGAATTAGACATTTGTGTTAGCCTCTTTAGATTATGGATACTTGATAAATTCTACATTTGAACTCCCAAAGGACACTTTGGTGTCAATCCCTTGGCTCTCTTTGTTATGAAGGATTTGGATCCTTCTCTTTGCTTATCTATTTACAATGTCTTGGATCCATGGCTTGACATTATCCTGCACATCTATGCTAACTCAAGTTAAGGCTAGTGATGAACAGAGAGATGGGATTTATTTTAATTTTCCATAAACAAACTAGTCAAGAATTGTTGGTCCATAAATAGGGTTCTCATCATTGAAAAGGTTAACTTCACTAGTAAGGTGAGTGAAGGTTAACCTAGGATTATTTTTAGGTTTTAAGGGCACCAAGGCCAATTCTTCTTATCTATTTCATCTATTTAGTGGGATTAAATCCTTGCTAATTACATCAGATGGATCCTCCTCCCTATTAAAATCATAATATGTTGTAATTTTAACAAGGGTACCCTCCAATGTTTCTCCTACCTCTAGGGCAATCATGTTAATGATTTCCACTAGGGGAGGAGGCCTCTATGGGGATGCCTAGGGTTGAGTACATTTTCAATGTCTATGCTTTATACTTAACTCCTTATCCAAAACTTTAACTTTTCCTTTTATATCCTCAAGTTACCCAACCTAAGATTGCTTTGTCAATTCTACTCATTGATGCTCATAAGATTGTCCTCTCATAGGTGGTTCCTAATGAGCATTCCCAAATGGTCTTAGAAACAAGTGATAATGAAAGGGATGTAATTTATATCTATCTCTTAAGGGTTTATTATCTTTAACCAGCCTATGATCCAACTGGATATTGTAGCCTTTAATCCTAGATAAGACCTCTTCAAACTTTTTTGCCCTTATATAGATACCATCTCCCATGCCTGGTTGATGTTTGTATTCAATATTTAGGACTTTTTTGTCTTGAATGTCATTGGTCACTCTATTAATATGTTCCCACATCTTAAGGTCATTCATATAGAAATCAAAAGAATTATTGTGGATCACCATAATTTCTAGTTGTTTCTAATCCTAGATCACAATCCTACCAGTGTTTAATGGAAAGGGGTGGTCCAAATCCTTATTTTTATTTCATGTCCCATACACACCATGGATTATTTTATAAGTAATATCTTAATCTAAAATCTTACTAGGGACATGAATGGGCAATCGATAGGGTTGAATCATGATTCCTTCTATTTTTATCAAAGTGCAATCTAAATAGAACCAAACATCCACCATGGCTTCTACTTGCCTTTTAATTTGAGGGTGGAGTCTTGGAATAGGGACACTAGTAATTTCCTCATATATAATTGGGAAAACACCATCATAGATAAATTTCATTTGGTTCTTATATTTGAATATATGCAATTTAGAATAGTGCTAAGAGATTGTGGTCCTACCACGAGGAGACAAATTTTAGATGCTAGGGAAGGTTATAGAGGCCAAGATGTGGACATCATAAATAATTAATTAGAGGTCCTTCTCTTGATGGCTATGAAGTTCTTGGCAAATAAAAATCTTATCAGGTCTCCAATGGGAGGGGTTAATTTCCTTTCTAGTATAAAGTGGACATAAAATACCCAGACCTTGCTTACAAAAGTAGTGGAAGGGGTATTAAAGGATATATTTAGTAAGTTCATAGATATCATAATTCCATCCCTAAATTAGTTAATAAGAATACCATTAATAGGGGACCTAAAAACATGGAAGCCTTGGATCAACCAAGGTGTGAGGATTGAATATAGGTCTTGAGTGCTAGTCAAATTTCTCAAGGATGGGAGATCAACATGAGGCAAGGGAAGCTTATAATAATTTTTGAAGGAAATAGGGGAAATTTATTCAACCTTATTGTTACTTCCCTCTTTAATGATCCATTTCCCATCTATTTTATAATCAATAAAAATGGGATAAAGAGAGTTGATACAATGCATTACCTCTGGTTTGGCTGTAGCATGGTGGAGACTTGCCAATTAAATTGAGACTAGGTCATTGTATATTTGGTGCACAGTGGCATTCCTCTTTTCCTCCTATGAAATTGGCTATAATTCCTCCATAAGGAAGAATAACTTGGACCAGTTCTTGATTCTATGCATGTTTAGTGTTATCATGTCTAGCTCTATGTCTTTGAAGATCCTCCACTCACTATCTAAAGTTACATAAAGTTCTTCCATCATAATATATTACGTACCCACCTCCATTGATGACACTAAATTATATTTACAAGTTCTCTAAAGTTTTCACTAGGGCAATTTCTTAAAGGTTCAGTTATAGTATTCTGATTACTTTGTGACGAACTGAGCTGACTCTAGTCTTATTTATAAAGGGATTAGGTTTTTTTGAGATTTAATGGTGGAAATATATAGTTTATTAATCTTTTATGTGATTTATATTTTATGGTACCTTATTCTCATGTCCTCTATGATTTTGAGTTTAGGAGATCTTTGATTTTGATTTTCCATACTTATGTGCATCCTACATGGCATAGCTATATGTCTTTCATGGAAATTTTCATAAATGCTAGTTGAAGATTAGTCATTGGATTTCAAAATTTTTATTCTTTTCACTCTGATAATCCAAATCCTAGGTTCTTATGTTCTTATTGGTCCCTTGATCTTTATGCTCATGGTTATGCCACTTGGCACCCCAACAAATCTTCCCCATGTTGCTTATTTTTACTAGTTGTTATCCCAACCATGCATTAGACACATGTCAAGATCATGGGGACTTTTAAAAGTCTTCAATATCAATACACCATTGGATCAAATCCAATAGGTGAATGATCACCATTTATTTTTACAAGTTCTAAATCATTTAATTGAGCACCTTTATTAAGTGGCTCTTGTCATATTTTTGTTCTTTGACTAGCAAACTACCATGTCTCCTCCTCAAAGGGATCTATGTACCTCTTTCAATTACCCTAGCCATGGGTGGGCCACATGTCAAGCTCATGAAGCCTTTGGAAAGTATTCAGGCTTGATGCACCATTGGATTAAATTTAGTAGGTGAACGATCACCGTTAGATCCTATAAGATGCACACCTTTTAGTCAGCTCCATGACTATATAAACTTAGACTTAAAATGAAATTCCTAAAGTCATTTTATGTTAAGAAACAAAAATTTACTTAGGTTAAGGCCTTTTATGCTAATTCTTTCTATTCAAAAATGTTAGGAATTCCTTTGAAAGGGTCTTTAGAAATGCCCCCCTTTGCTTAGGCTTTGAAAAGTTGTCTAGGTTAAATTTGGTAGGCTTAGTAACGTTAACTATATCCTCATAGACATTAAATGATGAAAGAAAGCTTTTCAAAATTAAGATAATGGAATTACTTTGGCCCAATGATTGAGTGTCATGCATCAGACTCTCAGGAATTCTTGAGGCTTCATGGTCGATGCACACTATTAGATTAAGGCCCTCAAGGTAGCAAAGACCATCAGATCATAATCTGAGTGCTTGATAGTGATTGGTCTCCCTTTTGATGTCAACATTGGTTCATGTCATTGGATCAAAATCTTTGATTCAATGTGAGGTATCAGATCTACAAAAGTGTTTGAGCTTTAAGTTAAGGCCCGATATGTATAAATGTTTAGACTAAGGTTTTGACCTTTAAAAATTTGTTCATACTTGCAAACACCAAGATATTTATACCTTAATAAAAACATAGTTAGTCCAAAAGGACTCTTTGGTTTTAAAGGGGAAAATAAGAGGTCCAAATCTTGATTTTATATTAATGTTTAGTCATGTTAAGAAATGTAATTGAAGCTTAATATAAAGTTAGACTTAGGGTATCTATAACCTAAAGGAAATATAATTTACCACTAAAGTTTTCTTGTAGATATTTGAATTCAAACCCCTAGGTTTTACCACTTAGTAACCCTAGATTTCTCCATAGAACCTATAACTAATCACCTCAAAAACAATCATTACAAACATTATTCCATAGAACACAATCATAGCTAGATACACTGAGCCTCCTATTTTTTAATTGAATTACCTTTAAATTTAAAGAGAGAATAACCCTTTCACATTCAATCCAAAACATAGATGTTTTAAACATTCACAAGGGTCCCCTTTTAGCAAAAGTAGAAAAATGGTGGTATGTTGGTCTCAACACATGTAAACCATGAAAATTTCCTTCTAAAATAGTGTAATGACTCTTCTACCAACCTTTGTGAAACTATTTCCATCATGGAACATCCTTCAAGGAATTTAAACTAAACCAAGAGAGTCAACACAGAAGCATTGTTTGAGGGGGATTTAAAACATGCTATGATAATTATAATATGCTCTCCTAACTACTAGCTATATTCTAGACATTTGAGTTCACCATTTTTAATCATTTGTTGATTTCCTGGACTTTGATCTTTACATTTGGTAGTCACTATTCATTTTAGACCTTGATTGGGATTTTATGCTGGCATATGAGTTCAAATATTTTTCTTCCCTATAGTATCCATGGTCTTACATATTTACTCATGTGGCATTCCCGTACCACACTGCTCATTCGTTTCTAAATTATGTATGTGATATTCACTTCCTCTAGTTGAAATGACTCTTTTATTTGATGTTTGTCTATTGAATCTAACTCAAACCAATCACATTTTCTTTTATTAGTTTCATATATCCTCACCATTAGATCTTGACTTTTTGACCTCCTTCACACTGTAGGATCTCTAGATCCTAACTCCTACATGCCATTAGATCTCTAGATATGAATGTTATTTACCTTAAATTGATCATTAAACTTCAACACTTTGACCTAATCTCATTTATTCCTACATCTTTGGATCACTTTTTCTCCATCAATCTTTCCAAACTTACACAATCATTAACTCACCACTATGTTGATAAACCTTAAACACTTTATAGCATTTAAATCCATTCACTCTATTGGATCTCCTTTGCATGATTTATCATGAGACATTAGATATTATGACAAGCTTGATCATTAAATCTGACCAAATTACACTCATTGGGTCTCTATCTAATAAGCTCTACAAATGTGACACTTATCACTTGCACGCTCACTTAGAGCTCCTTTTGAAAATTTGAATTCATCATACTTCATTAAATCATTTGTGTATGATGAAGTGTGGGCTATTGATATTTATAAAATTTAAACTCTTTAAGGGCATTTTAAATATAAATTTGTACTTTGTAGTGCTTGAAATTGATGCTTATCTAAACATTCTACTCTATAGGTCTAACTTTGAATTTTCATAACTTGAGCTAGATAACTTGCATGGGCATAACATTTTAAGAGTGTGTTTGAGGGATAAAGAGATAAAATTATGTATGATTTATTGGATTTTGGGGTATTCTCGAGTGAAGATAAAAAATTCACAAGTAAGCTAGTCTATTCATTTTTGGATGACATCCTGGTGATAGTATGCTTTAATTGAGCTCATACAAAGAATTGTATGTTTGATGTTTGAGGCTCAAAAAAACTCTTGATGCATGTGAAAACCTATTCATTGATACTTTAATTCTTTGGATACCATAAATACCTACCATTTCCATATATGGCCCAAAAAATACATTTAAGAAATGAAATAACACAAATACTAAACTAGGCAATGACCAAAACTATAATGGCATATGAAATGACATCAGATGAATTAAAACACACCCTATGACATTATATCAGACCCCTATATATTTTTTTACTATAGGGGGTTAACCCATTTTGACTATGGTAAAAATGTTTAACATCTTTAGTGATTTCCCAAGGGTGGCATGCTTGTTAGACCATGACCAGTTGCCTAATTCTATCCATTGGGCTATGGAGTCACATGTACAATAGATTAACACACAAATACCTTTGACAACACAAAACAATAAAAAATAACAAGGAAAAAACACAAAGAAAAAGAAAACATATGTTCAACTAGAACACTTAGGGAACAGTACACACACAATTGAAACAAAACACATACCTAATCTACTATTTACAAGATAGAACTTTACTACTCAATAACAAGGTTTCAAATGTATCCCATTCATAGGGATAGGAAATTTTTCTCCATTCATCTTTTATACCTAGAAATAATTGATTTTCTTACACTTGATGATGACATATGGTCCACTCCATAGGGTATCAAATTTTGTATGTCTTCCTAGTTTTGCTTTATCTTCATCCCACTTCAACACTATGTCACCTTCTTGAAATGATCTTGGAGTTGCCTTCTTGTCAAAATACTTATTAATCAATATTTGGTGATGTTTCAAAGCCTGATGAGGCTTATCTTTGGTCTCATTTAAATCCATTAATTCTATCAATCTCACTTTTATTGGGGTATTCTTAAGTAACTCTAGTTGGTGTGCTAACACTAAGGAAAATATCTCTTGATAAATAGACAACCTAGATTCTCTCCCATAGATAAACACAAAATGATAATTCCCTATTTACCTCTTGGGAGTTATCTTATCAACCCATAAGGCTATCTTAAATTTGGTGTGCCAAGCCCTCTAGTTATGCTTCAAGGTTCTCTTGTTGATTCTAATCAGGTTCTTGTTAGTAGATTCAGCCAACCCATTACGTTAAGGGTAATAGTTGGATGAAGTGCTCAAAAATATCCCATTACTATTTTCCAAATCAGTTGTCTTAGCACCCATAAAATCAAGATCAATATCTAAAATAATATTAGGAGTGCCAATCCTTGTTATGATGTTGTTATATAACTCCAAGATAGCATTCTCATTAGCTTCCTTCAATGTTACTATCTCAACCCATCTTGTAAAATAATCAGTTGTTGTGAGTATCCATTTATGACCAAGATTGTATGGGGAGTTTATCATACCAATTAAATCAATACCTCATTGCGTGAAAGTTTGATCAACTTGGATAAGTTTCAAAGGGAGAGATGCAAGCTTCTAATTTCCTATAAAGAAAGCACATTGAACACACTTACTCACCCAAGCATGGTAGTCCTTAAAGAGGCTAGGCTAGTAATAACCTACTCTCATGATCTTAGCAGTTATATTTCTTGGTGAAAAATGACCTCCTACGATCCCATCATGGAACTTCTCCAACAACAACCCAAACTAATCATTATTGATGAATCTCAATAGCACACCATTAATGTCTCTTCTGAAAAGGACACCATCCACAAGAAAAAAGGGAATTGATTGAAATATAAAATATATCCTTTGTGATCTACTCATATCATTAGGATACTCACCATTTTGAAGAAATTTGATCACATCTTATGTCTAACTCTATATATTTAAGGAATTATTTGGTTGGGGGAAATCAAGATTGACTAGAACCTCTTATTTTGACTCATGAAAATCTAAAACTAAGTGTTCACAAAGACCTTTACCTCTTAAAATTTTTTTTACTTTGATATCAACATCATATTCTATTACCTTAGTGATCCATCCTACTCTTTTCTCACTCAAGTCTTTGCTCAAAAGGAACTCTTTGGTACTAGGATGAGAAACCATAACATGAATTTTATTGTTTGAAACCATATGCCTAAACTTATTTAGTAATATTACAACAATAAGGACTTTTTTTCCACAAAGGTATAATTTACTTCATAATCTTCCAAACCTTGACTACAAAATGCAATAGGTTGCTCCACACCCTCATCATTCTTTTGCATTAACATGGCTGAGATAGTGTCAAGGTTATCAAATGAATACAACATGTAGTAGTTGGTAAAATTAGGATTCACTAGAGTAGGAGCTTATGAAATTGCCTTTATTATGGCTTTAAAATTGTTTTTACCCTCTTTAATCTAAGAAAAGACCTGGTTCTTTATGAGCATGGTTATGATGAGTTTCACTAAAGATGCAAACCTAGATATGAATCTCCTTATAAAATATATCTTGCCTAAGCAAAATTTAATACCTTTCTTATGTAATAAATGATAGGATAAGAATAACATCTATCCTTTTAGGATCAATAGCCAAACCATCTTTGGAAACAATTTGTCTTAAGATCTTACTTGCATGGACATTAAAAATGCATTTCTTTGGATTAAGAGATAATCCATATTGCTTTCATAATTCCAACACTTGTCTCAATAGTTTCATATGTTCATTATCATCCTTTTAAAACATTTTTATATCATCTAGATAAACCGAAAACATCCCATTAATCAAACCTTTGAAGGTCATGTCCATGGATCTTTGAAAGGTATCAGAAACATTTGACAAACCAAATGACATATTTATATAAGCAAAAGTCCCACATTTAGTGGTAAATGTTGTCTTATATTGATCATCATCATTCACAAAGATCTGATTATAACCTGAATATCCATCAATAAGAGAGAAATATTGAGAACCTAAAACTAATTGCAAAATTCCATTGAGGGTAGGAGAGAGTAGTCTTTGAGTGACACTCTATTAAGATCTTTGAAGTCCACACAAAGTCTTATCTCCCCAATATTATTTCTAACAAGCATATGATTAGCTACCCATGTTGAATATTTGATAGGAAAGATTGTTTTATATGCAAGGAGTTTAATGAGCTCTAACCTCATGAGTTTTTCAACCTTGGGATTGATGGGCCACTATTTTTATCTAATCAATTTAACTCTAGATTCTAACTCAATAGTATGTATTTCTAGGATAGGATCAAATAATTTTAGTTATTTATATTCCCAAGAAAATATGTTATGAAACTCCTTACAAAAATCAATGAATGCTTTCTTTTCTAATCTAAAACATGCCTTGCCTAGTTTGAGGAGTCTATATTTGAAGATCAAGACTCTTTCATAATTCTCCTATTTTGTAAACATACTCACCTTTTCCTTCTTCTTCTGATCATTCTCATTAAATATACTTTATAAGGTCACTATACCCTTAGGTATCTTATTTATCTTTTGTTGCACAACATGGTCACCAAACTACCCTCGAAATCTCTTCTGATTCCTTGTGGAGAGTTCAACTTCATTCTACAAAAAACATGTAATGTTCTTATCACTATCAAACACTTGACAAGATACCTCATTATCAATTAAAAAATTTATAATAATGATCTTAATGTGGGATTGTTTCCCCTCTTCTTTTATGGTAGTTAGCGTATCAAATTGAGCTCTTATGGAAGGTAGTCTATCAGCATGATTATTTTGCTCCCTTGGGAATGAATGTATGTTGAATACATTAAAGTATTCAATAAAATTGCATAATATATGGTTTTATGCCTTATGTAAAGGGTTATTGGTAGTAACCACATTCTTAACCTGATTAATAACCAATTTTTTGTCTCTGTACACTTGTATGTTCTTGATTCATTTTCTCTTTACCCATTCAAGGCCATGAATTAAACCTTCATACTTAGCTACATTACAAGTAAAACTTAAATGAAATATATATGAAGCATTTTATTTTTACTTAGATGGGGAAATTATACTAACATAAACTCTTATGCTAATTTTACTTCTTAAACCATCAAAAAATATTTTCCACACCTCATCTTCTTCAGCTTCTTCCTTGGCAAGTGGAGATGTTGGTATTCCTCCTTCATGTATGCAATATACTCCTAGATCAATTTCCTCCATGAGAGAATAAGGATAATTATCATAAAAGTTAGTACCATATTCATCAAGAAACAAATCTATAATTAATTCAAGTTGGGAAGAAGTTCCATCATCTACAATATAATCCTTCTCTTCATGAACTACAAAGTTCAGATTAGAATTTATCTCAATGTAAGGTTATATATGAAACCTTGAAAGAGGTTGTGTGCTAATTATCAACTTATTCCCATCTCTTGATCTAAAGGCTAAGAAAGACTAATCAGTTGAAATATAACCACCAATCTTGGTAGTGAAGTCACTTGAGAGGTAGATTACAAAGTGGGTTGGGAGATCAACAACAACTATATCTTCCAAGATAGGAAAATTGGGGAAACCATGCAACAAGACTTTCATGTTTCTTATTAATCTTATCATCTTAGAATATGTACTATCTAATTTTAAAATTCTATTACTATGGGTTTCATACTTCAAACCCAATTTATTAGCAACCACCTTGGGCATGATCAAAGGTGAAATTCCACTATCAACTATCCAATTATACACCATCTTGTCACCCACTATGAAGGTGAGGTAGAATGGTGGAGGTTTATCATCTTTGGTGGATGGTTAAACATTATTATTGGAGACACTTTCAAAGAGAACACGAGTTTGAACTTTATTTGAAGGAGGGACAATAGAAGGGATAACAAACAATTGATTTTATAGGAGCTCTTTTTGACCAGGCATATGCAAGACATCCCAAAGGGAAATGTAAGTTGTAATTTTTAATGAGTCTAAAATGTTTAGAGAAGCCATGCCTAATTTATCCTAAATTTTTGAAGGTAATGAAGTACTTGGAGCGTGAGTAATTGGAGAACTTTGAATTGTCCTTCTAGAATTCTAATTTTATGGAAGTGTAGTAGCCTTTGGAACTATCCCATTTGTATCTATGCCTAACTTCCTTGTAGGATGATTATATGAGACAATAAGCATCTTTTTATCATTTTATAAATCCTTTGTGTTGGTTCTAATTATATCTATAGCTAAGGTTCCTTGATTAATAACAAAAGCATCCTCAACCATGAAGTTGGTGAAGACCTCTTCTTGAGAGTGTTCATCTTCACTTGTCTACATCATAACCTCATCCTCAATAGATAGGAGAGGAGTAAATTATCCTTAAACAATAAGAGCCTACTCTCCACCTTCACTGGCATCAATAAATTAGCCTTGCTACAAACTTTCACCTTGCACCAAATTATTATGAATGGGTACCATAGCTCTTACATTAGTCGTAGATTTAGGATTGTATGCATTAACATGCTTATTGGGATTAGGCTACCATTAGCCTCTTCTTCTTCCATTTTATGGTTGATAAGGATAAGAATTTAGATAGGCACTTTTCTCCACATTAGCTTACTTATTTTGAGCTTCCAAGGCTAGGTATTTTTATTTCCAATCAATATTATTTTTTTCTATCTAAGGCTAGCCTTAGGCTTGGTATTGGTACTAGGAGTTTGAGACATAATTTGAACATCAATATAATTATGATACAATGAAGGCATCAACACTTAGGTGATAATCTTCTAGATTGGATGAGATTATTTTAAGCTATAATAGTAATTTCGTATGATTTAGGGAGGGTAAAACTACCCATGGACTGAATCATGACAATAGTTTTAGTGCCAATAACTCTCAAATAGGTCAGGAACACAAATCTAGGAAGTAGACTCATAGGAGGAGGTCTATTCCAATTCTTTTGGAATCTCTCATTAAATTCATGTATCATTTCTTTAGTTCCTCTCTTGATTACATTAATCTTGTTTATAATGGAGGAATGATCACACTCATTTCTAAATATTGTAGTAAAAAACACTCCAAATTCATCCCATGATGTGATGCATCTACCTTCTAGAGTCCTATACCAATCAAAATCCTTCCCTTGAAGGGACATGGCAAGAATTTTGATAATAATGTTCTCTTGAGTGATATTTTGGAATATAAAAAAGTTGGAGACATCTCTAATATGATCATTATGTGTAACACGACCTTCACCATTGAATTGATGTATACCTTTTATGGCATTGGGAGTAATAAAATTATATGCTTGAAGGTGAATAGGGTTTTTTTGTATTGAATGTAGGAAAAGCATAAGGTCTAGCCATTTCTTCTTCAAAATATTCAATTTCTTCAACTTTTTCACTCTCTTGACTTCCCTCACTAGCAAAGTCTTCAAGATCTTCCCCTTTAGCAAAATCTATTAGTTTTACAAAGTAAATATTAGGAGGATATTAAACTTTGAGGGGAAGTTGAGACTAAAAGGATGGGTCAATTGGATTGAGAATTATTCTAGAGGATAACCTAGTGAGAACCATGAATTATGGGAGTAGGATTATAAAAGGATAGAAGATTATCAGTTCTTATCACTATAGATCACTTACACACTTAGAAAATTGTTCAAGAACTTAGAAACAAATTTGCATTAATATTTAAAGGTAGAATATGAAATTAGTTTAGTAAGGATTAAATATATTTGGATGTGGTATTTACAAAGATAAAATGGTAGATACTTATAGAACTTCTAAGATAAAAGAAAAGAAATAATTTCAAAGGTCAGTAGAACACATGTCCAAGCATGAGAAAAAGTTACATTATAGGTACAACTGCATGTGAAATAGATAATGAATGCCTTATAAGCTAAATGTCCTTGTAAAAAATGATAGATTCCTTCTAAAATGATGTAATGACTCTAACACCAACCTTTGTGAAACTATTTTCATCATAAACCATACATCAAGAAATTGAAACTAAATTAGGAGAGTCAATACATAAACACTATTTGAAGGGGATTTGAAATATGCTATAATAGTTATAATATGCTCTCCTAACTACTATTTATTTTTTAGACACATATGTTCACCATCTATAATCATTTGTTGATTTCTTGGACTTTGCTCTTTACATTTGGCAATCAATTTTCATCTTGGACCTTGATTGGGATTTCATGGTGACATATGAGTTCGAAGAGATTACTTCACTAGAGGATCCTACTTCTTACACATTTAATCATGTGGAATTTCCTTAACATGTTGTTCATTATTTTCTAAATTATGTTTGTGATATTCATTTTCTCTAGTTTAAAATTAATCTTTGGTTTGATGTTTGTCCATTGAAGTTGATTCAGACCAATCACTTTTGTTCTTATTGGTTTCATAGATCCTTGCTATCAGATATTGACTTTTTGACCTCCTTCATGTCATAGATATCTAGAGATACATGTTATTAGATCTATAGAGATACATGTTATTTACCTTTATTTAGTTATTAAACTTTGACACTTTGAATTAATCCCATTACTTCTTACATCTTTGGATCATTTTCCCTCCATCGATCTTCCTAGACTTTCTCGATCATTAACTCATCATTATGTTGATAAAAATTGAAAACTTTATAACATTTGAGTTCATTAATTCTATTGGATATCCTTTCTTTAATTTAACATGAGCCATTAGATCTATTGATAATATTGATCACTAACTCTAAATATATTACACTCATTGGGTCTCTATCTGATAAGCTCCATGAATGTGACACTTATCCCTTACATGCCCCTCAGAGCTCCTTTTGATAAATTGAATTCATCATGATCCATATTATCATATGCATACATTAAAGTAAAATAAATTGATATTGATCATATTTAAAATCTTTAAGGACCTTTTAAATATAGATGGCTACTTTATGATGCTTATGTGAACATTCTGCTCTATAGGTCTAAATTTGAATTTTAATAACTTGAGCTACAGAACTTGCATGAGCATGAAATTTTTAGATCATGTTCATGGGATAAATATCTATAATTAAACATGATTCATTGACTTGAGGAGTATTCCTAAGTGAAGATAAAAATTACACAAGTAAGCTAATCCATTCATTTTTGGATGATGTCCTTATGATGGGTTGCTTCCATTGAACTCATATAAGGAACCATATACTTAATCTTTGAAGCTTGAATGAACTTCTGAGGCCTATACAAACCTATTCATTTATCCTTGAATTCTTTATACACCATGAACACATACCACTTCCATACATTACCCTAAAATGACCTCTAAGATATGAAATAACATAAATACTAAACTAGGCAATGACCAAAACTAGAATGCCATATGAAATGACATGAGATGAATTATAAGAAACCCTATGACATTATATTAGACCCATATATAAGTTTTGACTATAAGGGGGTTGACCCATTTTTAATATGGTAAAATTGGTTAACAATACACTTAAATATAGTAATCTCCATTTTTTATAAAAATTACATTATCAAGTGAAATTGGATTTTACTAAGTTAATTGTATGTGGGATGGGGAAAATATGAATAAATTTATTCATATGGTTAATACTAATGTGCTTGATCCTAGATAGTATAATTTTTTTTTATGAAATATATTTATATATGAACTTAATAAAAATATAAAAATAATTCACAAAAAAATATAGGTGGTATGAGAGCATGCCACATAGTCACACTAGGCATAGCCTAGGAGCCAAAAATAAATACTAAGCAAAGCCTAGGAACAAGTCACATAATAAAGAGAAATTTAAGCAACAAGATCAAGGTTAGAAGGTGGTGGATCCATATCATCTAGAACCTAGCCTAAGATTTGAAAGTCATTTCCATATAGAATAGGCTTCCATATAGTAGCTTGAGTAGTGTCCCTATCATCATCTTATTCTTGTGCCTGAGTGGGGAAAATGGCTAGAGAAAGACTAGTGAACTTGTCTAACACATCCAATCACCCTTTAAGTGGTGCACCCTAAGCATCTGAGCATAGAAGAGGAGGAGGATCATCCTAGTCATCCTACCTAGTAGTGGAAGGATGTGGTGGATGCCACCCTCATTGTTTCCTAGGAGGGGTCATGTATTGGTACGAGGTGCCACTATGAGATTAGTACCCAAAATATCTATAATGATGCCCACTATGAGGTAGAAGAGCTAACATATCCTCTAGTCTAGGATCCCTAGATGGATATGGTAGAACCCAAGCTATTTCATAAAAAACATCTCCCTGGTGGGAGAGGAGATCCTAAAGGTGCCCAATCTCCATAGCCAATTTATTGACTTGAACTTGAATCTCTAAAAGAATATTGGATATGATAGAGGACTTGTTTAAAGAAAAAAATTACAATTAGTAGAAGTATTATTAAACACATAATTATTTATTTTTTCCAAATCCAAAAGAGAATCTCTACTCTAAAAGTATGCTAGACTTGTGTATTTGAAGGGAATCATATGTTTATCTCCAAGGAGGATGTGCTTCCAAAGGAAAAATTTAGGCTGGAAAGGCCTGAAGAGATCATAGATCTAAGTCCACATCCTTTGATATTTAGAATAGTACCAAAAAAGATGAGGAAGTATCTAAAGGTGTCCATATAAAGGGTAAATAGGTAGGTTGACTCCTCACTAGATGATTCTTCTACCAATGGGTAAGCCTTTGTGTAGTGTACACCAAGCAAAATGAGCAAGCTTGGGGTCCACACAAGCTATACATATAGTGTTAAAGAAAAGTCTTCATGCATAAATAGATGATTATAACCACCAATAAGAGTTAATCTTGTCCACAATGGGAAAATGAGGGGTGAGCCATTAATTCTCCACATTAGATTCATCCTTGATGAGAGTAAGGAAGGAGTCATCTACAAAGTTATCATTAGGTAATCACATATTTTTATGGGTTTTTAGTGTTTGGAGCGGGATACATTACCTTAACAAGGCCCCTAGCTTGGGTATTGCTAAGAATATATCTAAAACCCTTAGTTTTAATAATATATAAGGTAGGAGCTAGTAGGCACCCTTTTCAAATGGAATGAAACAAGAAAAACTACACAAAGGTGACTCCATTAATAGAGAGGATGGCTAAGGCATCTAAAAAAACATCTAGATAGTTTGAATGAATATGGGCCCAAAGCCGAGTGCTTAAAGCGTAGATAAAATTGATGGCCATTCGATGTGGTCATAAGATTTTTCAAAGTCAATTTTAATGAATATAGATTATTTCTTAGACCATCTAGCCTAGTCCATCCCTTCCTAGATGAAATTATATTATCCAATATATAGTGGCTTTAGATGAAACTTATTTGTTCTATATGCATGATGAGAGGTGACATATTGTGTAACTAGATTGCCAGAGCCTTGTTAATGATTTTATAAGAGACATTCATGAGGGTGATGGTCCACCAATTGTGGATCAATTCAGGATCTCCCTACTGAGGTATTAATTTAATGTTTCTTTTATTTATATTTTTACCTATAAAATATGAGAAAACACTTCTTAATAAACCTTATGCAAGTCACTACCCATTAGATCCCAAAGGGTTTTATATAATTCATAGGGAAAGCCATCAATACCAAGAGATTTGTCATTAGACATGTGAAACACTACCTTATACAAATCATCAACAATGAGGGGAATATCTCAATCTACCCACTAGGAGGGAGAGAGTTTTCATAGAACTACTATGAGGCATTGATGGAGGGAAATTTCATGCTTAGTCAAGGATGCTTGAGCTTTGAACACTTGTTGATAATGATGGACAAAGGCTTGAAAAATATGTGGGGTCTTAGTAAGTATATTTATATCCTCAAAGATGACTTTAATTTATTTCTTTGAGTTCTTGGCTCAAAACATTTGGAAGAACTCCTTTGAAGCTTTGACCCCTATATTAAGCCAATGAAGCTTGGCTTTGACTTGGGCTCCTTAGGCATTGTAGTTGTTTGTAATATGAATGCAATACTATAAAAAGTCAACTCTAACTTATAATATATCATTTAAGGGATCCTTTTATAGAGATAAAGATGCATGGCTCAACTCTGAGGAAGTAGTAGAGTAAGAGTGTCTTCAAATTTTATCAAGTTCGTGGCTATATATTTGTAGAAAAAGAGAGGTCCTTATGATGGTGTCATCCCACCAAATAATCCAACCAGATTCTTGGGAAGGATGTGGATACAAATTTAAAACTCTCTTAATGTGTGATAATATGGGCCCATGTTTAAACAAAGAGGTGTTTAGGAAGAATTACATTTTGTGGACTTTGGGTTTCATAAACTACCATGTTACTCTGAACTAAATAGGGGAGTGGTCAGAAAGTCTAAAATCTAGCAATGCCTACACGTGAGGGGAAAAACCATTATCAAAGGAGACATATATTGGGTGGACATAAACTTCCTATCTATATACTTTAGAACACAAGCGGGGCATTCCTTGAAATTAATCCAAGTGTACCAAACTCCATCTATAGGCAATGGGTTAAATTGGGGTCAATTAGTCTAAAATTTTAATATGACATACTCATACATATAAAATGTGTGTAACAATAGAATTTTAGCTATTATAAAAAGGGTAATAAATATAGCACATAATTTTTTTTATGATTCTTAGTGTTTATATTTCAAAGAATATTTTGTTGTATGTTGATTGTGTACGTTATTATGCATATGTTAATATGTGTAAGTTATTATGAGTATGTTGCTATGTGTAATTTGATATGAGTATGTAAATATTAATTTCTTAACAATTTATATTTATTGTGTATTCATATTTTATGAGACATTGGGACTTAATTTATTATGCATGATAGATTATATGGATATATGTTTCATGTATTATTAATCTTTAATAACTCAAAAGTGATTGTTTTAGATTAATTCACATTTTTAAAAAATTAATAGATGTTTTTTTAGAGATAATTGAGTATTTTTTGAGTGATTAGTTGATCCAATCACCCTTACATGCACATTAAAAGTCAATTTTATGTTATTTAAGTTTCCCATGTACAATGAATTCTTTTTATATGATGATTTTTTATATCAATGATGGATTATTGCTTGATTGCTAAAAATTCTCATGTATAATGGCTACATCATTATTGGACTATTTCTTGATTATTTAAATTTCCCTTTTGTGATGGATGTTTTATCTATGATATTCCATTTCCCATGTGAGATGGATTTATTTTATGTATTTATAATTATTCTTATCTATGTGTATTTTTATTCCTTCTGTTTGACATCTTCTATATTTATTCATTTAATGAAGTGTTGAAGGATAAGGATTAACTTTTATGGATATGTGTTCACACCTGATGGAAAAATAAGGCCTCCATGAAGGTGGTAAGAGAGGTGTATAATGATTAGGCTTAATATCACTAGGTTTATTAGAGAGGGGTTTTATGCTTAGGGATATTACTAATCTTATATGTATACATATGTTTATTCTAACCATTATTTTATGTGATGTTTGGTATATGAGGGTGTTAACTAAACCATAAAATTTATGATGAGAATATTTATTTGGTTTTTCCAATGGTTGAATACTTTTTTTATTTTTTTATAATGATTTGTATCATTTGCATCCATTATTTTATACTTTCATTTAGGGTTTTCAATGATATTTCTAAATTTTTGATTGATAAATCACTTATCTTGTCCTATGGTCTTTGTTATTATTTCATATACAAGTGCTGAGATTGGATTGATTATGATTTTAATTCCATTAGTGAAATATTTTTATATATATTTTTTTGAAATATTTGAATGTGTGAAAATATCTAACCCATGTAATAATGTATATTGCTTCTATTATTAATAACACATGTATGAGTAATGCTATATTGATACTATCAAGATTTGAATATTATTACTAGCACATGTATGAGTAATGCTAGTTTTAAGTTTTATTTTTTTAATTTTGGTTTTTTTAGATTTATGTCTTTAGGTTATATTCTGATTTTAGTTGTTTTATATTTTAGATAGTGGTTTTATATAATCTCTGTGTTGTCAATTTGGCCTGTCAAGGCCAAATTCCAACCCCAGTAGTCAAAAAAATTATCATAGTTGTCATGATGTATTATTTGTCAAGTGAAAAGTGAATTGTTAAATGTCATCAATTGGGTCAAGTGTCTTTATAAGGTTTTAACAAATTTTCAAGTTGTTTTGTGGTTTGAAAGTGCTCTAAAGGAGATGGAGAAAAGAAGACAATTGGTGACTTGTCATGAAGTTTTATAGTATATTACAGTGTATGAAGGTATTAAATGAGATATAAAATTGATAATTTGAACAAAATTTATTAAAATTTCATTTGCATCCCTTAATAAGGCTATGACATGTTTATTTGGCATCCAATGTTAGTTTTCCTTTGTAAAAACTATGTTATTTTGCTAGAAAAGGATAAAAATTGGTCTCTAAATGTAAAATATGATATTAATAGGCCAATTATATAGTAATAAATCCTTTAATACATTAATATACATGAATTTATATTATTCATAAAGTATCATATTTGAAAAATTCACTTTACCCAAGTTCAAGTGTGAAAAGGGCTATTTTTGGGCTCCCACATGCCATTTTTGGCAATTAAAAGTTGTAAAATGATTAAATATCTATCCTAAACTTATGAAAGACTCATGAAACTTCTATTATATTTTTTTTAGTGGTTGAGATCTTAAAGTAAAATAAATTGGCAAAAAGAGGCTTATTTCATGCATTTTACAAAGAGAGTACGAAACGCATAAGGCCATCCATACATCAGGGGTTTGAATCAAGATTAGAAGGGAATTATAGAGGTTTATGATTAATTTAATGCCATTTGGATTCAAAATAGACTCAAAAATAGCCTCTATCCTTTAATTGGTTTTTTTGCACACAAGGATTGCCTTCCAAGTTTCATGATAGTACAACCAATAGAGAGAAGGTAGATGTATGAAAATTTTAGTAGAGAAATTATACTGATGAATATTATTGATGGAGTATTTAGATATAAATTTTTATTCCTCTCCTTTAAGAACCATCCATTTGAAGTTAGGGTATTCAGTAGCAATATTTCATCCATGAAGGGAACTGGTTTTCTACAAATTCTCCTCACCAAGGCATCATTTTAAGAAATTTAAAGTTTTCAAGGATTCTTTGGAACATAATCTACCTTTATATTTCATCCAAAATGTCTTTTTCACATGTGTGATAACCATATAGAGCTTAATAATATAATCAATGCAAATCTACATTGTAAAATTATGTAAAATAGATTTATGTGGTTTAGGAGAGAAAAAACAACATCAAGTTTTCTTGTAATTTTATTTGTAGGGTCTACATTATATCCAAATGTCTTATAGATCAATATTCACAAGGTTTCATGAATATTCATATCAAAATCTTGTCATTTGGCTCTCAAAATCATCTTAAACTCCTTGTTTAGAAAAAACCAACATTTCTTAGCATTGTTTAAGGTACCTAACATAGTCTTAGGTTTCAAATTTGGCTTTTTATCCTCCTCTAATGGCCTCCAAACTGATACACCAAGTAGAGGATGGGATTATGCTTCCATTTGGCCTTTCAAGCTAGTATTAGCATACCAACATGGTCTTCTTGTCATCTCATCTCACTCACCTCAACATACACTATCATACACTACCATCTTTTCATTTTTTTCATACTTTGTTCACCCTTATTTTTTTTTATCTCTCATCCTTCATTCATGGTTACACCCCTTTTCCATTCATCTCCATCCCACCATTCATTATAATAAGGAGTCAATGATAGTCAAGAGGTTTTCATGATTATGAAGAGGAGGTTATGCACATCAAAGCATCAATTTATAGCCAAGAATGTGTACCTATAGTAAGTACACCAACAACCATGATTGTCATCAAGAGCATAAGCCAAGAATTAAGAGGTGTGTTCATTATGCAATGTGTAAAAATGATCTCATCAAGCATATAGGATAGGGACAATTATCATTTCATGTATTGAACATAAAGGCCATTTTCCATGCTCTATCCATATTATGCCACATGATTATAGTCATCTTACAGTGGGGAAGAGCATGACTTTTGTGAAACTCACCATGATGTGTGTGGTGAATGAGTTGAAATCAGAAAAAGAAACTATATCTTTAAACATATCTCAAAGAATATTCTTAAGGTTAAAATAGGGATAAAGAGGAGAAAACATACACCTATAGTCATGCCCTTAAGGTCATAACATATAGTAGGTTAAGGTCTCATTCTTATCAATAAGTCTACCAAGATTTAAGGAGACTAGATTGAAATCAATGCATGGTTAAGTATCAATATTATAAACCTCAATATGAGAGATAGAAAAGGCCATGTCAACCTTCAAATAGGGATAAAATACATAAATGAGGACATATAGCCAACTTACAATCTACTATAGTCAAGGATGTGAATATATCAAATATTGGAGACCTTCATGAAGAAGAATATTTCAAGGAGGCTTTCGAATTTGTGTAGAGATAATCATTAGAGATATTATTATAAACATCTTGTGTATGGTCATGACTGCTAAATCATGATCATGTGTCTATACACACACCTATAGGACATAAAGGTATAGTCATCAAGTGGTCAATGGAGAATAAGTGTATGTTATTATGATGAGGTTTTGTATTCAAGAGATATTTCATGATGAAAAATATTCAATAAGAGGTTGTTAATGATCAAATACATTATTTACAGTCAGCCCACTTCATGAGTCTTCACCTACAATCAAATCAAGGGTTATTGCTTAAATATAAACTCATACAATTCATTCTCTTAAAGGTATTAATGAGATAAAATTACTTGGTGGCACATCATATCCAAGGAAAGTCATGGAAACATGAGGATATAATCATGCTAGAGAGGATGAAGGTAATGCTAAAAAACATGCTATAGTCAGTCTAAGCACTCATGAAGTAAACTTATAGCTAAATAGGATGAAGGCCTATTAAAAAATAAGGAAAAGAGAGTGAACCAAAAATATATGTTGGAGGATGATTATATGAAAGATCCACATGAAACATGATATCATGAACTCATAAAGGAGAATGAAAGAGTTACCAAGCACCTTGAAATAGAGACCTATAGCAATACTAATGGCCTTTTCCTATATCATAGTCATAATGAGAAATATACATAGCAAGATATTCTCAAGAAAAAGAGTGGATATTATGTTTTTAAAGATATTTAGTGATTCAAAGTGATAAAATGATATTTAAAACATCATGATAAAACCATTAAATCACAAACATGATTTTGAAGGTGAAGGTACATCAATTATATGGATATGGTAGTGTTTAAGGCCTAAGATCTAGTTTGAAAGCCTTTAGGGTATGAGGGAGATTATAAGAATGTTTAAAATTTTGTGAATATATATAAATTATTCATTAATTATGATATGACCCCTAAAAACTACTTTAAAAATTGGAATATCACTTGCTATAGTAGGGTCACACAAGTAAATGAGTGTCCTTGAAGGGGTAAGGTCATTCATAAGTGGATTAGGTATGCAATATGACAAATGGATATTAAAAACATATAAATGAGGATTTTAATGATAAATTTTAGTAATAATAACCTTTTTATAATCTAGGTAAAATGTGGAAAAGCTAAAACTATAGTCATAGGCCTAGTGACACTAGACCAAATAGGCAACTCAAACTAGTTTATAGTAAAATGCACCTACAAGACAAAGTATGCATTAAAATTACATGAATTATTTTACATATGGTAATTTTGACATGGTAAACACAATAAAATATTTTTTTTGTAATTTTTTTAGGGTGCATACTCACTATTTTTACACATTCCACAGCTAGTCAAGAAGTAGGCAGCTCAAACTAGTTTCTAGTAAAATGAGCCTCCAAGACAAAATATGCATCCAAATGACATGAAATTTTTGGAGATTGTAATTGTGAATTTATAAAAACATATAAAATATTTTTTTATCTAATTTTATAATGTTATATACTCACTATTTTTACATAGTTATCAGCCTATCAAAACATAATAGTAATTGGAACAGGTAGGGTTCTAAAGGTACATACAGGCGAAAATGATGATAAAAAATTCATGGTATGGATTTTAAGAGAATTAAAAAATGGTATAACTATTAAAAATAATTTTTTAAGTGATTATACCCAATTATCCAAGAAAACCATGCCCTTGAAAGCTAATCCAAGCAAGCAGGCCCTAAACCCTCAAGGCACACAATCACACTTTTACAGTCCTTCGTGAAATTTCAATTTGTGAGATGGAATTGGAGGAATTTTGGAAGGTAAATTAAACCTTGGAGAATATTATAAAGTGCATTAATTGTTAGGACCCGGAAGCACAATTGATTACCTTTGTATAATCAACTAAACACGGAATTTAACCATAATGCACAAGTAACTAGAATTCAAAAATAACACAGAATATGAGAGACAATACCCAATTGTATTAATACTCTTCCAGAAGGAAATACAACAAAGAAGATTGCCACAATATTCTTCCTTACACACCTCTAGGGCTCCCATACCTCTAGGGCATAAATAGTAAATCTCTTCAAGAGCTCACTCTCTCTCTTACGGTCCCAACGTACAACTCAAACACAGAGTTGGTATTCACCTCCAACCAGTCAATATCACTACTGCCAGTACCACCAGTCAATATCACTACTGTTAGTACACAAGTGCTCCACACACTCCATAATTGAGTACTCCATGCACTCCAAGTACTCAACGTACTCCAAGTAGATCTCCCTAATCTTGCACCTTGATATGTTGCTGTCACCTTTGATCTTGCTACCCTGCAGATCTCCTTTGACCTCGCGCACACACACACACACACCTACAAATCAATGATCTTACTTACCATGTAAATCTCTCTACACCCTAAAGAACCCTTGTCCTTGCCTCACCAAGTCCTTATGATTCTCCAAACTAGTACCCCAGTGGATCTTCTCCCTGATCTTGCACACCTGGAGACCAAACTGATCATACACACTCAGCACCCCTGTGGAACTAGGAGGAGCTACCTTTGCTCTCTTCACTCTCAAAATGAGGTAACCAAGCTCAACTCTAAATGAGAACAAATTACAATATAGCCCATGATTCTATTATATAGATCTCATGTAAACAATAATTAGATGCCTAATTACAATAACTAGATTCACAGCTCTAAGGCTAAAATTAGCCTTTAACATACAAACAACCAGTTTGTTAACAAATTGTCCATAACACTCACAGTTTTGAACCACACAGGTGACCGACATTGGTCCCTATCTAGCTGGAGATGATAGACGTTGGCCAATTCCTAACCGATGTCAATTTTCTCTACACTGGATATGACCAACGTTAGTTGATCAGACCGACGCTAGTTGCTCTGCAACTTAGCAACCTCTCAACAACCTGCTCCATGTCTGCATCAGTGAAGCTCTTAGCTCCACAACATAATAATCTCCCACTTAGAGATAAAAAACTACATTATACCTATATCTATACACCATCTAATCTATTTCTTGGCTTGTATCCCTCTTCAAGATCAATCCTAAAGAGCAACCACCACACATCCTATGGTGCAACACCTGTCATCTAAGTAACCTACCAAATCCAAAGTACTTGACCCTACATAGCATGAATCCCTATTTCTGGTCCCTCTCAGATACCTGAGAACCCATAGAACTGCTTTCTAGTGCTTCCTTCTTAGATTGACTACAAACTTTTTGACAACACCCACTGCTTGGGCAAACTTAGGGAGTACACATGTACTCAACCTCACCATGTGATTTGGGACCCTATTCTGTGAACTATCCATCCATAGGTGTGCTGCCCTATTTTACATCTTACACTACCTTCACACAATCATATTGTGACAACATCACCTTGTGATCTCCTTGTCTCTAGGATTACTCATGCCAAAGAATTTCACTGCTCCCAAATCTTTCATGGCAAACCACTGAACTAACCTTACCTTTAGCTCAGTAAAACCCTGTATGTCTAAACCTTTAGCTAGTAAACCATCTAATTATATTAATAGGATAATGTTGAAACCATCATCCAACCTAGTAAGACAAACACAATGGTTACACTGACATTGACTAAAGCCATGCTTTGTCATCCACCTATCAAAACCTATACCACTATCCTGCAACTTTCTCAAGACCATATGACTTGGCCTTCTATCTCACATATCCATTCTCTCTATTCTTTAACTAAGGTATCCATTCATCTTTTAGTGCTTTCTTCCAGCTGATAACCCTACCAAATCTCCCATTTGGTTCTGCATCCTATTCATGCCATGCTCCCACTGTTTCCTAGAACCTTCCTACTCTACAATGAGTAACGAGTATAAAGAAGAGGAACAATGAATTTGAGGCTTACTTACCCTTTCAATCCTCCATATGGGTGTTTGAGACTCCTTAATAGCTTGCTGTCTACCCAAAATCCATTCTAGTGACCAACCTCAGTCACCACATGGTCTGCATCTAACCGATGTTAGTTCCATGCGATTGTCTAGGTCATCGACACTGGTTATCCTACTGACATCGGTCTCCACCTACCCAACACCATTAACATTGCCTACCTACACATGAACGATGTTGGCACCTGTCTGTTCGATGCTAGTTTTCCTTGACCAACACTAGTACTTGTGTTTTCCTATGAGTGATGACTTTTTACCCGTGAGCTCTCTTTGGATCAAAACCCTATCTAAACTACCTTGCTCAGAGATATCTAGTCCCATCCACTGATCTCTATCCATCATCTCCTCCATAAACACCAAGGCTTTCTAGTTCTTAAGTCTATCAAAAACATCTGACTTCCTCTTAATAACATGCATCTCCTTCTTGCTCATGTGACCAAGCCTACAAAGCCACGTCCTTGCAATAGAAGAAGAATCAGTAATACAAGCAAGTAGATAAAGAGTACGTACTTTCTTACCACCTGTTAATTCAAGTGCATCCATTGTGAGAGTTTCTGTGCATCTCTCATCACCTAGCTTTCCTAAATCAATTAGCCACATCTTCAAGACTAGGACCTACATGACCTTCTTCAACACCCATGTGTTGGCCACTTGTAATTTTAGCAACACTTCCCCTTTGTCAATACTTTGACAAGGCTCACCAACCCCTCTAATTGGGGCTACATGGAAAGAGGCAACGAAATCTATAAACCAAGATTTTACTTTATACAAGGAACATCCTAGAGCATCTTGTGGAATAACACCTGCAACATCTGCTTCTTCAATTCCTTCATGTTGATCTTATACCAACCAACAATATTTCTTTACCTACTCTTTCTTTCCATAACACTGTAATTGACCATTCATGCTTTTCAATTCCTCCATTCTTAGCATACTTTCTTATGCCATTGCTATACTCCCACTCAATCAGAAACCCCTAAGAGTGACCTATAATCAAACACAAACCTACTCCTTGCAACCTTAGCTCTGATACCACCTGTTAGTGGTATCAAGCTATGAACCAACACCCTAGATCTGATACCAACTGTTAGGACCCAGAAGCATAATTGATTACCTTTGTATAAGCAACTAAACACAAAATATAACTAAAATGCACAAGTAACTAGAATTTGGAAATAACACAGAATATGAGAGACAATACCCAATTGTATTAATACTCTTCCAGAAGGAAATACAACAAAGAAGATTCCCACAGTCTTCTTACTTACACACCTCTAGGGCTCCCACACCTCTAGGGCATAAACAATAAATCTCTTCAAGAGCTCACTCTCTCTCTTATGGTCCCAACGCACAACTCAAACACAGAGTTGGTGTTCACCTCCAACCAGTCAATATCACTACTACCAGTACCACCAGTCAATATCACTACTACTAGTACACAAGTGTTCCACACACTCCATAACTAAGTACTCCATGCACTCCAAGTACTCAACGTACTCCAAGTAGATCTCCCTAATCTTGCACCTTGATATGTTGTTGTCACCTTTGATCTTGCTACCCTGCAGATCTCCTTTGACCTCGCACACACACACACACACACACACACCTACAAATCAATGATCTTACTTACCATGTAAATCTCTCTACACCCTAAAGAACCCTTGTCCTTGCCTCACCAAGTCCTTATGATTCTCCAAACTAGTACCCCAGTGGATCTTCTCCCTGATCTTGCACACCTGGAGACCAAACTGATCATACACACTCGGCACCCCTGTGGAACTAGGAGGAGCTACCTTTGATCTCTTCACTCTCAAAATGAGGTAACCAAGGTCAACTCTAAATGAGAACAAATTACAATATAGCCCATGATTCTATTATATAGATCTCATGTAAACAATAATTAGATGCCTAATTACAATAACTAGATTCACAGCTCTAAGGCTAAAATTAGCCTTTAACATACAAACAACTAGTTTGTTAACAAATTGTCCATAACACTCACAGTTTTGAACCACACAGGTGACCGACATTGGTCCCTATCTAGCTGGAGATGATCGATGTTGGCCAATTCCTGATCGATGTCAGTTTGCTCTTCACTGGATATGACCAACGTCAGTTGATTAGACCGATGCTGGTTGCTCTGCAACTCAACAACCTCTCAACAACCTCCTCCATGTCTACATTATTGAAGCATTTAGCTCCACAACCTAACATTAATTTTCAAAAATATTGTTTTGACACCATTTCTTAGGCTCTTTCCTTGCACACATAGTCTTGGTAGCCTCTCAAAGCCAAACTTCACTATGTAGAGAACTTGAGGAGTCTTTTACATGGGAGACCATGATTTTCAATGATGAAGAAGAGGTCACTATATAAAATTTTAATTTAAATTGGTTTTATTTTTAATTTATGTATGTTATGAATAATTCTTGAGAAGATAAAGACATCTAAAACCCTTATAAAATCATCATAACCACCCAGTGGAGGAAATGAGTAAATTTATGCATCCAAATGTCAATTATAAGTCATGAAATGAATTTTATGGTATTATAAATCCACTTATATCATTTATAAACAATTTTTTGGAACATATAATAGCTCATCTATATGGACTAGGCCAAAAGAGGCAATTTTGAGCTAGAAATCAAAGAAAGGAAGGGTAATTGGAATTCAAAGGATTTAATAAGTAGGGTGGGATATTAAATTATATAATTAAAAATTATAAAACCATAATAAGAGGTAATTTTATACATTTCCAAGAAAAGATAGGTCTATAGGTCAAAATAAGTAGTTTTTATGCAGGGTGAAGAGAAATGACTTGATCAAGCCTATCTCATGACTCTAAATCATCATATATAGGTCATTAATGTTGAACATAGAAAATATGGGACTATAAAATCATAATTAAATATGAGACTCTAAACTCATCATGAATTCAATATATTAAAGAAACTATGCAGATACATATGCTTGTTCTTGACATCTCAAGACAAGGCCACTAGAAGGGGGTATAAGGAGATAAATCAAGGTCATAAGAGAACTAAAAAACATAATTAAAATAATTATCAGGTCCCAAGGTAAATTTATGCCAATTTTGAGCCATAGGGAAGTAGTGCAATTGATCTGGCCAAGGAGTAGTAGATAATGCTTGAAAAGCTTGCTTTCCACCCTTAGATGAGATTTCACATGCTCGCCCTATTTAATAAATTTTGAAAGGAAATATATAGAATTTGGATAAGTTTAATGACATATTAAAATAACATTTTATGGAATTTTTTTAGAGTTTCATGGCTTAGGATTTATGAAAAATTGTTAAGAACATAGACCACTCTTAAACCCTAGCAAAATTCCACTAGCAAACATGTTTGTAAATATTTGAATAATTATGCTAAAAAATTAATTTTAACATCTTTAATATCAATTTTATCATGAATTAAAATCTTATATATTCATGTACATGGCCATTAGTTGTATGGATTTGTCAAAAAACATGTTTTTGAGAGAAAAAACACAAAAAATGAGGTAAAAGTTAGTTTACATGAAATAAAATCCATGGATATAAAATATTGGAACTTTTCATACACCAAAAAATCATAATTTGATAAAAAATATTCCTTAATGTTTCCTTGTGAGTTGATACAAAATAACCACTTTATAAGAAATGAAGGGAAAAACTAGCTTATTCAACTTGTTTGACTAATTTGTAGATGTTTCAAACTAAGCACGACTATTTTCATGACATGAGGAATTTTTTAATGTTTTTAACTCATAATTTTTTTATTTTTTCAAGATGTTTTTAGGCTTTAATGGATACCAAGCATAAAATTTAGGGTACTATGTCTATTTTAGCCTAGTAGGCATATCTAATCAGTCAAGTGGAGAAGATAATGGCAGAGGAAGTTGGTGATAAGAGATAAATGGAGTTTTTTTGTCTCTAAATGTGTTACAAATCTTGAAAATATAATCCTTTATGTCATCTTAGATTTTAACTATTCTTTTACTAATATTCAATTGATCCAATTTCATGCACAACTCATCTTGAGCTCCAACTCATGAGCCAACTCACTTCACTTTAGTTATCTAATTAAAAAATGGCATATAATGTTAGAGAGAGATTATAAAAGTAAAAATGGGACCACTATTTTTTTTATAACACCAAAAATCATGCAAAGTCCATGCAATCATCATGCAAAGCACCAAACACAAGGACAAGTTTTAGAAGGCTATTGTTTGTAATTATAAATAAAAATTTAATCCTCCTTCTCATATATATGAAAATTTGGCTATATATTTTTACATTTTATATATATTGAGGCTTGTAATCCATTTTTCAAGAACCTTTAGGTTGGTATAGATAGACTACACAAAAATTGTAACTTGCACCAGAAATCAATAAAAAGAGTTTGTTTGTAGATCAATTTATGGTTATAGTGTGTACTTTTGATTGTTTATTTACATATAAGTGTGATATATATCTCATTTTTAAGGTCCTTTCCTCACCTCATATTTCTATTTCATCCTTTACAAGTCTCTTGAAGAGTTAAGAATAAGAATTGTATTGAAGTTTATTAGTTTATAGTTTCTTTAGAGACCTTCATTCACACACCTTCAATATGCAAACCTCATTTCAAACCTTAACTTGAAACACTAATTTTCAGGACTAGTCTAACAAAGTTTTGTTGACAAATTATTCCATTTTGATTTATATGTGTACCTAAGTTTCAATTTTTACAGAGGATCAATCACTATTTAGGTGCATCACCATCATAACATAGATCTCATTTTCAGTTTTCTCCTTACTCTTTTCATCCCAACATCTAATAGGTTTAGTAATTTATCCTAAATTCATATATTAAGAGGATTTATCCTCACAACTAGATGTGTGATCTAGATACATGAATCTTACATCCTTAGATCAGTTCAATGTTAGTCTAGATATGAGTTAGTTTTCAACTAGATGCTATTTGGGTTGCTAACACTATGGTTTTATATTTTTGAATTGTAGTATTAGGTTTTAGTTTTATTTATTTTTACTATTTATTTTGGTAATTTTTTTAAAGTTGTATTATTTTTTAATATTGAGTTTTTATTTTTATATTGTTTTATAGGTTATTTTTTAAGGTCTATGAATTTTAGAGTTAACATATAATCATTATTCTATTTAGTGGGTTATTAGTGTTTTAATTAGAATGTATTTATTCAACTAATAATGTGGTTAGATACTAAATTATTCTTTATAAGTTTTGTTTAGGTTATTACGTGTCTTATTAGTTCGATCTAGTTTCTTTTTAAGAGAAATTATATTTCAGTATTCATTGACATTTTTTTTAAGTCATCATTGTTAAATTTTAAGTCTATCAAGTCGTCAATGTCAAATAAGCATATGCCGTAAGATAAATATCAATAAAATTGTGAATGATACTCTTCAATGTATTAATATTCATATTTTATGAAGACACATTATCAGGTGAAATTTATGTTTACTAAGTTACTTATATGGGGGTGGGGGATGGAGGAAATATAAATAAATTTATTCTTTATGGTTACTCTACCTATGTGAGCACTAAGAGTGGGCTGGGCTGGGAGATGTGAGGAATATCCTAAGAGAGTGCCCATAATATTAGGTGAGCTATAATATTTATGTGATTAATTGTATTAGAATATAATTATGCGAATTTAAGAGTGAGCATGTGGATGTTGAAGAAAACTCATCATTAGATATAAGAATGTACGAGATATTCTAGGGGTTGTCTAGTTACTAATGACAAGCCTTCACTCTTTATTTTTAGGAGATTAAAAGGCTATATATGCAACTATTGTTTCATTGAGTAATAATATGTTATTTATTTAGCCATATTATCTTTTAGAGTAATCTCAACTAATTTTAAATGGGTTTAGTGGACTCAGTATCCCATTTATGTTAAATTTAGTGCCAAATTACCAAAATCATGATTAAAAAGTTGAAGGTAGGTGTGTGTGTGTGTGTGTGTGTGTGTGTGTGTGTGTGTGTGTGTGTGTGTGTGTGTGTGTGTATTATAAATTAAATGAATGTGTGATCTCTATGATAGATATTATGTCCTCATATATGTTATATATAGGTCCTAATTTAATTTTAGAGCATACCTACAAGATATATTAGTTTTATATATGTGTGGTAACATATAAACAGGTTAAAATTATATTAAAATACACATATGATTATGTGTCACTAGTTTTATGCACATAAACATTAAAGTGATAGGTTTGTTGTATAATAGAGTGAAGGGTCATAATATAACTATTAATTATAATATAGTTTAGATTTCAACCAACCTATTCACACACACACACACACACACACACACACACACACACACACACACACACACACACACACACACACACACACACACACACACACACACACACACACACACACACACACACACACACACACACACACACACAATTAAATTAAAATTATATTAGAGAGGGAGACCAATATTTTTATATTAATTAGTTAACCATTAGCCAAATAATGATTTGTATTTGATGTCCTATTCACAAAATATTATTATCACTTGATGGAAATGGGTGTAAGATCATGAAAGACTAACACGTAGTGTGTTAAAAATTTGATGGTGGATTTAGACTTATCTCATGAGAAACATGATTAGGTTTAATCTTGGGAACATAACCTAACATGTTTTAGTTAAATAAACCACCACTAACTTGATACGCCACTGATATTAATATGGTATTATTAATTATGGATGGAGTTCACATTATTTAATTTGAAATTATGTGATATGTGTTAGTGTGTATGCATAGTGATGGGATCAAACACTACACACAAGCATATATTAGTTAAATAAAATAAATTATTTAAGGTAGGTTTTGAAGTGGCATGGGAGGGTGTTATAATGTAATAGTTATGAACTTTTTAGATAATCTTCTTGTCACATACTAAATATTATTGTTAATGAATAGTTATAAGTAGAAAAAGGAGAAATATAATAAAATAATGAAAATGAATCGGTGCCCTATTTAATATATATTTTAAATGATTTTAATTATCAAGGATAAAATCCCTAATAGGTGTTTCTAAATATTTTTCCTTCACCAATGTGCTCAAGTGACAATATATTATATATTTGTATGGATGAATATATAGATGTAAGGATAACTATGTGTATTAGAGGTAAAAGGTAAATATAAAACCATTTATATGCATGAGAAAATCCTACAATCAATAAAATTATATTCTATTTACATGTTATTAATATTTTTTACAAGAATCTCTATGTTTGTCAGGACTCAACAAAATATGATATGGAGAACTATTCTCAGTGTGGTAAATCTGAAAGTTACAACCATAGCAACTAATTCCTATATGTATTTGAAAATAATTAAAAGAAGGGTTGAAAAGTATGTGAGTAAAAGAATAGTGGTTTATATTTTGATTAGAGAGATTTTTCACAAAATATTGATAGAACTTGATAGAACTAGACCTTGATTTATGAAGGTTTCCTTATTGTAATCCCTGGTATTAGATCCTCTATTATGAATTATAAGAATGTGTACTCTTTTATGGTATAATCATAGAGTTTTCTATGTTACTATGAATGTTTCACTTATTTTATTTCTCTAATGTGTAATTTTCTATATCTATAAGTAGTTTACATCATACATTGATCTATTAAACAAGTGTAATTATCTATGATAAACCTTGCATATGTTTTTAAAGTCTTGATTAAACCATCCTAGAATATTTTGATGTAATTTCATACACTATATCCCTACAATTATAATGTTATGGTGAGAATATAGTAACCTCTCCTAATAATGATGTGGTGAGCATGGATTTGTTACAATGGTTATCAACCCAAAAAGAGGTGGAGAGATAGTTGGAACAAAGAATCACTAAATTTTTAGAGAGGGAAGACTTAAGAATTGAGTGTACTCTAAGAAATATTATAAAATAACTCATACATGATGAAATTTATGTGATTTTTTGGTGCAAATTACCAAGTCTACTAGCTGATTGATTGGCATGATTTGAATATCACTATTTCTAGCCATAAACAAGTGACACTATTTTGTGTGCTAAGGGGAAGATAAAAATAGTTGCATAATCTAGAGATAAATTGGAATCATGCAATTTATCATTATATATTTTCCACTATTGATGGATATATCATTTATTTTTAAGTTTAAGGATACTTATCCTTTGATGTATTGAAGGATCTATTTTTAAGAAGAATCATAGGAAATTTTTTGCAACAATTCCCGACATTGATCAAAATGTTGGATATAGAAAAGGGCATGGTGCCCACTCCTACTAATATGGAGTAGTCACTTCATTAATATGGGAGTGTGTGTGAGATAAGGGAGAATGAATGAAATATGAAAATATAGAGCTTGAATGTGAGCCCAACATGGAGAATCTAGAGGAAAAGGACCATAAAAGACTCTAGAGTTAGAAAGGGAGTTGTAATAATAGAGGATGTGGAATAAATAGAGTGAATTTATAGAAATTATGAATAAAAGGAGTAGTAGCATTGATGATTTTGATGAAAAGATATGATAAGGAGAAGGGTGAAGTAAAGGGAAACAAAATTAAGAGTCCATTCCAAGTAGAGATAGAGCATGAGGAAGTGATGATGATTTATCATAGATTTAAAAAAGGGTAGTAGTATAGAAGTAGAATAGATGAGTAAAAGTTCATAGTTTATAGAAAGATTATTCCATAAATAAAATCAAGGATTATCTTATAGTCAAAAACATAGTACATGTTCAAGTTTCAAGATATGCATCTTTGAAGGTAAGGATCATTTCCCAAATAAGCACACATACCTTGAGTCAATTTTTTTTCAAAATCATAGTAATTTATATATAACATTAGACAATGACACTTGGAAAGGCCCAATTTCAAAATAATTTCATAGAAAAACCATAGAAGTAAAAAAGGTTTCATATCATGAAGTTGCATAGAGTTTATCAGACTGACATAATAAGAACATAACAACATTGCTTTCTACATAGACATATCCTCTAATTATTATGCAACTTCTTTCTACAACTATCATGTTTAGGTGAGTGTTTGCATGGGTAAGGGAGTAATATTGGGTTATATATGCCATTTTATAAAGGATTGTGGTTTATTATTTGTAACAAAATATGTTTTTATGTCTAAATAAGAATATAATACATAAATGACATATTAGATCCCTATAATCAATGGAATTATTGAATGGGAAATGGAAAAGTCTATAAAGTATTGTATAAGGAAAAGAAGTAGACCATTTGAATTAATGAGAAATATTATTAGGGTCTCATATATTATCTCCTTCATTGTTATTTAATAATTATTTTAGGTATTCATTTTGTAGTTCTAATTTATGTTTCGCATATGCATATTATTTCCTTCTTGCCATTAGACTAAAATTGATAATTGTGTGGTTGTTGGGATAATTATGAGTCTCAAGCTTAGTGTTGTGCAACATGTTTGATGGTATGTATCACTAGGGGCACAAATGGATATACCATCCATGGTCTTCCACTAAGTTATATCTAAATATTGATAGATTATTTTGGAGGAAAATGCATTTGGGTTATTGATCAAGTATTGAAATCACTTTTATGTAGTGTTTATTTAGTTTAGCAATCTGATTGAAATGGTCCTTGTGTAAGTTTAGACCTATTATACATTGTATCTTTTAGAAAATAATATATAATTTTTCATTTTAGGATTTGACAATATTTTACATCTAAAAGGAGTTTTTTCATAGCATGTGCCAATGGAGGTAGTCAAATTGAAGATATAAAGGATGACGCATGTATACAAAGGGACTTTAGAGATTTTCTAATGTGAAAATTTAGAAATGAAATGAAATTCTTATGCCTAAGTGGTTATGGGTTATGAAAATGGAGGATAAATTAGGAAGAAGAAAGGATAAGGATGTGGTGGTGGGGTATTATTTTCATTACGTGTTGAAATTGTCCTTAGGTGAAGCGGTGGAATCATTAAGAGGGTCAAATTTCATACATCACCAATATTTTTGGATTCTCTTCACTTTCCCTCAACTATCATTTCCAAAGTGGGATCATATTTTTCCTACACCACCACCATGACATCCAAACCTCTCTATGATACTTTCTGATGTTAAAACCACACAATTTTATTCAAATTTCACTAGCAATGGGGAGTGGGTGCTTCAAGGAAGCAATGCATGCAAGGTGATTCATCTTCTAGACATACCTTCTATGAAGGAGAAAAAGTTTATGATTATACTAGATGTGGGAGTTATAAGAGAGATACTCCGTAATACTTTGAGGTAGATGGTGGAGTTGAATATGATGGTGAAGGAAGTAGAGGCTATTACAATCATGGAGATTCTTACCATTTGGGAAGGAATTGTCTATAATATCTAGAAATTTGATTTAGCTATAATTAGCTTTATAGCAAGGAAGATATATGGAAATAATTAATGATGTGAAATGGGTTTCTAAGCATAGTGTGAACAATAATGGGGTAGCTTAAATGATGGTTTTTTTTACATCATCTAATGACAAAATCTAATATTCCTCCTAATTGATTCCCTAAATCTTACTCTTATCTATGGATGAAAGAATACAAATATTGTGTAATGTTTGAAATAAAGTAATGTCTTATGATTATTTTAAAATTATAAATATATTTGGGGTGGTTAATTTTTAGAGTAATTAGATATATAATGGAATGGAGAACCAACAAGAGTTCATGGAGTGTAGGATAATTAATTTAGTTTCTTCAAATATTTTTATAATGGAAGTAAAATTGTAAAACAATATTTATTTTAGGTCTTTTTATGTCTTGGTGTGAGACATCTATTAGGTCTAGGTGAGTGCTAATATGAATAAGGGAGTAATATTTGGTTATATATGCCATTTTATAAAGAAGTATGATTTATTATTTGTAAAAACATATGTATTTATGTGTAAATAATAATATAAGACATAAACAACATATTAGATCCCATGAATTAATGGAATTTAGATCCCTAGAACCAAGGGAATTGTTAAATGGTAAATGGAAAAGTCTATAAAGTATTGGAGAAGGAGAAGAATAAGTAAAACATTAGAATTAATGAGAAATATTATTTGGGTCTCATATGTTGTCTCCTTCATTATTATTTAATAATTTTTTTATGTTTATTTTTTAGTTCTAGTTTATGTTGCCTAAATGCATATTATTTCCTTCTTAGCATTAGATTGTAGTTAATAATGTGTCATGTTTTATACATATATTATATAAGGAAACCTTACATGGTCATAAGTCTAAAAAAAGGAGAAAGTTTATTTGTATATCAGTTAGCTAGCTTTAAGTTCAGACCTATAAGGATCCCAAACCCTAAGTTCTAATGGCGAGAGGTGATGTGTGTATAAGTTTGTTATTAGACAATAATTTACCAAATTAAAGTATCACAAGGATAAAATTTTGATGATTTATTAATATAAAAATGGGTCTACGAAATAAATAAATTTCCTATCATAAGGAAATAAAGGATAGGTTAAAATTGTAAGGGTGAAAGAGAGAAAAATTTAGTTTTACAAATGGCATGTCCTACTATTTATACTACATTGTGAAATTCTAGTTAGGATAATCTAATGAGTTAAAATTTATAGCTAACAAAATCATCATCTCAATATGATATGGATTAAAAATTGACTTATTCTTTTCAGTGAAACAAATATGTCTTGCCATAATTCTTTATAAATTTTATTGGTAATAAGGGAACCTAATAATCTATAAATCATATAAAATAAATTATTAAGTCGGGGGAATGAGTTGGTATTTAAATATCAATCATTATTTCAAATATAGATGTATTCATTTAATGATTTTTTTACAAAATTCTCCCAAGAATATTTAGGTAATACCCACTTACATAATCCTAAAATATATTTGGCTATTGGATAGAATGTGATAAGATTCCATCTCATATCATTAGCTTGCCCAAATCTAACATAAATTTCACATGCTAAGGGATGAATGAATATGCTGATCTTATATTTATATATGTAAATTTGAATAATTCACTAAAACATAATTATATTATGTGATTGGAAAAAATATGAATAAGTCACCATATTTTTCCATTTGTCTTGACATTACAGTAACTCAAATATACCATTTTGATTCTAAACAAATGTTTCTTTCAAACTCAATAAAATGATTATATATTTTTCATATATAGATGAACAATCCTTCATCTAAAATTTTTAATTTCTTTTGAAGTGTTATTTATTTGTCTATATCATTATTTTTATGAAAATTTTATTGTAATAAGTTTACATAGGCTAAGTATTGTGATTATAAATTTTAGTAATAAGAAATGTAGTGATTGTGGAGCATATCTCTTAAAACTCCAAAGTATTGATGGTATAGGAAAAGGATTTCATGTTAATTAATAATGTGCAATTAGTAATATGGCATGCATGAAAATGTCCCTTCATTTTTAATTATTGTTTTCTATGCATATTCTAAGTTTCACATTCAATTTTTTAAATTATGTATCATAATAAGAGTTTTTTGATAATTCAGTTTCATCTTAAATTGATAATGTATAACTTATGTAAAGGCTAAATCATTCAAAAATATAACTTTTTTAATGTGGTTAAAAATCATCTTTGTGATTAACATCATAATAATGTCAAGAATGAGATTCCATCCTCAATAGATATAAATATTTATTTACTACAACATCTAAATTAAAATTTATTAAGATATAAATTTTCCTTTCCTTATGAGAACCATGATTTTTTTCCACTATTTAATAATATATCACATAACATAAGAGTTCCTAATTTTATTTATTTTCAAAATATTTAAATGATTCTTTAATTGTAAATTTTATCCCAATTAAAGGGCACCTAGATGGAAAATTATTCATGAATTGTGTTAAATATTTAATTTAAATTATTTTATATATATAATGTGTGCCAATTAGTGACAATTTGGTTTTTATACATAGATGGTTTTATTTCACTACAACTGAAACATACAAAGAGCTATTTAATATATTTACACATAGAACCCCCTAAAGAAGCCCCATTTGTTTTTGTGTATCCAAAATAGAGGAAGGTAGACCCTTATTTAATTATTGAACTTATTTTTTTTCACATTAATATAATGTGAGATTAGGGACCATTATTATAATAATTTTTATCCATATCTCATATCAAAAGGAGCAAGGTGAAAATCTAAGCATCTATAGAGTCAATGTAATAGTAATGTAATTATATTGTGTATGTGGATGCAATCTCAACCCAAGTGATATAAATGGATTAACCTATTATTATATATCATCAATTGTAATTATATGCTCCCATTATAAACATATTTTTTAATGGGGTGATGGTGGGATATTAATTTTATAATGATGTAGACTCAATGTAAATGCATTATGTATATTATTTGATAAATGCATAAAATGAATATAATAAATATGTGTCTAAAAACTAATGAGGGATCCTAAATGATACACTACTTACTAAATGACTATGGATTGAGTTTCATATATAAGGATGTTTAGGATATGAATCACATAGGCCAACTATTGGATAGTGTGAAAAGTCAAAGTCAAGGTGGATGAAATCAATTTAAGTTAGATGTACTTATGGAGGGGAAATTTTTTAGTAGGACACCAATTTTATCTAGGAAATGATTGATAAAACATTTATTATGTAACAAAAAGAAAAAAATATGAATGTAGATAAGATTTATTGAAGAATAGATGACTACGATCCTCAACCTAAAAATAGACAAATATGACATGAAAACAAGGATATATAGTTGAATCAAGGCTATATATATGCTAATGAGGGGGTGAAAAGTGTCTTAAAATATCCAATTGTACACAAGTGTACCAAGTGTGATAATGAATGACAGAGATGTGATGAAAAATTCTAATGAACCAAGCTTTGGTGTCTACACTAGTAAATCAGAACAAGAAGTTCTAAATAATCATGGTATACACTTATTCAAAACTCAATCAGTATAAAACAAGAGTGATAATTTAATTTTAAGGACTAAAAATGTGATGATGCACATATTTATACACATTTTTTTTTGAAAAATACACTATTGTTTATATTTCTCAAGAGTGATTCATTTTATAATTCATAAAAGGAGTATGTATAATTTTTTTTACCATTATAAATGTTGTTTATGTGTAAATATTTATCATTATTATCACAAGATATATAACTAATTTTAAATGTGATTTATTATTCATATGTTTGTAATATTTATGTGGCATTTCATTATCATTATAATTAATTACTTTTCTATTTGAATTAGATGTGGTTCTACAATACCTTACTTTTACCAAGTAATTTACCTTTATATTTCTTATATTTTGCAAAATTGAGTCAGAATCCTTATGTTTACAATGAGGTTTGAGTAAGACTAGGATGTTTTATTGGTTTATTAGTATTAAAATAATTATATATTATATGGCATTTAATTTTATCATCATAATATGGTGTATGAATAGGCACAAATGATTAATTATATCTTCTATAGTCTTGTGTGGTAAGATATATTTGTATGATGTCAAATGCACTTGTATCAACTATTCTCTATGTCAAGTTGGTTTAAATTTTAATTTGGATAAATAATCATTTATAATTTCATATTTATAGTAATTATCTTCATTATCATCTCAATCATTACTAAAATTTCCAAATAGAACTTTTATACTTGCTCTATTAGAATAATCTGCTTAGGTTCTAAAATAATTTCATAAAACAAGTTTGGGAATTATTAACAAAGTACATAATAGATCTATAAGAAGAACCCACTACACCAATCTACCATGAACAATTCATAAACACGGTCTTACACTAGAAGAGTATACAACCCATAAATGGAATGGGTTAATGAAATACTTATGCCAGGATGACCATCACTAGAGGATTATATAGATAAAGGGATTGCCTAATAAATGATATAATGTTTGATGGATATTAGTTTGAAGGTCCATGCTAATAGCCATCAAACATTTAAAATTCACTTGGTTTCCCCATAAGACTAGCTAGGGATCCTCAACCTAATATAAGCATCTGATAACCCTATATGGTTATGATTTGGTAACTCACTAGGCAAGGATATTCAGTCAAGCCCACATGTATCTTTGATAGGGATAATGGCACAAGGTAAGATTCAACATAAGAATGAGTTATATTATTGGATATGATTACATATATAGTATTAATAACAAGGAGGTACCATAACAGGTGTAACAAGTCCTAAAAAGAAGATCGATGGTACCATCTAACCATGTTTTGGATTACTCTAAAATTAAAAGATTTTAAGATCATCTAGAAGCCAAAGTCAAATCCACTACTAAGGTGTCCCTACATAAGACTTGAACATAAAAAATTTAAGTTCACATAAGTGAGGACCAACTTAGGTTTTACCCTTTTATATCATGAGGGCAACCTTACAATATTACCATGGCATTAGGTAACCACAAACATTCAACCATCATAAATGTTTATCGTCACCAAGTAGAGTGCACATGATGAAGATGAGACCACATCATTAACCATCCAATACATAATAAAAACTCATCCATAAAGCATCTTAACCAATATAAAATAAATTCCAATCAATAAAATGTACCATCATAACTTGAGTTATCTATTTGGAATTACATTAATGAATTCTTATCCACTGGATCCTCACACTACCAGTTCTTCAACTCCTTAAATTAAAAATAATGAATGATTTAACCCAATGATAAATGACTTATTTGAATGATAATTTAGCCATTAGGCTAGTTACAATGTCATAAATTTAGAACAGCTATGACTATATCCATGAATAACTGGTCACCACAAAATCATTACTTACATATGGCCAACCCAACATACCAAGAGCAATGTACCAAATATAAAACACATTGAGCATGGGAGCATTATCCCACAATTCTAGTTAACAATCATAAATAAATATTGATCTCATGTAATCCAAATTAATAATATCCATTTATTGGCTTGTTGGTTGACCAATTATTCATGCTTACACTACCCATAAGACATATTCATAACTATTTTTCATGGTTGAATCCACAAACTTATACAATAATAATGATTATTTCATTATTTTACCAAATTGATAATGCTTGACATAAACACTATCAAAATGGAATACATTTGAATTATCATTCTTATTAGTAAATGTATATCATGATACAAAGACATCCACTAAGTTGGATTCATAAGATAATGAGGAGATATAAACTTCCAAAACTAGCATCCTAAAATAAGTTCCCATAAGGCCATATCCTAGTGAATTTACAATATAAATCTCCAACACATATTATCATGATGTGGCCTTGATGAAAAAATTTATGAATACATATATGAAAGTAATTTATACACTTAATTGCTTAAGAAATATGTTTTCACAAGATTAAATATGCCAACTTATATGTTTATATAATAGGAATGCTTTAAACACCTTCCATCTAACCAAAAGGGAAGTGAAAAGCATAATCTTATCGCATACATAAATAAATAACTGAGGCAAGCTAGATAACATTGACACATATGTGTGAATATTCCTCTTATGTCTAATATAACCTTAATTACCGATCCACATGGGTAAATCTCCTCAAAAAGGAAATTTCAACAACTTAAATTTAACCATGTTCAAGTGGAATTACTTAAGGTATGGCTAGAATGTTACCTTATAATCCTTAATTTAAGGATGTTGATAATAATTAAAAAATGAATACTACAAAATAAAACATGTAGTTTCAAAAAATAAACCACATCATTAAGTCTAAAATTTACATGAATAGGGTTGATACAATAACCCAAACAACCCTCATATGTTGGTAGTTTTAAGATATTAATATAAACACAATCTTGAAGGCATAAGCACAAGGAAGCCATTGTGCTTCCATATAAGTACAAATGTTTGAGTCAGGGATTTAATAAAATATATGCCAACTAAAATAGTTTATAATTATAATAATCTCAACCAATAGCTTCAACACCCCCACACCCTCCATGGGTTAACAAGGATGTACACGACATTCAATAGGTAACTCATTAAATAAGGAAGCAACAAATAAGGGAAGAGCTAACTGAATGGAAACCCCTGCACTGAAACGGTCGAAATAGATGTGTTAGTTTAAGCTAACAATGTGTTCTTCAAATAAAATATTTTGAAAATTAAATTTTATTTTAATAAAACAAGCTCTACAAGGGTAACAACCAAGATAATTTAATTTCACCCAAAGGATGTAAGCAACCCAAAATTACTTACTATTATTGTAATTAATATTTTTACAAAATATCAATCAAGAATGAACCCTTATATGAACTTTGAAACAAACAAGGTAATGCATACCCATGTATTTCCTATGAGGAAATATCAATCATGCTCATAACATGCAATAATATAATCTAAAATAATAAAGAGTTATCAATTTTTATGAATTCATAAACTATTATGTTGCTTCAACAGATTCATTTCCTTAATGAGTAATACCATCTAAATTAAAATAATATAATGGAATACATATGACAACTCAAATACCTTGTTAAACATAAAATATCAAATAATTCTAGCCATCATTAAGTAAAGGTAATGCCAAGAATAGGATATCAATGAAAATGGATAATATCAATATACTACTTTTCCTTATAATATTAACCTTTCACAACAATATTTATGCAATTAAAACCAATTCCAAGCATTACTTGTGAGAGCACAACAACAAAAACTTCAACATTTCCTCGATTTATCAATGGTATTTTATCATATAAAAGTGAAACTAAGTGGTGGTATACTAGTTTTCCTTATTTGTTTCTTGCATACTAAACCATACAACCATAATTACCTCATGATCAATAAGCACCAACTCAATAGGTAAATATTATGCATTAAAAACCACATAAGCATGTATGGATGCATAATAGGTTAATTGACTCAAGATATATATTCTTAAAGTTAAACTTCCATACTTTTTCAACCAATGCCCAATCTTGTCATACAAGAATAAATGTAGTTCAACAAGTATGTCTAAAAATCACTATTTTTACTATAAGTGGCAGCTTAGGCCAACATGATTATCATATCAATATAATGTGTTATGCAATAATTCACACATTGTTAAAAGTTATAGCCTATGTTTAACTAGGTATGTAAGGTGGTATATGTTTAAGGTATTTTTCTATTGTATTTACTACCCATGGAGGATATCAAAAGGTGAGATGTACATAATAGTTGTTTAACTAATAGTGGGATTTTCATACCAAGGCAATGTTAATTATTAGGGCAAAACCCACCCATGTTCAACAAAATAAAAACATACTGCTTTTTACTTCTTTTATAATATGACCTTAAACAAGGAACAAAGACCATAAATCTAATACCATTAAATCAATTATTGAACCCTTTATTATGATTTAACATACATAAATAGACATCCATTAATTAGAAAAATACTAGACATTATCCAAGGTCATACCCTATCTTTCCTAAAGCAAAATAACCAACAATTTTCACACAAAACTTCATATTTTAACCCTATCCATGGAATATACTCATATGAGGATAACCAATATCCTCAAAAATAGATATACCCAATAGGGTTTTCAAATATCCTTAAAATAATTAATACAAATTTTAAAAATCAAAATTTACACCTAGAAGGAAGAAAATGAACACATGTTGAAGATCAAACAAACTGAGTTTAATAACTTGCAATTATAATCAAAAAAATTGAAAACCATAATTTAAATTGGAAGGAGGAATTCACATGCTTGGAAAAATATGCATATAGGGTCTTAAATTCTTCCTTTCCCCAATGGTAGCCCCACACAAAAAGTAAGTACTTTCTTTCCTTATTTCCTTCTTGCCCTTATTGTTGTTCCTTTCTAGCTAGTCAGTTGCTAATGAAAAATACAGGTATAAGAATCCTTATTATTTTCTCAAATACTCTCCTTGAGGATGGTAGCCTATGCATATTTAAAACCCTTTAATTTCTCCAAATTCCTCACACCATCATCACCTTTCTTTTCTCTTTGCAATCAATGACCCAAAATGATTGCAAGGCAAAATTTGCCCTAGCAACCCTAAGTGCCAAAGTTCCAAGCTAAAAAAAAATCCATTTTAAGTTTTTAGTGTACTAAAAAAATAAATTTTTACCCAACACTTGATTTGTAATTAAGAATGAAACATATATGCCATCATACATTTACTATTTATATCTAGACATGAGTATGTCAGACCCCAATATGGATTTTGTTAAAGGGGAAATACATCTCATTTGATTTTAATTGATTTTTACACATAGGCATTTAGTACACACCTATCAGCCTTATGCTTTTAAAAAGATATCCCACCATTAACAAAAATCATTTTAAGACAAAAGTCATGCAATTCCCAAGCCTAGACACCTTTGCAAGGACCAACACACAAAGTTTATGGCAATACAAATTCCTTGATAATCATTCATGCCAATAGTCATGATCTTTAAAACAAAACAACTTTCTTAAATACTTTACATGCTCTCTAAAGTCCATGGTTAAATTTCATAAACAAAGCAAAACATCTTTAATAAAACATGCCAAGTAAGTTAGGGATCTTAGCAATCCTTACAATATTAATTATTTAATCAAATAAATCAATGACCCACCTAAATTTAATACATAAATACATGTATACATATATACTAACTAATGTACATTCAAGCATATCAACGTATACATCACTAGAACACAATATATATATTTATATCACTAAATTCACCTTTGCAAGGTTAGATAATTTCAACTGATAACCAATAAAGCACACAACTAAACCTTATCAATTTGGTTATGTAAATGGTGTGAACTGGCAGAGTCATGATAGGTTCCAGTATAGGTGATTTAATTTGACTCAAATGTAGAACACTAAGGTTTTGAGGCTCATTTTTTATTATAATATAAATGGTGCATCCTTTTTAGGACATGTAAATATAATTACCTCATGTTGATACCTCAAGCATCAATATAATTTGGATGGTAAAACCTTTATATCATGGACTCATAATTTCATAATTAGATTGTTATAACTTGCATAACTAAGTATTAGTTAACACTCAGTGGCTATGATTTATTTTCAAGAGACATATTCAGTGTAAAAAAACCAAGATATGTTCTTGGTTTAATTTTAAAAAATTAATTATTATGTCAAATTTTACAAGGTTATGCCTTCTAATTCCAAAAATATTAAGAAAGAACTAATTATAAATATTTAATTTTGAACCATCATCTATAAAGACAAATTTAATCCCTTTAATGTTAAAAAAATTAAATGTATAAACAATTTTTTTGATTGATAATGGATTTTATATTAAAATAATCACGTTTGAATGTAATGATGTTATCACTATTTACCAAATATTTAAGAATAGAAGTGTGAGAATTGAGTGTCACTTGACATTCAAGTTTTTTTCTAGGTCTGTATAAAGTATATATATTTGTAAAAATTAAACTTTGTAAGTAATTATAATATTCATATCATTGAATAAATGATATTTAGTTTATTCATAATATAATATTATGTAGTTGCTTGGAGTCTAATCTAATTAGCTTTAGGATATTAAGATTAAAAAGGGGGTTGATTATGTTCATAAATCTAGTTTTTCTTTGCACTGTCTGGTTTAATCCATTATGTATCATCATGCAATGGGAAATGCTTTTATTCATGCATTGGGAAATTCTTTTAGTCATTCAATATATGTATATAAGAGACACTTATAAAATTTTATATACATTATGTCAACAAATAAAATATTATCATATACCACCCAATTATTTATCAAACCCTATGGTAGCATCTTTTGATATATTATTGGAGTGAAAATTTTACATGTTGAAAAAAAAATCTTAGTGAACACTTTATGACATACAAATCCAAACATGAGGTATAAATACACCATACAAAGGCACACATTTTTAATAAAATAATAATAACATATTATGTATTTATTTTATGTTTAAATATTATTTTCATGTCAAAAAAAAATTGATAATATTATAAACAAAATCAAATCAATTAACTTGTAAATTTAAAAAATAAAAAAATATGGTAATAAATAAGTGTCAAAATAATGGCCATTATAGATGGAGTATGATGTATAAAGGCAAAATATAATATTTAATAGTTATATCTATGTTTAATATTTTTTTCCCAAAATTCAATTAGATTATCTCATTATATATATCATAGATAAAGTGTAATTCTATGCAAACCATCAAATATAATGGAACATAAAAAATATATATACTTTATTTTATATATTTTCAAACACCTAATACTAATTATTTTATATGGTATTAGTGTGTTTATATTTAAATAGAGAATTGGTTCAAATTAGGTTCTTATTGGTACCTTTTACCTTATGTTGGGTCCCATATTTCCTCCCTTGCCTTACGTTTTCCTTAAAAAAATAATTTTAGTTCACTCTTGTTCTATGATAATACCACCATTTAATCAAGAATATTCTCATTATTTTTTCATGACTAGTGCTCTCAAAAGGTCTTTTTTTTATTATAAAAAGGTAAATTTCTAAAGAACCTATCAATCCTAGATGCATGCCAAAATCAAGTTGTTTTACTTTAGTTATGACCAATATTAATTGTATACTCATGCACTCTTATGCCTTATGATTATTTTGATCCATGATTCTATTTATTTTTGTCTTTCCCCCTTTTTTTCAAATCTTGTATATATTTTATTGTTAGATTGTGTTAATAGATCTTAATTTGAATTCAATAGGTGTATATATACACAACCATACCAATACATTTATAACAAGAAGGATAAAAATTGATAGATGATAATTCATATCCTAATTTAATCTTCAATTTTTATTATTACTTATACCTATTGAAATGTTTTTACCCCTGATACCAAATTTAAATAATAGTTTAACACAATGCATAATCTATTAGTTTCTTTCATCTCATACATAATTACCTTACTTAAATGTTCATATGTAATGTGAATTCATGCACACATATAAGTAAAATAATAAATTAAAATATTCACCTACACTAATGTAAATAAGGATGGGTAAAGCAATTAACTTTTTTTTGTTAAGATTTCACCCACACTTTTATTATTTGAAAATCTCTAGTATACTTGTAAGCAATGTCCATTATAATAAGTAATCAAATAAATGAAAATATGGTAATTTTATTATAAAAAAAGGAAAAGAAACATAAGAATGAATTCATATAATGGTATGTAAACCATGTTATTCTAACACTCTTATAATGCTTTATTACAATTATAACTTTTAAAGTAAGTTTTGAAGACTAAATTATACTTTTAGATTGGATAAATGGATATATATTATCTAACCACATTTTTAATAAAAAATGACTTATTTAGATTTAATTCCACTCATATATATATCAATGTTTTTATTACTCCACTTATTTTTTATTAATATTTTTCTTAATTCTACTTAGTTTTTCTTAACCTTTTAAAATATTAAAAATATATGGACATAAATCTCCTTTTTTGAAAAGGGATTGAAAACCCTATTCTTGTAATCACTCATCTCAAAAGAAAGAGTTAAATGAACCACTTTTCATTACATAATATAACTTAAACTTTATATAATCCTTAAAATTTATTAAAAACACATGTATATAACCGTAATGAAATATTGTCATGTAAATCTCAATAATAAGATAGAAAAATAATATCTATAAGTGAAATAACATAAAATAGATAACATTATGTAAACATTGATAGGTATGTGCACCTTCATATGAGAATGAGATAGTGATGGGTAAAAAATTCCTCTATATATATTAATAAATTTGAGGACATAGGTAAAGGTATGATGTGCCAAATGGAATACAAATAGAAGTAAAAATGGCATGCCTCCAATGTATGAATGTTATATTATTGGGGATAAATATAAAAATTAATTACATAGAAATACTTAATATGACTCAATCGATGCATATAAAAACCATGGTGATGTAGGCATCAAACATAATATACCACCAATAATAATATATAATGGTATGGATCATGGAACCAAGCATTGTATATCAAATTTTGTAGGAAATAAATCAGACACAATTATATAACTACACTTATGAAAGGATACCATCATGCAAATAAATATGAATCATAATAAATGATTATATGATATGACATGACAACTAAGCAATCCTCTATGGACAAAGATTACACAAGAGATCGATAGAGGGGATGTAATAACACATAAAGAAACACACATGTATGAAATTTAAAACTCATAACAAAATAATACAATACAAAATGTAACCATGGAATAATTATATGTACTCATGAAAGGTAGATATCCATGTAAACAAAACATATGTAGGCACTAATCAGTTTAAGTAGTTCAATATGATATATGTAAAGAAATAAAGATGATGATATAACTATTAAATTAGATATAAAGATATTCCCCTAGTATAAAAAATATTTAAAATGTATCAATTTTAATAGGGGTGTGTGCAAGAATGTAGCCATATAATATTTTAAAATCCATGTTTACATGTAACTCGTATATCTAGAATTACACATACTTAAATAATACCATGATAATCATTTGTGAAAAAAATTTAAATCTAATTTTTTTGGCATAGGTAGATAAGCATGATATATATCTATTGATAAATATTTTTTTAATTTTTTATGTTTTCTAATTTTATTCATATTTTAATCACATTTAAAATGAAGTTTTCATCTTAGTGGAAAATATATAAAAATAGATCAAATTAATTGATATAAGGTTCTTATATATAAATGTGTTACTAAGTCTCATGTAGGATATATGAGCATTATTTCCATAAAATAAATTATTAGTTTCTATAGTATAAATAATGTAGTGACATAAGATGTCCTTATGGGCTTAGGATATAAAAATCAAATAAATCAAGAGGAATATGTAAGCATGATATCCTAGATGAGAATGTGTAAGAATATCAATCATATGTTATTTATAAATGTATAATGTGCATTTTATTAAAATAAAAAATATATATTATATCATTTAGAACATGGTGAATATAGGTTTCAAGGACATGTAGTGACCAGAAAATAACAATAAAAATCTGTGTATATACAAAATGACTATAAACAAATAAAAAATTTAAATAATAAAATTCTCAAAAGTAAATGAAAAATACAAATGAAAATAGTTCATAAAAAGGTATAATCAAGAAAGTAGAGTTTAAATCAATATTATATGTAAAAAATAATGTCTCCATAATGTCTTAGGATCCATCTATGAATTTATGATGGATTTATAAAATTTATGTCATGCACTGATTATGTGAATATTAAATCACTAATTATGCTATCAAATGTGTAGTAAGAACCCCAAAATTATGGAATAATTTATTTTTTTGTTTGTATCTCTTAATAAGAATTTATCATATCATATCATATCATCGAGATCAAGTTCACATCACATCATCTTTTCTATTATGTCCTATTTATTGCATTAATGACATTTGTCTCACTAATTGTTTTCACTTTCATTTTATGTGATTTAGACCCACCCCTTCTTGCTTCACATTGAAATTTCACTTGAAGGATTTTAGCATTTATAATACTTGATCACCTTATCGTGATTTTATTTTATTTATGAATTTTTATTAAATTTAAAAGTCAATCAATTTTTAACAATCCTTTAGTTTATTAAAAATTAAATCTTTGATCCCATCAATTTTTTTCCATTTCAATACTTATTAGGATTTAGATATAGGATTTATATCCCTAGGATAATTCCTCCTATTACAATTCAAAAAATATATGCAAGCAATAAATAAATTATCACCTTTATCTTAGGATACTTGTCTATACATATTTGAAAAAAATATTTACTAATATCTAGATAACTATTAAAAGAATTTAACTTTGTTCAAATATATTCCTTTATAAATGACGTTTTGACAATCTATTTGTTAACTTAAAGGATCAATACCTCTGATTGATCATTATTATACTCATACTAAATCAACAGTTAATAAAAATAATTATTTATATATTAAATATTCAAATTAATGTAACTTAGGAAATCTCTTTTACATTAAGACCATGATTTACCCTTTACTAAATATAAGCCATTCATGTTCAATTCATGAATCTATTTAATTCAATAATATATCATTAAGCTCAGTATTAAGATTTATTTCATCTAAAAATAAACAAACCTATAAATATTCTCATCGTATAAATACATGAATTCAAATGAAACCCTTACATTCATAATTAGTTACAAAATTATTTTATAAATGGAACTTACTACTAGTTATTGTTATCACCTAAATTTGCACCATTCAAATATTGTTCAAGTCTTCCAAATTTTGGGTAACATAGAGATAATCCTAGTTTATGGGTGACCTTTAGGTGGATTGAATCTCTAAGTTATAGGGCTAGCTCCCCTTGATGTATCAGTTAGGTTCACTCACTAATTTATCAACTTGTTAGGAAAAGAGAGAGAAATATACTCTAATGGAGGTGATGTACCTAAATAATTTGACCACTACAAACCAATTGTATGTGCACATCAACCATGAGACTAACATAGATACACAATACTCCTAATCTATTTCACTACATTCACCATGGAGGTTGTGATAGATTATTGGGCTATGAGTACTAATCAAAAGGTCATATAATGACACTAACGAGTAGATAATTCTTTCAACCTTCACACTTGACTTGGACACTCCACATGGTCTATAAAGAAGCTTTCAAACTACATATGAGTTCTATAAAAGGACAACATGCTAAGGAAAGCCAAGTAAAACACTTGACAAGATTACCTAGTCATACACACACACACACACACACACACACACACACACACACACACACACACACACACACAAAATAATCAAAGGAGGAGGTGAAACTAATTGTTTCTCATTCATTAAAGGAATACAATTGAGTAGGACTTTTCCATACCCAAGTGGAGAATGAATACAATGCCAATTAAGGTTGAATATAAAGATAAATGTGAGTAGAAGAGAGAGGGAACATAGAAGAGAGATATTCACAAATGTATCCCAAGAATTAAAATCAAGAAGAGGTTGACTAATAGTTTCATCAGGTCTTCAAATACATGTGTTGATCTCTTGAAAATGCATTCTCTTCCAAATGGTACATGAGTTTGTCTAGTTACGTGACACCTTCTCTTCTTCTTCAAAACTACCCTTCTCTTGGATTATAAGGTGATAAGTGACCTTATTGATCATCAAGTCATCTTTAATTTATCTTGATATACTCTTTGACACCATGCATAAATTTATAATTTCCTCATGTTTACATTGCAATGATGATTACACCTCTTAGGTGTCTTGAATCCCAATTTGTCTTATTATGCCTATCTTGTCCAAATGGCTCAAATATTAAAATTATCTTCATGAATGAAATTATTCTCTATGGATGGTCTATCTAAGTCATAATAGACCTAAAAAAACTCATTTGAATCCATTAGACACTCACAAATACCTAATTTTAACTAGCCTTCAATTATTTGTAGCCCTAAAAACACAAAAGTGTAGGACAATGTATGTATGATATCAAAAAAATAAACATGTATTTGAGTACATAGTATTCCATTGCAAATATATACCAAATTTCATGACCTAAAATAAAGTTCAAGTATATTTATTAAGCCTTTTCTCTCTCTAATTAGGCCTTGATTAGGCTTCTAGGCCTAGAAACTAAGATTTCAATCATATGACATCCCACATGTTTGAAAATAAAAATAAGTTTTTAATGTTATTTTCCCATCCCCTGAGCATGCTCCAGGTCTTAAGGCCCTAGATGGATATGTGAACCATGAAATGGAAAAAAAAACCTAGCCTTTGACAAGACTTTTTCACACTACCTTCAATAATCAGACTTGTTTAAGTACTTCCAAGATCAGATGTATGGATTTTTAGACCTAATGATGTATAAGACATCTCAATCTATCTTCCACAATGGTTTTCATCTATATTTGAGTTTAAATACCCTATTTGATCCTAAAACCTCACAAAAGTACAACATTTAATGCATTTGTACAAGTGTAAGTATAAATAAAATTCATGGTGAGACTCTTCTTAGAGTTAAATATAGTGTTCAAGTGGTTTTAAGGTCATGCAAACTCATTTAAAGCACTTTTAAAGTCAATTTATTCAATTGGGTCATACTTGGTCTTCTAAGCGACTGAAAATGTGCTTATCATTTTAATAATGATTCATAAACTTAAAGCCTTAACTAATGAAAAAGTTACAAAAATAATAATTATAAAAGGTCCCTCAACTATAGACATCCAATTATTATCACTATTGTGATAAAATTGAAGATTTGAATGATATTCTACAACAACACACAATCTAGACCAAAATCACTAAAACACTCCAAATCATCTGCATGTATCATGTGTAAGTGGTAATTCTTGTCCACTATTTTATCTACTAATGAATAGAATGATTATACTCCAATAAAATTATGATTTTTTAAAATGGAATTTCTAACCATTTTCATTAAATATTTGACGAATTTCCAAATAATTGTAGAAAACTTTAAAAAATCATTTTAGGAAACCAAAACCAAATTAGGAGCTTAAGTGGAACATCCATGAAAGTTTTTGAATATCTATTTATTGGCAATTAATTATTAAAATTGGCATCATACATGACATCATCATAGGTGTGTCATCCACAAGGCATTAATAGAGGGAAATATCTACATTAAGGCTACCCATGCCTTATTAATGCACCATTCTTCCAAATATTGATGACCCTATTTATTTCTTGTCCCTCTAAGATTGAATCAATTCATGGCCATGCATCTTGATCTCAAGATAGATAGTCATAGTTGATTATGAACATTTTATAAAATCTATAAATAAGTGAGCCAAGACCATAACTTTTAAGCTTGAATTATTTAATGTTATCATGCATAAATAACTTCAAACAAGATTCAATTGTACAAATTTATGATGCAAAAATATTATTAGAGAAGCTTTAATCATTACCCTAAATTGGAAAAAATAAGAACCAAATCCATTAGTGAGCTAAGAGATGATGGATACACATGCTAAACTGAATTGAAGAAGACTTGGAGTACCAAATCTAGACATGATCATGATTATTGACCATTTTTTAAGGAGAGTCACCACTTAGAAGGTATTTCTTGTCTTAATTTCATAATTAATTCCTTGAGTTCATTAACACTACCCCTTGAGGGAGTATGCTTATCACATCATGTTCTTTATGCTTATTTTCAATTTTCTATAGTAATGCATGAACTAACTTGCATCATAATCTTATTCTACACCAATATCCCAAAAAAACTTGGGCTACCATGCAACTTGCCCATATTATTTTTAGCATGATAAGGTGCCTCTCGTATTACAAAGAATGCATTCGGTGAGGTCAAGAGAGAGATGAGTCTTAAAAATTCCATTTGGGAGCTTTATTTTGATTCCAAAAACCTCAATGAGGTTTGTATCATTCACCTTGAACTATCTAAATAGTCTTCCTTGTCATTATTCTCCATAGCCTTACTACAACATCATTGGTTGATGCTTAGGGTTTTGAATCCAACATGTACTCTTGACCCTAGCTACCATGTTTACCCCATTTCCTCACTATTGTACGAGTTCAAGACTTCATAGAGTGTTCTAGTAGAGTTATTACCACCTTATTATGTCATTGTGCTTCAAACTCTCTTCAAAACATGCCAACTTCTACAATTTTCATACACAATCCCCTATAGTATTCACTAGACCTCTTAAGAGCACCTTATTTTGAATGGTTCACAACACCTATGCCCACTTTTACAAGATTCCATGAAGGTCTTAATAATATCTCTTTCTATGTAACAAATAAATGTTATTCATATATTTCCATCAACACAAAATTATTCACCATTTAACACATAGTCTTATGTGTTCATGTTTAGGCTTACTAGGTCTAGACAGATTTCTCAAAACATGTCATTATTTTCATTGACCTTGAATATTATATGAAGGTCATGATGTCACAAGAGAATAATTTTTAGGTGAGTTCCTATATTTTGGACCTTTTTATCTTTCAAATAATGAGGCATCTTTCACTTGACTTTACATACCTGACTATGTTAATTTTGACTATGTGACTTCAGGGGTGAAGTGAAAATATTTTGATCACCATCTCTTTGATCTTTCGTTACATTTTATTTGACCTTTAGTTACTTTTACACCTTGTATATCTCTCTAAACCCCAATTCCACTATTATACATTGCATTTTTTCTCAAGTTTGAAAACCACTTGAGTCACTGATGTTATAATATTTAATGTCCAAGTGGGATAATTTAGACCCTAACCATACATTGGTTTATTATTAAATAATAATAATTTATTATTTATTAAACATGAGGTGAAAAAATTATGTAAATAAATAAATAAATATTGTGAATTATTATTAACCAATTAAATTAATGATTATAAAGAAAAATGGACCTATTGGTTACAAAGGTCACTTCCCCGCACATTTATTATAAATAGGGTTTTACCCCTATTATATTATTCACTTTGAAAATACTTGATGAATTTTATATTTGCATGTGGTAAATATTTTCAAAGGTTCTATGAAGTCTTATGTGAATAAGTGAGAAGGGAATACTTTGTAGTAGGATGCAGAGATTCTTAATTTATTAAATATCATCTTCATGGGTTTTTTTACCACTTGGAGGTTTTCCCACTTTAAATTATTACATAATGTGTTATTTATATTTTCTTTTTACCATCATTTATTCACCTAGATCCAATATATATTGGATATATATTTTATATTATATTGATTTTATTATGGAATCAGAGCCATGATATGATTCGGTGATTGCCAAGAGTTTTTTTAAAATATTAAATGATTTGTCAAGTAAATTTTTTATTTATTTGAGTCTGGTATAATATTTTAATGGTTTTAGAGGAATAATATATTTTTTATGGATCATTATTTGCTCTATATATCCCTAAATCTTAGCATTGGGTCTTCTAAGACCTCTATGAATAACCCAAAACAACCAAAAATCATCCTCAAACCTCTTTTTGGAACTATTCTCATAGAGGCACCATAACTAGCTTGGGAAAACTCAAAAAAATGTTTTTAATTCAAAATTCAATTTTAAAAATTCTTCATTGTTAATTTTTTTGAAAGTTTGGAATAAATTTCAAGATTTTTGAGTGCTTGTACAAGTTTTTAGGTTCTTATAAGTATTTACAAGGGCACCATACTTTAGCCTAGGCAATTCAAAATATTGAAATCTTCATCAAAAATTCTATTTTGAGAGTCTAATTATGTTTATCAAACAAAAATAGGAGGGTTGCCAAATTTTCAAACAAATATGAGATCTATACAAGGAGATATAAGCTCTTGAAATTCTATAAGGGAACCATTGTGAATCTATAGGTATGTATCTTATGTTATATAGTTTTATAAACTTTTTATTAAATAATTTTGTATTTAAACATCAAATTATCTATGTAGACTTATGGTCCCCACTTTCTTTGTCTTTTACTCTAAAAGTTAAAAAGAAAGTAATTATTATTTAGTAGTAATTGATATTTATTTAAATATTTATTTATTATTAAAAATTAAATAAAAATAATAAACATCAATTAATGCATGTAAATACTTAATTAAATTTAGAGATGAGTTGGTGATCTTAGTTTTACTAAAACATAGAACTAGGAAGATCTTAAGTTAAAAACCCTTCAAAACTTTTTTTTTTATCTTCTTAGTTGTCTTGGTAAAATTAATTTAAATTGAATTGAACTTTTTTGGCTTGTGTGCTGATGTTTCATGCATCTAAAACCCTAGTTGACCTAATAATTGTTTTTTTAATTTTTGACATAGTGAATATTTTGACAAACATAGTCATGTAACAAATTGATTTCTAGGTTTTGGCACCTTCCAAATACATCTACATGGTCCATTTTGTCTTTTAAAACTTATTACTATTAATTATATAACTTTTTAAAAATAGTATTTATGTGGTTGTTCTAAGTGTGACTCTTTTGACACCTAGTTTTATGCAATTCTAAATGAGTTTCTAATCATTTGGCATATAAATTATGTAATTAAGTATGTTGTACTTGTGATTTATTTTATTTTAAAATCATAATATAAAACCTTATTAAAAAGGTTATTTTTCTTAAAACTGTTCTTACAGTAGTATATTTTTATGATACATGTGACACCTTATTTTATCTTAATATTTCACAATATTTTTACTTTGTCTAAAATTAAGTTAAACAATTACTTTGTGTTTGCACTTTAAAATTTATTTTAATATCTAATTAAGTTAAAATTCACACTAAAAATTTCTTTTTAAGCATTTTTTTACTATCCTGTTTTAAAGGGAAGCTATAGCTTTACCTCATTTTTCTTTAGATAAATCTCAAATGCTTATTAAAAATAATTACAATATAAATAAAATTCATGTTAAAGGTGAATTTATGGCTTGAAAGTTGTGGAATTTTGCAATTGGTACTAAAAATCCCCTTCTAGATGGCATGTGACCCTTGAGCTTACCAATGTATTTCAATATAGATCACAAGAAGCTATGTCTATTATATTACAGAGTGTTAAGGATGAATTCATTATCCATATTGGTAATCAAGAGTCTTCTAGAGATGTTTGGAAAATAATTGAATCTATGCATGAAGGCACTCATCTCTAAAAGATTGTTAAGTTAATCCTTGAATTTCTAACTACACCTATGAAAGGTGATGAGAAAGTTATGAATTTTCTTGATAAAATTAAAAATATTAAATCTCAATTAGATGGATGGAATTATAATTAGATTTAAGATTAATTAATTTATTTTATCATTCAGTTAAATATTCATAAAAAGTTTAAAAATTTTATTTCAATTTTGAATTTTAAGTATCAAATTGAGCAAAATATTCTTGACCTTAGCACCTTATATAATCTCTTGATTTAAGAAGAGCAAGTTATGAAAAAAAATTATTTTAAAGAGATTTTTAGTTAGGTACTTCTCACATTAAATAATTTTTTTGATAACATTAAAAGATAGAAATCTAACGCTAATTCTTTTGAAGGCAAATATAAGAATAATAAATCTAGTATTAAAAATCATAAACCTAAGTTTAATGGAAATTAAAATTTGTGTGATAAATTTGGTCATAAAAGGGAAACCTATTATAAAAATAAGGATATAAATAACAATCAAACTTATAAAAATAACAAAGAGGATAAATCTAATCAAAACAAGCAGAAGAATAAAAACCTTAATCAGAACAACAATCAAGATTCAAATGTTATTACTTTGTATGATGTTTTATTTGTTTCAAATTAAAATGAGTGGATTTTAGATAGCAGTGCATCTAACCATATGAATTAATTATCTAAAATTATTTTATATTATAGATATATATTTGAAATAATTTACTTAGGAGATAATTCTTTTCTAGAAGCAACTAAATAGGTAAAAGTCATGTTTTCAAATGTTACTATAAATGATGCTTTATATGTACCTAAGCTTAAAAAAAAATTACTATCTTGTTCTCAATTTAAAAATGATAATATCATTATGACATTACTTAAACATAGTTGATCTATTAGAAATCAATCTGGTTCCTTGATTGTTAAAGGTGTTCAAAAGAATGATTTATATATTTGTTCCCCTTGTTTTGCATGTTTACTTTCATCATATAATAAGAATGAATCTCAATTATGGCATAAAAGATTAGGAAATGTTAATTTTATAATTTTATATGATATATATGTAGATAATCTTATTGTTGGACTTCTTTCTATCCCCTCTCATCATGAAACTTATGAAGGTTGTTTACATGGTAAGCAACATACTAACCCCTCTCATAAGAATCATGATGCAAATTCCTCACATCTTTTAAAATTGTTTCATAGTGATGTTGTATGACCTCTTAAATTTTTATCTATTAATGGCTATTTTTATATTTTTACTTTGATTGATGATTATATGAGAATAATCTAGTTTTATTTTATTAAAAAGAAATATGATGTTTTTTCTAAGTTTAAGAATCTAAAGCTTATGTTGAAAATGCATCTAACTTTTTCATTAAGAGATTAAGAAATGATAATGGTGGTGAATATGTTAGTAAATATTTTGATTATTTTTTCATGAGTTTCAATATTCAAAGGGAAATAATATCTCCCTAATCCCCTTAGCAAAATGATACTACTAAAAGGAAAAATCATACCATCATAGGAATGGCTAGAACAATGTTGCAGTCTAAAAATGTTTCTAAGTTATTATGAGCCTTAGCTACGAACACTATTGTTCATATTTTGAATATAATTCCTACAAAATCTTTGCATCTTTCTACATTTTTATAAATGTTGACTAAAAAGAAACCTAGTATAGCTCATCTTAAGATTTTTGATAGTCTTGATTCTATGTTTGTCCCTAAAGTTAAGAGGAAGAAATTCTTGTATTTTTGTAGGATATGGAGGTAAGACAAAAAATTTAAGAGTGTATGATCCCTTTAAAATTTAGATCATTAAGAATATGAATGTTTTTATTATACAAAATCCTTTTGTGAGCCCTCTATGAAAACTCTTCAATGTTATTGTATTGATTAACCCAACTCTCATGTTTCTTCTTGTGATTAGACGGATACCCTTGAAAAATTTGATCTAGATATGGATGACTTAGAGTTTTATGAAATCCTTGAGTTTCAAAGTCAAGATAAAATACATAAATGAGAAAAATTCCTAATTCAATCTTCTAGAATTGATAATATTAATAAATTAACTATATGTCAACATTCATATCATGCTTTAATGTCTATGTATGAATGTGAGCCTCAATATTTTGAGGAAGCCACTCAAGATGATAAATGGAATGTTGCTATGAAAGATAAATATAATTCCTTAATAAAAAATCAAACATATGATCTTATCCCTCCTCTGCCTAAAAAGGATATTGTCAGTTGTATGGAGATTTATAGGATCAAATATAATTAATTCATTTGGTAAAATTGACATGTTTAAAGGTAGATTAGTTTCTCATAGGTTTACTCAAAAATCTAGGATTCAATATGTTCAAACCTTTGCTCGTATATAAAAAATGAGTATTTTAAGACTTATTAATGCTCTTGTAACCCAAAATGGCTGGATTATCAACCAAATGGATGTCGAGAATGTATTTCTAAGTGGTGATTTACAAGAATAAATCTACATGATTTAGCCTAAAGGTCTCACTGATCCTAACATAAAACATTAGGCATGTAGGTAAAAAAATATTTATATGTTTTAAAACAAGCTCTTCAAGCTTGGTATTCTAAAATTACTTCTTTTTTCAAAGAGACAGGTTTTGCTAACTACTATTCAAATAATTATGTCTTTGTTAAAGTTAAAAATGTTGATTTTAATTATATTATATATTGATGATTTATTAATTATTAGTGATCTATCTATTTTAATTCATATATATAAGGATAAACTAAGTCAAATGTTTGAAATGACTGATTTAGTCATTCTACATCATTTCTTAGGAATGGTTATATTTCAAGATAGAAATTCAATTATTGTATCACAATCTCAATATGCAAATAATCTTCTTGTTAAGTTTTGATTGTAAATATACTTCTACTCTTATAAAAGTTCATATTAAAATTGATCCTAAATTAACATTTTAAAACTCTAACCTTACTTTATATAGATTTATGTATGTTGCTTCTAGATTTATGTATGATCCATATTTGGATAATAGGAAATTAGCTAGAAAATTTATTCATTATATCAAAGGAATAATTAATTTTGGTTTATTTTATTCTTCTATTGATAATGATAAATTATATGGCTATTATGATGTTGATCATGATGGTGATACTATAGATCACAAATATATTTCTAGATATGTGTTTAAGTTTGGTGTAGGTGCTATCACTTGGAGTGGCAAGAAACAACCTATTATCTCTATCTCTTTTACTGAAGTAAAGTATAAAAGTGATATGGAATCTACCAAAAAATACATGTGGTTGTGAATGTTATTGGGATAACTTCATTTGGATGTTTCTCATAGTACCATCCTTGATTGTGATAACCAAAGTTATATAGTTTTGACAAAAAAAGTTAGTGTAGCATCAAATAACTAAACATATTTAAGATCATGTGCATTTTATTCAAGAAAAAGACCTCAATAGTGATATTGATTTGTAGTTTTTTTCTATGGATGAACAAGTGGTATATATATTCACAAAACCACTTGGTGATACCAATTTTTTTCAATTTTGTGCAATGTTAGGCCTTTTAGAGTTACCATTGAGGGGGAATGTGCATGACAATGCCACTTTCTAATGACCATGTGTTCCTTTTTCTTCTCTATACTTCTTATCATATTAAATCATTGTAAATTTCATGTGTAAGTTATGTGATTTAGGTAAACTTCATGTGGAAGTTTAAGTTTTTACTAAAATACATAAAAGCATAGTTTTAATGGAGGTACTTATGTTATAAAAGGATCCAAACATGTTTAGATGATTATTCATGAGAAATTGTGAGATGTAGTCTCATGATCATGCTATCCTAGAATTATTTTATTGTAGTTTATAGATTATAATTCATTTTGTTTCAAAATGTGATGTTTGGCATGATGAAGGTTTTTAAATCCTCAATTGTGTACATAGTATAATTACTTTATTAAGGTGTCTATGATATTTATTCCCACTTAGCATTAAGGGGAAGTGTTAAAACATTTAATGTGTAAGTGGGATAATTTAGACCCTTAGCATACTTTGGTTTATTATTTAATAATAATAACTTACTATTTATTAAACATGAGGTGAAAAACTTATGTAAATAAATAATAAAATATTGTGATTTATTATTAACTAATTAAATTAAATGATTCTCAATAATGATGGACCCATTTTTTATTAGTCACATCACATAATGTTTATTATAAAAAAGGTTTACCCATATTAAATTACTCATTGTGAACACACTCGATGAATTTGATATTTGTGTGTGACAAATATTTACAAAGGTTATATGAAGGCTTATGTGAATAAGTGAGAAGGGAAGGCTTTGTATTGGGGTGCAAGGTTTCTCAATTTATGAATATCATCTTCATGGGTTTTTTTACCTATTGAAGGTTTTCTCACTTTAAATTCTTGTGTATTGTGTCAATTAGTTGTGATCTTTGCCATCATTTATTCATCTAAATCTAATATATATATATATATATATATATATATATATATATATATATATATATATATATATATATATATATAGTGTGTGTGTGTGTGTGTGTGTGTGTGTGTGTGTGTGTGTGTGTGTGTGTGTTGATTTTATCAACTCATACTAACTTGTAGGTAGTCATTTGGTATGTTGTTTGTAACCTCTTCAAAGCCTTATGTATTTACAAGCATACATTTCTCTCTTCTTATTTCCATTCATGACATGGATGTAGGTGATAAATAGTGGATGTATTTTGGATCATTACCAAACTAGACCTCCTTATTATTAAAAATCTTATCTCTAATCTCTATATATCATATGTAGACTTTTAGATGTTCTTCATGTTGACTTAAGGTCTCAACTATTCAAGTCTTGATAATTATGTCTGTAGATGATCATTGGGTGTCTTGAGTATTAGGTCTTGAAACCACACTTCTTCCACTAGTATTACACCTATCCAAGTGTAGGGATAGTATATTACAGTCAAAATTAGGTTTTTATACTCGAATTTTGGTGCAAAGTTCATGTGTCTCTCATGAAAAAGAGACCTATAGGTTGGTAGACCCATAGATTTGCATTTTTCATGTTTTAGGCCTTGAATGCTGGTTGGCTTGATCTCTTTGAGCCTAATATAGTTTATTCACTACATCCTCACCTATATTATGAGTTAAATAATCTCATATAACTATAAAAATGTATGATTAAACTTTCTCAACTCAAATTATGTAGGCAGCCTATACACAATCCAATAACGAAATCCATTGCATGTTACTTGGAAAAAGTGGTAGTGGAATGAGCATGAACAATAATTAATGGATATATAATGTTTTAGGTGTAATTAAAACATGACATATCATCCTTATCAAAATTCCTCTATCTATTACAGACCTTGAAACATCAAGAAACATGATCAACAACCTATAAAACTATCTTATAGAGATCTTTTACTCATTTTTCAATGCCACATGTGCCAAAATTGGTGGATGAAAGTTTTATATGGATTTTAAAACCTATAAGGATCCTTTCCAATTAT
>JARHVA010004127.1:1457500-1495000 GCA_037957365.1 Torreya grandis
TTCTATTATTTAAAATAAATGGATAAGAGGTCATATAAAATCAAATTAAAACTTCTCATTGTTCAATAAAATAACTTTCCATGTGTACCTAATAACACATAGTCAAAGAAATAAATTATCTAAGCCCATGATACATTCATAAGACTCCAATGGGTAAATGTTTCTTGGAACAATCAATAAAAGGTATAATGTTTCAGTTCTTAAAATAAAATATTAAAAATTATTAATAAATAATAACAAATATCCTTTATTTAATCCATAGAAAGATCATATTTGATACATTTTACACACCCATTATCTTATTTTTTTACTATTATCATCTATAAATAAGTAATGCAAATAATTATTATATATCCCTAACTTACTTATCATTTTATCCCTTTATAGGAAGGGAAAAAAATCCATTTATATCTATTTTCAATCATAACTTCCATAACCAAATCTACAAATTTGAAATTAAAAATCAACACACACACACCCATATGTATATGAAATTAAATGTATATACATGTGTGTGTAATGGATAGATAATATTATTAAGGTTCCCTCAAACTTTTATTCAATTCAAAAATTTCCTTATAAAAAAATAGGTTCAAAATCACAAGAGCCATCTTGAATAATAAACTACCTTATTTAACAATAGATAAAAATCCTAAAGATGATAATATGTAAAAAAACCATAAAATAGACTTTAGCAACTAGTCTAAATTTTGACACAATAATAATCAAGAAAGATATTATAAGATCTCCATGGAAGTAAACTATCTTAATAACAAAAATAAAACTAAAAATGTTTGGTACAATATAGAAATAACATATTTAAAAATTAGAAGAGATAAAGATTAATCCACCAGTCATAATCATAACCAAGAAATCCATAATATAAAAAACTCATATACCCTATCTTTTATATCAAAATATTCTATCATACATAATATAAAAACTTATTAAATAAATACAAATAAAAAATAGCTTATTCAACTAGAGGATAAAAAATTAAACATAAAAAATACATCTACTTGTATCCTGAAGGAACATGTCTCTAATTAATTTTAATCATATATATGCACCACAACCATGGAATTTAAAAATAGTTCCCAAAAAATCCATTTAAATATTTTAAATCTCCTCATACTATCTAGTCACCTTTTGAGTTTTTTAGTTAGAAAGAGAGTCTACCTATCACCCATTATAAAGGTTTAATAGATAAATTAAACTATAAAGTTTCAATTACAAGTTTTTTATTCATTTGGATTTTTTTTTAAAACCCTAAAATTAAGGTCCTTTACTAGTAAAAGGCATATCATTGTATATTGAAGGAAACTTCCTTAATGACTAACTACATCCTCCACTACTTCTTCCTTAAAATTTATTCTTAAAATTATAGCTATGATTTCCCAATCATTCATCATGACTTACAATAGATAAAATTAGGGTCTTATCAATTCCTACATTTGATAATAAATACATTTCATGAGTACTTTATTTATAAAAATGTTTAAAGTTAATATAATAAAAACTCATTTTCAAATCCATTTATTTACTTAAAATGACTTCTAGATTTAATTTGGCCTGTTGTTTTATTGAATTTCCTTAATAATTAATATTGAGTCACCTTCCACTGTTGATTTTGCAAAGCCTTTATCTAAATCAAAATTAATCCATCCTGCTAATGACAGAACTTCATCTTCATTATTTCCAAGTTGTGGAATGAAAATTGATTTTGAATAACATTGATCCCTTACTATTTGAAATTAAAAAATCTATTAATGGCACAACTTTATCTTCATAATTTTTAGACTTTGGAATGAAAATTGATTATACATAATATTGATCCCTTACTATTTCATATTGAATATCTCATCCAAGAAATACATATATTAATTTTTAAAGCCACATGAAGCTTACTTTTTAATGTATCCTTTTCATGTGCAGTCCATTCAACTAGTATTTGATTATACTTATTTTTAACCATGATTAGTTTAATTATTAGATTTTTTTTAGCCATTTTTCCAAATAAACGTTTCTCTTTCACTAATAATATCAAAATTTATCATTGAAGATGCTAAAACATTGTTAAGAATTAAAATTTCAATTTTATCTGGTACATTTCACATCAATAATCCTCATTTCTAAAAATTATTTAGTTCCTTTCTAGTCACATATTGTAAATAAAATTATTGTCATTTTCCAGAGACATTAAATGTTTTGGCCCATTGACCTTTCACATCAATAATCCTCATTTCTAAAAATTATTTAGTTCCTTTCTAGTCATATATTGTAAATAAAATTATTGTCATTTTCCAAAGACTTTAAATATTTTAGCCCATTGACCAAACAAACAATAGTTCCTTCACTAAACTAGGATATTTTCAAATTATATTTAATTTGGAAAGTAGGCATTCTAAAATTTGTCGTATATAATAAGAATGAATAAGTAAATAATCCAATGATTATGTACATTATTTACATATAATATAAATTTATGGTCCAAAAAATCATATCCTTTGAAGATAATATTTAGTGATAATTTTACCTAGGCAATCTAGCTAGGAAAAGTAATTTGATTTAGGAGTATTGGTGTAATTTGATATCAAAATTTTATGCCAATCATTTTCTTTCAAACACCTCTTAATTATATCTTCATAACCCATCCTTAATGTGTAACATTTATTTTTATCTTAAAGTGTATTTTGAGGGTTTAAGATGAATTATCATTTAATTTATGATAAATAATAAAACATTCTTTTAAATCTGAGATAGTTAATATTTTTTGATATTTATAATTTTTACATTTTTTATATTGGAAAATAATTATGGACTAGTAATTACATAGTTTAGACCCTCATTCATATTTTAAAATTAATATAATTTATTATAATTCATTTATATATTTAATAGATGGTAAAAAATTATACTAATTATCCAAAAATTATTATATCTTATGATTCCTTAAACTCCATAACAAACTATAATAGATTATTTTTCTTGAATAAACAATGAAATTCCAAATATGAGAACCTTGAGTAAATTAGACACCATGAATATTAACTAAGATTTATCCAAATCAAGATATTTTATTCTTAAAATAGTAATCCAAAGTTTATTTATTTACTCATATAACCTCCATTCTAAAATTTAATTTACATCCTTGTTATTTAATATCAAATCTTTAATACTAACTCCTCCCATGTGTGTAGAGTGGAAAACTTTAAGCCATTGAACTAAGTAGATTTTATATTTATCCTCCTCTTTCCAAAAAAAATTCTAGTAATCTTATTAATTTTTTACATGACTTATTAGGAAGTTAAATCACATACAAACTATATATAAGGATAACTTGTAGCATTTCCTTAATGATACTACGTCTCCTAGAAATGCTCAACCAATTAACCTTATAAGAAGATAGTCTTGACTAAATTTTCTCAAATAAATTATCCCATTTTTTTTGAATTTTTAAAGCTTATGAATAGAGTCACACCTAAGTACTTTCTTGGAAAATATCCAGTAAAAATTCCTATAATATATTGAATTTTTGGTTGTATATCGCTAAGCAAATCAACAAATTAAATTTTTGATTTCTGAAAATTCATTGTACACCTAAATAAATCATAGTTTTTTAAAATATTTTTAAAGACCCTAAATTATTTAGATTATAAAAATTAATAAATAATTTTATCATCTTAAAATTTAATATGAGATAAGAAACATATTATTAAAAGGATTTTAGACCTTCAAGTTACCCTTCTAAATCACATCTCTTAAGGTTCTTAGGATTCAACCATGATAATAGAAAATAAGGATAAAGATGATACACTTTTTTAATACCCCATTATTTTTTAATAAACCCATTATACTTCCATTATCAAAAAATTAAAATAAAATTTAGACACACAACTCAACCCATGAGGCCTAGTCTTCTACAAAGCCTAAATCTTTTAATACTTTATTTAAAAAAATAAACTTCACTCTATCACAAAACTTTGCAATATATAATTTTATAATCATACTTAATCCTTATTAATATTGAGAGAGTAGGATTTAATGGTTCATAAACACCCCATATAATTTTCTTTCATCCCTTATAAATACTTATTGTAAATAAATATTCTTAGTAATAAAGACTTTGAAGCTTCCAACAATTGATTTTGAAATAACTATTTTACATTAAATTAGAAAATTACATTTTTATAAAATAAAATTGTTTTTTAATTTTACTAAATCAAAGTAATTATGATACACTTTAAATATTTCAAAACTTATTTTAAGGTCCTTAACTTAGTTACTACATCAAATATATCTAGGAAATGATGAAAATTTTTTAACTAAGAATCCTTATAGATTTAGAGACTTATAAACATCCATTTTCTATAGAACTACATTCATTGCTTCTTTAGTGAAGGGTTTCATCAAGTATACAATTTACATATCAGTGATTATTTTTGGAAAATAAGACATAAATCTATCCATGTTCTTCTCATCCTTTGGTTTATATTCGAAGAGTATTTTATTTTTTTAAATCTATTATGTTATGTTTAATCTCATATGTATCCTTTAAAACTGCTTATATTTATTTTTAATATATAATATTATATTAACCTAATTTATTTTTAATCCACTTTTCTTGTGATTTTTTACCAAAACATTTCCACTTTTATCATATGGTCAAATAAATTAGTATTCATTTATCCATTTTTAATCCACTTTTCTTGTGATTTTTGTTTCCAAAACATTTCCACTTTCAAATACATATTATTTAGTTTATCAAGCAATTCCTTCTTTTTTAATATTGTCTCCATAATTTGTAACAAGTAATTATGGGAATTCAAAACTTCAAGTTAATTTACTAAAAACTTATTCTCCTTAAAAATGTTTCTAAAAATAGTTTATTCCATTCTTTATCTTGTATTTAATTTGTTTCATTTGAAAAAACATAATAATTGAACATCTTAGATAATTATCTTAGTTTAGAAGTAGCCCACCAATGTTACAAAAATCATCAAATCCCAAATATTTTTACCATATAAGTTCAAAATTAAAGGGATTTCTCTTTGGTTATTTTTCATTTTTAATTGAAATGTAAATTGAATCATGATTTGATACTAATAATTTTGATATAAAATATTATGTAATCTAATTTCACAAAGTTATTTTGGAAAGTTTTTAAAAATATCCAATATTTTTTCATTACTACTACAAAATTCTTTATATTAATGCTAATATATTTTGTAAACTTTGGAGGTGGATCTATTATATAATTAGAAGAGATAAAATATATAAAATATTTATGATATTGATATTATATATTAATGCCTCATTTTATTCGTGGGACCTCAAATAACATTGAAATAACCACCAAAATAACCTTTTATCAAAAATATATTATCAAAGTAATGAAATGTCTACCTATGTTTTCTTTTTTCCAATTTGGCTATTCAGACCATAAGCATTAATGATCATTCCTAAAATTATTATTTTTTACATTAAAAATCCTAAACAACCTAGTTTACATCCTTTCTCACCAATTTACTCATAATTTTTTTAGTGTTCTAGAAAATATATATCCCCCATTGATGTAAATCCACTCAAAAACTACAATTTAATAAACAATAGTTGTCAAATTCCTTTTTTAAATCACTTAGTTTCTTTTAATAACACAATATTTGGTATTCTCATTCCCAAATGAATCCTAATCAAACTCATTTTATTAGATACATTGATATCACTAAAATTCTAAGAACATGAATTTTATATATACATCTACATATAATTTCACAAGTTAAAATAAAGTAATGTTAAATAAAAAAAACTAGATGTAAAAAAATCTCCATTTTATTTGCATCATTTATATTAGAGATAGAAAGGTTAAAAATTCAAATAAATATTTACATTTAATTTATATATATTTATGTTTGATTGAAAGGTCCAAATGATTAGATAGGTTTGAAAAAATATTTTTAAATTCATAAGGTTTATGTACTTTTTATTTTTTAATTCAAAAATAACCCACATACACAACCATTCCCCTTTTTCATTTATTTTCCTTGAAAATTATATATATATATATATATATATATATATATATATATATATATATGAATATATATATATATATATATGAATATATATATATATATATATATATATTCATATATATTTTCATTCCTTTTCAAATAATGATTTAATTTGTGAAAATAACTTATCTCAAAATTTCATAGTATATCTCCACTTCTTAAATAAAAAATTCTAATTTTAACTTAACTAGAACTAAATTTTTCTAATAATATCCTATTTAATAAAAACCACTAAAATTCCTTTAATCTTCCATACAAACTGGAATGAATACAAATGTCAAGAAAAGTAAAAACCCAAGTTTAAGGGGTATTATCAATTCAATTCCATACAATTTTCTATATGATTCCATTATGAATGGATTCACCCATGGCATATCAGCCACATATAAACATTATTTGAAATAACCATATTTATTAATCTTTCCCAACAACCATAATCTTTAAATAATAGTTCAAACTATGGATTTATGTGAATTCTTTTATATTATCTTAGAATTTAAAGTGAAAAAAAAAAAAAACAACCAACCTTCACCATTCCTATCTCTTATTAATGTCTATTCATCCCTAAGATTTTTTTGAAAAATAATCTCAATGTATAATACTTTGTTATGTTCTAATAAATTATTGAATGGACATACTCCCAAGTTTCTAATGTGGTCTATAAATACTAATAATATCTAATAAAACCATTTATACATTACATAATTTTTGCTACCAAGTCCCATAAGAGAACTCAAATTAATATTGCAAAAAATGCATGTTAGAGTAATATATCTACATTACTTATTTTTAAGTATATAAATAATTTAATTTTTATTGTTACTATATCAAATATTTTATATTGAAACTTTTACTTGTTATCCCTAAATAAGATCAAATGATAATATTGGAGCCAATTTCAATGAGAATATTTTTTTTATTTTTATTATTATAAATTTTTTATATAAATCTCAAGTATTATACAAAACTTATTGTTACTAAGAAAAATGCTTTTGTGGCTCAATCAAAATAAAATTGATTAACCAAACTAAGGCTTCAAAAAATTGGTATTACAAGTTAAATGAATTAATGAATATCGTATTTATATTTTAATTTTTAAAGAAACTACAAATTAAAAGAAATTACTAATTTAAAATCCAAACAAGAGTTTTGATTTAATCAAATGAAAAAGTCTATAAAAAAAAATATAAAAGATAAAATACATAGAATTATTAATGCAATAACCTTCATATATTTATATTGATAATGTATCGACTCTTGTGTGTGTAAAATAACCAAACATGCCAACAAATCATCATCAAAACAATGGAAATTTTCTAATAAAAAATAATATAATGACTTTATTACTATGAATAATGGTGGTGATCTAAAAATTTAGGCATATTAGGGTTTGTTGGAGCATAATAAATAATCATAACTAAAAAATGAAAATTCAACATCATAATAATGTTGTAATAAAAAAAATAGTCAAATATTGTAATCAATGAAAGTATTTCATTCATTAATAATAATAATAATAATAATAATAATAATAATAATAAAAATAATAATAATAATAATAAATAATAAATAAAAAATAAAATATGAATGTAATGTCATTCATAATGGTAGCTCAATTAAAAACATCTAATTTCCCATAAGAAAGAGGCATAATCAAGATTGAAATAAAAATATAAAATAATAAATGTCTATAATAAGATATGACATATGGATAAAAATTGATACCATCAAGTATTGAATCTTAAAAATGGATAATATATTTGATTCATATTTTATGTTCTTGTATAAAAAGTATAGGATGTATTATTATGCTATGAACTAATGTATCCAACACAAGGCTATGCCTAAATGATTTATTTTTGCCTTAGAGATGTATTAGCAGGTGGGTGCTCATTTTTTTGGATAAACTTGGTATTGTTTCACTTTATTAATAATAACTCATTTAATTTGTTTTTATAATTTAAAAAAACATTGTTATGATTATTTAATTATTTATTTTCATATGTTCTTTCTCTTTAGATTCTAATTGTATTGGCTTCATACTCAAAGTTAATATATTCACATGTACTATCAATTGGTGCATTCATCTCTTGTAACCATGTAGTTAAAAATAAATAAATATAATGAAATAAGAATGGAACCACATTTAATATTGCATGAAATAATTAGGGACTAATAAATATAATAAAATTAATACATCCCAATGTTGCATGTTCTGCTTACAAAGATGTTATTTACAATAGATATTTAATATTATATCTAGTTGTTTTAAAGAAAGAAAGACTACATATATCTTATTGAGTTTTTACATATATAATGTGTATACAATCAAAAAAGCATCATGTCTATAAATCAATCATAACTCAGAGAAGATAAATCACACCATACACTTCTGATTGAGGATTCATTCGATAATCAAAAATATGATCAATATGGGGATCCACTAGAACCAATTAAGGGGTATATTATCACAATACACAATGATAGGTAGGGTTAAAAATACTCTAATCAATTACAATCATGTAATAACCCTAAGGTAGTCCTGTATTTTCATATATCTCACTAAACTAATAACAAGTAAAGTACAATCTAATCTAGTGCTCACCAAAGCTTGTGGCACAAAATAGGGGTTAGTAAAAAAAATAAACATGCATAGGAGAATCTAAAGTAAGATATGTATGAGTAAGCACATAATAAATGGAATGATAAGATTAATATTATTTGAAGTCAATACTTATGCTACTTCTATCTATTAAAGAGAGGAGTAAAGTTAGATAATACTTACTTGAATGATGAACCCATTGAGACTCAATCTCTCCCTTTGCCAAAGGAGCTTTATAAGAGGTTTTTATTTTTAAGAATCACTAAGAAAGGCCAAAACATCCAAGACTTCTTCGCAAGACTAGATTCTTCAAGTAGAAACCTTAATATAAGACTCCTCAAGTGGAATGGTGGAAGAATAGATTGCAAAGAATCACAAACAAATAATAACTCTTGTTCATTAGTAAATAATGATGTAAATTATCTTGTATATATAAGTATATTTAGCCCTAATCCCTTCCAAAAATTTTGGTCGACAGGGTCTACACAGTTAACCTAGTCTAATTAAGGACAAAAATTCACTAGGTCATGGGCTAGGTCAGCTAAGAGCCAACCTAGAACCTAAATGAATTTTACCTACAACTGTATAGGGTCAACCCAATCAACCTAGTACAATCTATTACTAGAAGGGGTTTAAAGTGAGGAAAAGAAGGATTGAAAGTGGGAAAATAATGGAGTGTGAGAAAGAGGAGTAATATCTTAGGGAATGGTTTTACGAGCTAGTTGAATTTGTAATAAGTGGTAATAAGGGACATAAATCTTGTAAAGCACCAAAGGTATACCCACCCCTTTCCTGATGCACCCCTTAGGTAATGCACTTAGAGAGATTGAGTCTTGATAGGTTCCTAAAAGATGTAAAGATCTATTATTTGACAAAATTTTATAATATTATGTATATACATATGCCCTACTCAAATATCATCACGTGTCACTAAGGTGTAATAGGGGATGGTGATTTAAGAAATAACATAGTAACACATAACACTGAGGCTAAAAAAGTTAAAATATATTAAAGCATAAAATAACTAAAATTAAATGTGATGCATACCTTGACTTACCTTTATTGCTACATAGTTGTTTGTTATGTTTGTAGTTTTGATCATGAAGGGTGTAGAGACTGCTTTTGACAAACCCAAAAATACAAAAATAAAGAGCAAAAATAAACAAAAACAAGAAAGCTAAGATAATTGGTTCTATTTGGATGGGATGTATATATAAATTTGGGTGACAAGTGCTATGCTAGACTAAATGACCAAGTCAAAAATAAGAGTAAATCAGGTAACTAGAAAGCCAAGGATACTAAAGACTGAAAAAATAAAATAAGTAAACCTTAAGTAAGAAAGGAAAAATCACCAAATCAAACTAAAGATACATGTAAAAAAGTATGGTAATAAAAAGTCCATGTGAAAATAGTAACAATCCTTACTTAAGTAAATATGGGCAAGCAAAAATGGTAAAATAACATTGATGAGTGAGTAGTAAGAAGCCAACCTCATCCAACAATGGACAAAGTAAATGATAGTAGAAATGGACTCAAGTATCTACAAAAAGGGTAGTATAATAATGACAAATGGAAAAATAAAAGCAAGGCAAGTCTAGAAATGTAGAGCCATGGTGTAAATAAGATAATCCATAGTTACTAAAGCATATTGTTTTGTTCTAAAGATAGATAGAATTTAAACAAAGTAGTGCTAGCATGTTTTTAAGATGTGAAGAAGAAGGAATTTTAGAAGAAAAAATAGATTTAGAATCACATTTTGTCTATCAAGAAGGGAATGAAATGGGTGGAGGGGAGAATGAAGGAAAAACCAAGGTAGATGAACTCTTTATCAAAGTCAAGACACTCAAATTAGGTTTTTAAAAAATAGAGGACTTTAAAACTTAAGGACTCTAAATAACTTATCTTAACCACACAAGTCCTAGGTCAAAAAATGAAGTATGTATATCATCCCATGAGAGATATATTCATTAAAATTGAAATAGACCTACCTTCCCACAACGTGTTCCCCATAACTCAAAACCTATTACAGAGCCATCAGTCTACTATGAATATTGGGTAATTATGTGAGAAAGTAGGTAGCATCATAGATTTTTTTGAATTATCCTATTCCAATCTACTATCTTAACATACCCCAATGGATCTCAGCTCTATGTGAGGCCAAATTTGAAGTTTAAGCTTTGATTGGAGATAGGATATGTGCTTGTAATCACATTTTTTGTGTGATTTAGAGTTTTGAGATTTGTATGTTGCCTTTTATATATTAGTTCCTTTTATTTCAAATTATTTGGATTTTAAATTTCTTGATGGATTTTTATATTCCTCTTCCATATGTATTTGGAAAACAAAATATGGATGTTCAAGATGATTTTCATTTGAATATGTGGGACTTGGTTGCTAAGAGAGAGAACTCAAAGAGCATGGTGTCTAAGAGTCTCATAAGTATAGGTGAAATAAAAGTTCTATCTTGACTTGGACCTTGTTTTATTTGAGTGGAATGAAAGGAAAGGAAATCAAGAGGGATGAAACATGAAATAATTTGAATTACTTCAAATCACAAAAAATGTGACAAAGTATGAAAAAAGGATACAATGATAATAATGTGTGATTCCTTATCATAAGAATGAGGTAAATGGAGAAAAATATTCTAACATATATTATTGTGAAAAATTCATCTATCCAAAGAAGTAAAAGTAAAAGCTAAGAATAAGGATCAAAAACACATTCTAGAAACAGAATGACAAGATGGTAATTTTATGAGGAAGGCCAAGTCCTATCCATGGCCTTACACTAAAAATCATAAAATAAAATCCCACGAGGGTGCCAAAAAGCATGTGAAAAATAAATAAGATTATGTTACATCATGAGGAAGACTAGGTCCTATCCATAGTTTTACAATGCAACTCATGAGAGAAAGGGGAAACTAAAAGACCAAAAAGGAAGGACTAAGGGTTTGTAAAAAGAGAGAAATGCTATAGAGGGACAGACCCATGTAAGTAACTTTCAAAAAGTGTTAAATATATATAGATAGAAATCATGAAAAAAATGAAAGGTTCAAGCAAAATACTTTTTGAGGAATTATACATTGGTGGGCTCTTTAAAAACATGGCCTTCATTCGTTTGAAGGTGGTAGGTACTTGGACCAAAAATATATTTAAATAAATAAGGTCCCCATCATTTTTTGATGTATTTTCCTTCTTTATCATGAGTGTAATCTAATTTAAGGACAAGATTGTTAACATTAAATGTGTGAATTTTAACACATTTGTTATGTTGTTTGGTAATATGAGCCTTGTATTGGTGATTATGTTATAAAGTAGAAAGATGGTGTTCATCAAATAGATCAAGGGCACAAAGGTCAGATTCATGTAATTGTTCATTAGGAATGATATGATGAATATATCTATGAAGATAAGGGAGGTCAACTTCCAATAGAAAGATTGACTCATAACCATAGACTAGAGAAAATGTTGTTGCCCCAGTGGTAGTATGTATGCTTGTCCAATAAGCCCGAAGTGTAGGATAAAGATGAATGTGCTAATCTATACAGGTTTCATGAATTATCTTTTGGATTATTTTGTTAAGTATTTTTTTAGTGGCCTCAACTTGACCATTGCATTATGGATGATAAGGTGTGGAAAATTTGTGATTGATTTTGAATTTAGCACAGAGTTGTTTAACATCCTTATTTTTGAAATTACCACTATTGTATAAAATGATAGTATGAGGAATACCAAAGTAGTAAATGATTTGATTAAGAATGAATTTGGTGATGGTGTTACTAGTGAAATTAAAAAGGTACATGGATTCAACCCATTTGGTAAAATATTTAGTAACTATGACGATAAAAACATGCCTATCATGAGAGTGAGGTAATTTTCTTATGAGATATAATCCCCACATATAAAATGGCCAAAGAGATTCAATAGTTTGAAGCTTAGTTGGAGATAAATGTATTAGATCATCATGAAGTTCATAATGGGTACACTTTTTATCAAATTTGATTACATCATTTTCAAGAGTAGGAAAAAAGTATCCCATACATAGGCATTTATGGGTTGTATCATGTCCATTGTAGTGGCCACTAAAAATTCCCCCATGTGCTTGCCCAAGAAGATGAGGGAACTCATATTTCATAACGCAATGGATCAAGGTACCTTCAGAATTATGATAATAAAGGATGTTGTATCAAAATACATACTTAAAATATTATTTATGAATGCAAGTCTTTTCTCTTGAATCTAAGTTAGGAGGATAAGTTTGGTGTTTAAAATATTGAATGATGTCTTTATACCATGGTCTTTGTCAAATGGTGATAGATATATGTGGAAGATAAGTGAATCTTGAAGTTGAGTAGAGGATGGATATTTTCTTATTTGGATAATAAAAGTGGGATCAAAAATAACTTGGTGGGAATGAAAGAGAGAGGATAAAGAAGTGAGGGAATAAAAAATATAATTTTAATCTTGAAGCATAGGCTCAATAGAGAAATAAATGAATTTTTTATCGAGGGTGGTTGTAATTTGATGATAGTTAATGATATTCTCACTTTTACATTGCTAATCACCATTGACTTGGCAAAAAATAATCTGAGAATCACCTAAATCATGCAACCATTGGAAGTCTAAATTAAGCGAAGCTTGCATGCCTAAGATTAGAGCTTCATACTTAGCCATATTCTTGGTTGAATCAAAGGTTAAGTAAAAATCTAAAGGAATTATTTTGCCAAGAGGATTTATGATAATGCAACCTACCCCATCTCCTTCAAGGCATTTAACACCATCAAAGTGAACGGTCTAAGTATCCTCATGCAAGTCAACATTAATTTTAGGAATCTCTTTGATAAGAACTTTAGTTTTAGTAATATTAGGGGGAATAGATGATTTATCAAGATTACTTACTTCAAGATTAGAGATAAAGTTATGAAAGTAATATTTGAGAGAAATGGCTTGATTGAGACCTTTAATATAGAGAATATTTTCATCTACAAGACCATTTTGAACATGATTGGTAGTAGGCACAGGAGCTACAACAAGTTGATCACATATGGCCTATCCTTTGATAGCTTTTTGAGTTACAATACAAAGATCAAATTAGATAATAAGGACCATCCATTTTCCAATTCTGTCTCTGAGAAGAAAGGATTTGGAGAATAAATGATGAATGGGGTCAAAATGAATGATGATATAAGTGGTCTATTATAACATGAAATGTTTAAACTTTTCAGCAATGAAATATATGGTGAGGCAATCACGCTCAACTTTGGTTTAACATTTCTCATAATTGATGAGGCCTTGACTAATGTAGTATGTAACATACTCTCTTCTAGTATCATATTGGGAAAGCATTACCCTAACTAATATAGGTTTGGAATAAGTATATAGAATCAAGGTTTGATCATTAGAAAGAGGACAAAGTGTAGGTGGCTAAAGCAATTATTCTTTCATGTTATCAAAATATTTTTGAAAAGGGTCATCCATTCTAAGTCATTACCTTTCTTGAGAAGATAATTGATGGAGTAGATGCAATAAACCATTTTGGGGAAAAATCATCTAATTACCCCAACATTGGCTAAGTAAGTGCAAATTTTGAGAATGGATCAAGGAATGGGCATATTGACAATAACACTAATTTTATTGGGCTCAACATCGATAGTATGGAGAGATACTAGGAATCCTAATAATTTTCTATATGTGACACTAAATACACATTTGTAAGGATTTAATCTAACTTGATATTTAAGAAGATGGTTAAAGATGATAGCAAGATTAAAAAGATGAGTCTTTTGACTTTTAGATTTAATAATGAGGTCATCCACATAAGTTTCAATAATTTTGTGGATAAGATCATGAAAGATGTGAGTCATTTCTTGTTGGTAAGTGGTTTTAGCATTTTTGAGGCTGAAGGGCATTTGGAAATAGCAATAGGTGCCTTATTCCATGGTGAAATTTGTCTTGTGTTGGTCATTGGGGAAAATGTGAGTTTGATTATATCCTAATAATCCATCCATAAGAGATAACATTTCATAACCAATAGTGGAATCAATAATGGCATATATTGAAGGTAAAGGGAATTTGTCCTTGGGATAAGAGAGGTTAATATTATGGAAATTAATACAAATTAAAATGACCATACTAACCTTTTTAAAAATGGGGACTATGTTAGAAACCCATTCAAAATAGCTCATTAGTTTGATAAATTTAGCATTGAGTAATTTGATGATTTCCTTGTGACATAAGGTGGAAACCTCAAGTGGAAATTTGCTTTTCTTTTGATGCATATGATTGACATTAGGATATGTAATGATATTATGCACCATAACTCTAGGGTCAATACCAAGCATGTACTCATAGGACCAACTAAATATATCATGATATCTATCAAAAAATAATCTAAAATAATCATTTTCCATAATTGAGAGTTCACGAGAAACAATAATTAGTCTAAGGTAGGATGGAGTACCATATTTAATACAAGTGGTTTCTTTGATAATCATAGCCTTGCCATATTGTAAATGGTATGATGCATTAGTTAAATAAAAAATTGAATTAGTTTTGGTATCAATTCTAGAAATGAAGTTGTTGAAACAAGGGACTTTGGTTTTAAAGTTCCCAAGTTTATGATGTTATCAAGGAAGCTGAGGTTCTTGAGCATGAAGTATTTTGAGAATATATTCATCACTAGGAAAGGTGAGAAGATGACCATAATACTCAACATATAATTCAATATATATAATTTGGATACCATGGTGATCATACTCAGAATGCATCTGATGAATATGTTGGCCTTGGAATTTAGTGTAATCTTGGGAGTAGGAGAAGTAGATAGCTTAGAAGGGATTAGTGTGTCATTAGTTTCTATGATGGGGGAAGGATAAAATACAATAATGGGATATATATGTGGTAAAGAAGATGTAGTAATTTTTAGAGATTCAAAAGGTATAATTTGCTCTATGACCCAAGGATTATCAAGAAGAGGACAATTGGTAGGAGGCACATGACCTTCATGATATAAGTTATGGTCCATATAAATGATAAAAATATCCCAATTAAAATAATGAATTTGATCTAAGGTTTTATAATAATTTTTCACGTCTAAGTCTCAATATTGAGCTTGGGACATTATGTAATTATCATCATATGTTGGAGAAATTGTACATGTTTGATATTCAAGGGGACTTTTAGAAGGAGAAATCCCAATATTACTAAATATACATGGAGACATGATGAGAGGATCATGAAATAATTTGGCCACTCCAAATTCATTGTAAGTGAAGGCATATTTAGGAAAATAAGAATCTTGAGTGGTGTATGAAAGGGGAAAATAAGTGATCTCATTAATAAAAGGAATAATATAGTCCCTTGGTAATAAATAAGGATGAAGGCATTCTAAAATGTATGGAGGTAGCTTGGAATTATTTCAAGTATGTTTCAAATCATTAGGTTCATCATCATTTGAATCAATAAGAGTGACTTGTAAATCAAGATTGATGTTGATGAATTTGGGTAAAGGAGCACTATTAATATTAGGAATGGTAGTAATACGATACTGAGATTTGGGATTAGGAAGTTCAATACTCCAAGGGTTAGGATAAACCTTATGCTTATACCATTTTTTATTATGTAATAATTTAATTCATTGGCTATTTGGAGAATCAATAGCCCTCATTCTATGAGTTCATGGGTGACCAAGGAGTATATTTTAAGATAGTGGTAAATCGAGGACCATAATCTTAGTTTACATGATCTTAGGTTTAATGGTTAACGAAATCTAAATGTAAACAAGTGTATTTTGATTAGTCTTATCAATACCATGACAAGTAAGATGGGTTTACTTGATATGATACTTATTATAACCAAATTTCTTGATAAGACACAAAGATGTCACATTAATACTAGAGCCTTCATCAACTAGAAATTTACAGATAAGGGTAGTCTTAATGGCTATTTTAATGAAAAGTGGTAGATCATCAACATGAAAAATAATTTCATCATTGATCATGTCCTCTTATAGAAATTAAATATAAGGCTTGGAAGAAGGACACAGTTTCAATAGTATGTATGTTGGTATGTTGAGGTTCAATGTAAGGTGGTTATTCATCTATAGAGTATGGATATTCAATTTATTTTAATTATTTGATAAGAAACCTATGATGATAATGGGAAGTACAAACCAACTCCAAGATTGGAATAATACAAGGCATAGAGTTCAGTTATTCTAGAAAGTTCTAATGAGTTTTAGAAGAAGAACGAACAAGATGTTTAAAAGGTAAAGTATATTTTAAAGGAAGAGATGTAGTTAAGGGTTCAGAAGGAGGAAGATATTCCTCAAAATATTCCATATTGATATTAGGGGTGGTAGTATCTTTGAGAACTTCTTATTCTAAATATGTATTCTTAGGTTTGGTTATAGGATCTTTATGAGCTAGCTTATGATAATAATTAACCTTAGTAGTGTTAACATATTGAGAATTTTTATAATATAGGTCATAGTCGACATCAATGACACAAACATCCTTTGTATTTTGTTTACTATTCTTTGTGGAAAAATATTTTTGATTATTTGAGGTAGAATTTTTGCAAACCTATCATTTTTTTAGAAGAATTGGTGTAATCTTGATGATAAAGGTTGATCATAACTTCATGATTAAGGAATCACGAAGAGTATAAGAGATAAAAAAAAATTAGTGAGCCCTCTATAAGATTCATGGGAGTGACCAATATCAACATGGAACCAAAAAAATTGATTAGGGTCATACCACTTAGGAGGATTATTAGGATAGGTGAAAGGTTTAAAGGGTGGTAGAAATTATTTCATTTCTTAAACCAAGAGTGGTGTGTAAGAAGATGAAGGGATGCCAATTTTGGAAACTCTTCATTTGGTTTATAAAGCATTACAAATGATAAAATCAGTAGATGTTTGAAAATATCCTTTCAAAAGTTTAGGATTAGGTTCAAATTGCTTCGTGAGAAAGTCTTGATGTTTATCTTGGTCAAAATCTTCATTATGTGTTTGGGGAGAAAAAATTTAAACCTTATGTTGAAGAAAAGGAGTCAAATCAATTATAAAGAGTTTTAATAATTTATCATTAGTCATGTTATGGTTAGATTTATTGTCCAATTATTTACATCATTTAATAAAGTCATGAGTTGATTCAGTGGGATATTTCTTAGCATTGATGAAATGACTAAGACAATTTTTGGGACATCATTATGTTGAAACTATTTAACTAAAGGATTGACCAGATCTTATAGTTACAAAATAGAGTGTTTCATAAGTTGGTTTCACCATTATAATACATCACCAATAAAGGATTGACTAAGATTCTATTCATGGTTAAACTATTAGTTTGGATCCACTCTTTGTAAAGGTTGTCAAGGGTTTTAAGGAATGATGTTGGGTCTTTAGTCCCATCATACTTGATAGTTTGAGATATGTTACCAATATCAATGGCCATAATTAAGGGACCTAAAGGATCATTTTGTATAGTTTAAAGTATACTTTTATTCATTATGGGTTAAGGAATAACATTTCCTAAGGCATATCTAAGAGGTGAAGGAATATAATTGGTATTAACTTAAGGATGGATAGTCAGAGGTTGATTAGCCATATTAATCAAATGATGTTGGATTTTAATAATTTGAGTGGTGTTATAGGTTTTAATTATGTTCATTTACTACATGAATTGTGAAAGAAGTTGATTTGTATCAATAGGTTGGTTGGTGTTAGTAGGAACACTCCTCAAATTGGTATTATGGGGAGGGTTATGAAAATATGGATTATTGATTAAAATTCTATTAATTATTCCCTCATTAGTTTGAATGTTTTGAAGACGATAATTGTCTTGATAGGTAAATAAAGGATCATACCCATCAACTTAATCTTGAGGTTTGATTTGTACCATGTGGCAAGTCATGGATGAAGGAGGGGAAGAGGTACCTCGAGAGTGATAGTTCTCTCAGGAGGAAAAGAGAGGGAGAAATGAACATCCCATATAGTATCTAAATGGATTCAAACTATGAAAAATAGAATTTTAAATGAATAAAAAATGATAAAGAAGGATAGAAAGAAACCTTGGTGGGTTGGAGGATGCAGAGGAAAATGAGATTGATGTTGAAGTACCTTGATTTATAATTGTAAATTTTGCTAACTATGTTGATTGGGTTGACCTAATTCTATAATTCCTTATTTCTTAAAACCTATAAAATGTACTATGTTGATAGCATCAACCTAATATGTTTTCTATAAGTCTGGAAATGTATAAAGTTGATAAGGTTAACCAAGTAGCCTAATATGAAAGTCTAAAAGTTCATTATGTTGACGTAGTTGACCTAGTAGCCTAATATAGAAATCTAAAAGTGTAATGTGTCAAGAGAGTTGACCTAGTAGCCTAATTTGGATTCTAAAAGTGTAATATTTCAATAGAGTTGACCTATTATATTTTACCTAATGAAAAAATTTCATAAATATAATAGAGTCATATTGATGTGATTGTGTGTTAAACTTGTGCATAGAATTTAGAGCTATATCAACATTGTCATCCTAGTATTGCAAATATATAAGAATAAAATGATAAAGATAATGGAAAATGTGATATAAAACCTACAAGGGTTATATTTATGTTAGTTTCACTAGAATGTATGAAATTAGAAATGCATCATGTCTATAAATCAATCTTAACTTGAAAAGGATAGATCATAACATACACTTGTAATTTGGGATACATTAGATAATCAAAAACATGACCAATATGAAGATTTAATAGACTCAATTAGGGGAACTCTTTTCATAATACATAATTATGGGGAGGTTTACAAAGCCTCCAGTCAAGAACAATCATGTAATAACCCTAAGGGAGTCCTATGTTTTCATAAATCTCACTAAACTAATAAAAAGTAAAGTAAAATTTAATTTTGTGCTCACCAAATCTTATGGTACAAAATGGGGATTATTAAAAAAATAAATGCATAGGGGAATCTTAATTAATCTATGTATGAGTAAGACCTTAATACATGGAACAAGAATAGTAATATTATTCGAAGCCAATATTTATGCTACTTATATTTACCAAAGAGAGGAGCAAAGTTAGAGAATACTACCTGAATGATAAACCCATCTCAATCTCTCCCTTGGATAAAATGGATTTAAAAGAGGTTTTTATGGTTTTTAATGATCACTAACGATGTCCAAATCATCAAATACTTCTCCACAAGACTATATTCTCCAAGTAGAAACCCTAAGTTAAGACTCCTCAAGTAGAATGGTGGAAGAGAATATTATAAATAAGCACAAAAAAATAATAACTATTGTTCATTGGTAATAATGATGGAGAATATCTTTTATATATGGGTGGATTTAAACCTAATCCTTTCTAAAAGTTTTTACTGATAGGGTCAATCCAATCAACCTAGTACAATTAAGGATAGAAATTCACTAGGTCATGGGTTAGGTTAGTCAAGAGTTGACTTAGACCCTAAATGAATTTTAACCAAAACTATATAGGGTTAACCTAGTTGACCTAGTATAGTTGAAAATCAAAATGGGGTTAAGGTGAGGAGAAGAATGATGGAAAGTGGGAAAAGATTGGAGTGTGAAAAACATGAGTAATAGATTAGGATCTAGTTAGATCGGTAATAAGGGACAACAATCTTGTGAAGCACCAAAGGTTTACCCACCATTTCTTGGTGCACCCTTAAGGGCATGCATTTAGAGAGATTGAGTCTCGATGGGTTTTTGCAATATGTAAATTTCCAATATTTGATAAAAGTTTAAAATATTATGTGTATACATAATGAATCCTTGTTTCCTTTGTCTATATATAAATAATGCTTTGGTAATTCAACCTTAGGAGTTGAAATTTATAATTTAGAAGAAACATAATTTTTCCTAAATTGATTAATATTTTCATGTATTTTGAGACTTGTGTTTTTTCAACAAATATATTCAATGTAGGATCACCAATATTCATAATATGTTGTATTTAATGTTTCAAATCATTAAATATATTTGTTGAATAAAAATTAGTTTGATAATATTCATGAAACAATTTTAATGAATCCCCCCAAAGCCTAACTGGATGAAACTCAATTTTGATGTGGCATCCAAGTCTGATGGTAAAGCTAGTAGAGGAGGAATTATAAGACATGATAAAGGATTGATGATTGCTATCTATGTTGGTGGAATAAGAATCCAGAGCAATAACTATGCTAAAGAAATGGCTCTCCTATAAGGGTTAAAACTAGCTATATCCCTAGGAATAAAGAACTAGAGTGTACAAGGAAACTCTAAAATGGTCATTGATGCAGTTAATAAAGCATCAAATGTGGGAATTAAGCTAAAAGATATCATTAGGGATATCCAATTTTTTTTCAAAAGTTTTCCAAATTGGATATTTCACATATTTACAGAGAGGGAAATAGTGGTGCTGATGCCTATGCCAATCTTGGTCAGCAATTTTTAGATTGGTGGGTTTGGCACCAAGTTGCTCATATTCCTTTAAACATTAGGGATATTATTCAAAAGGAGATGACTTTTCAATGATGAGTCAAACTTATGAGAAGGATAGTTCTCGTAGGTGGTCCATTTGGAGGGGGCCATCATGGATTTCAGAACTTGATAATTATTGTACTCTTTTGACAATCATTCATGATTTATTGTATCAAGAAGTTAATGCACATGGGTCTCATTATGAAGATTGTTGGGAAATGATTTCCAAGAATGGGAGTAGCAAATGTCATCTCTGTATGGTATTTTGAATTATGAGCCATCACATTATCATTATGCATAATCGGGAGCAAGGGTTTGTAACCACTTCAAAGTTGAAGTTTAAAATTAGGAACTCTATGGGTTTGGTTTGTAAATCCAAAATGGGAGGAGATCAAATTCAAATAGAAACAATATCCTAATGTGAGTTCAAAGATAATACACTGGTTTGGCATTACTATAAGGAAGGGGGGATTAGCCCATACCTGGAAAGGCTTAATGGGTTAAATGAAAACTTGTTCGAGTAATTTGTGAGGTCTTGGTTAAATAGGTGAGTCACTATTAGCATAATCATTTTTGATATTTATAAAAGGGTGATTTCTATGGATACAAGAATGTCCATGTAAGGGATAAAGCTTTAAAGGAAAAAAAATTATGGATCTCTCAAGCCATAAACTATTCCTTGGTGAAGGTGAAGAACTCATTCCTTACCAAGAAGGATTTGAGCTTGCTAAACTACGTGAGCCATGGGATGGAGTGTGCTTCATTCTCATAAAGTAATTCACACTCGAAGGATAATTTACTAGTTTTTATAATTACCATCTCCCCCTTTTAAATCACTTCAGGCATAATGCTATAATCATTTTTTTCCTTTTTACCTGCTCTCCTCTTTAGAACATTATGTCCTTAGGGTGAGAGAAAAAATGTCTAAAATGATGAATATGAATCCTATTCCCATACACTAGGGTCTCATTTTTTGTTTGTATAATTTTCACTGAGCCCTTGAGACATCCAAGACTATCAAAATTAATAGTGGGGATATTTCTTCTAATCCTTTGTTTGGTGATGCTATCAACCAGTCCTATTTTTCCCCTATTCCTACCAAAGCTAAATAAGTCTCTTTCTCTACCCCAAAAGAGACCCATGTTGACACCCCTGGCTCTTTTATGAGAAAGAAGGGCAAGAAGAGGAAGGTTGATGTGGAGGAAGAGAATATTGGGGGGACCACTGTGGGGACCCAAAAAAAATTTGGTAGGACCATGGGGGTCAAGGTGGTAAATCTTATAGGTATTCTAAGGTTAATAAGGAAGGCTCCTCCTCCAGAGTTTGAAGGTCAGGGAAGATTGCTGGTAAACCCACTCCTAAGGTAAGACTTATTGACTATATGGAGAGTGCATCGGAGGAAACCACCAGGAGGAAGAGTCAAAGGAATTAGAAGTCCAGGAAAATTTTGAGGACACTAAAGGGAAGCAGGAGACTAGGGAATTTGAGGCTACTAAGGAGGATGGTGCTGACATTATGGAAACTCCTAACAAAAGGGGGAAAATGTATGTGAAGGAAGCAAGCAAGGAAATCAAGAATGAGATTGGTTTTAAATTTGAAATTGATGCCATGAAGGATCGTATTCAAAAGCTAGAGTAGAACTTCATCAATGAGCTCTAGAATTCTATTCTCTTAAACATGTCTATGCTAAAAGAAGTGGGTAACACTGGGCTTCCTGTCAATACTGAGAATACTGAGAAATTGAATGATCTTCTCAAATCAATGGTTATGTAAGGAGAGACCTCTTTGACACTCATCTTTCCATTTATTGTTTATTTTTGTATGATGTGTCTCTTGGTACTTTGCTAGTGCCGTCTCTTCTCAGAAGGCATATTTTGTTTAATTGCCTTCTTGTCTTCTTTGCTCTGTAAAGGGTTCAGCCCCTGGTCTGCTACCTTACTTTATCAAAAACAATTTTAATGAAATGTCCATGGCACATAAAACCTATCATAATTAATATAAGATATGAAAATAATATTCTTATCATGTAGCATTTTAAATGTATTATTATGAATTTCCTTAATTTAAAAAAAATCATAATCCATTAAGAGAAAGCATATGTTTCCCTATGTTTATCTTACTATGTTTATCCAATGGTTTAGAATTTATCTTTATTTTTACAAGGCTAGTATTATGACTCATAGATATAGAATCAAAATGTGAAGCATGAGTCCCAAATTTAAGTATATGAAATCATAAAATATCATCCTCAAGTGACATGACCTCATAGATAATATATTTAAAACATTTGTAATCATGATAAAACACTATATATTTTAGACTACCAAATCTGCTGGTCCTCTATATCCACCTCTGCCCACAAACACATTATAATAATTTTTTTATCTAAATATTTTAGTTAAAATTTCAAAGTATACATGATATTCTTGAATCTATGGATATAATCATGAATAGGTTTATATTTTTCTTAGTGAAGAGATTAAATATACTCAAATGTATGAAGTGGTTTCTTATTAGTTATGAATAATGACATGAATTCCTCATCCAATCTAAGGATAATGTATAAAAAACCATTAAGTAGAGACTGGAACCAGTATGAAGAGTGACCCTTAAGCTTATAATAAATGTGTAAAGTAATATTTTATAATTAAAACTATATTTCCAAAATAAAGTGCATACTATGTATGTAAGTATGCCTATACCCATAAAATAAATATGAACTAGGCATTATAAAATCATTTTAGGAGATGGGAATCATTAGTTTTTAACACTATGTGTTAGCCATATTGAGTATGAGGGTGATATAAATTATAATATGCAAAATAATTTATAGATAAAGTTTTTAACTTTTTTTTATAATTCTTCTATTTTATTCAATTTATTAATAATCTCATAGATTGACACAAACAAATTAAGAAGAGTTTAATTTAAAGTTATAGTGTTATTATTGGTTTCAAATATAAGAACAATATAGGTAGAAGAATAATCACTACCACACATAGAATAATCATTAATCAAAGATGGAAAAACATACTATCTATCTTTTTCATAATGTTGTTAATGAAAGAAGGATTTTGTATAAGATAATTGAGATATTTGATATTATGAGCATTTAGGGAATGAGTATGATTACCATAGTTTCTATCATTTTCATTCAAATAATTATTTTTGACATTTAAATTTAATATAAGAGTAAGAGGACAATAATTTTTATCCTTTATATAATTTTTTACATTTGCATTTAAGGAAAAAGTAAAAATATCTTTAATTTTTCATATGTTCATAATTTTCTACATTTACTTTCAAAGTAAGAGTAGGGAAAATATCATTTTCAACATTTTCATTTACAAAAGATTCATCATTGTATTGTAGATGTTGAGATTTGAAACCAAATTTCTCTAGGTTACTTTTTTATGATTAACATTTTTTATTTAATAAATGAATTTTATGTAATATTTAAAATTTAATATGAATGGGGTGTTAAATAAATACAACCAACAACTATGATATTCATATGATTTTAATTTTTATATGATCTAATAGGCTTGAGATTATTTTTATTCAATATTTCATCTAAATCATATTCACTTATAAAATAATATTAAATATTTTTTATTATATAGGGTGATTAAAGGAGGTTATACAAGGATCCTACTTCCACTATTCTAAAAAAAATAAATACATAATGAAAGATAAGCTAAAGATTGGCTAAAATTTAAATAAGGCATCTAATTGAGTAATAACATAGCAATAACCAAAAAATATGTGAATAAAACAATAAACAAAACACAAAAATACAACAACCAAATCCTTAGTTAGAACTAGATAGTTCCTCAAAGCTAGTGTTATCTTATGTAGCCTCTTAGCCCATCTCCTAAATTGTTTCCTTCAACATTGATTTATAAATTCATCTGTTAGTGAATTTTGAGGGCCTTCAGAAAAGGCTTGGATGATCTTTTCCTTAATTGAGCAAGGGGTTTCTTTAGGATAAGAAGTGGTCTAGGTAACAAGAGTCTTTTCGAAAATCACCACTAGTGTAGTTGTCTTTTCCATTGGGGTTTCTTCCATATTCAACACCATATCCAAGTCATTCTTAAGTCTCATAGTTTCCACTTTAAAATTATTCTAGAAAATGATGAGATTTAACATTGCCATCCCAACATTCTCAAGCTTGTCCAAAAAATTCCAAGTTCTCTACTGCACTAGCTAATATAGTCCTTTAGGGAGAGGGTTGTGGTGCCCTTATGACTGGTTCCCACCTTGGTTGAAGTGGAACTTGTTTTGCATTATTTGGTAGAGGATGGTGAAGGGGATAATAGGCATTTAAGGGGGTTTAGGCTAGGATGGTTAAAAAGGTGAATGAGCAGGGGGCAGGGGAAGATTCCTCTTTTTTAAGGAAAATTAGCTAATCAATAGGAAGGTCTTCAGCAAGGGAGATGTTTTTTCTTGGTAGAGTTTAAACATTTTGAAATAATAGATATATCAGACCATGATGAATTATGTCATTTCTATTATTCATATGGTAATCTAGGGCTATGCTTTCTAGATATTTAAGTAAATACAAAGGCAAAGTGATTTTATAACCTTTGAAATGGTTAAGGAGAAGTAAAATATGAGATAAAATCATAGTGAACTTACCTTAGATATTTCATCACTTGTAGACAATCTCTGAACATCATTTGGGAAGGTTAAACCTGGGGAAACCCTTCTTGTCTGTCTTCATAGCCTCATCAATTTTCAAGAATTTATGCATTAATTCAATATTTTGTCTTCTATCTTTAAAATCCTTCATCCCATTGTAAGACATGGAAATCACCTCACTAATGCTCTCCTTCAAGATAACTATTCTCAGTCCCCTCATTTTAATCATTCATTTATTCCATTGGAGAATAAAATCCTTTGAGATATTTTTGTCATATCTTATAATGCATTTCATGAAAGAATAAAGACCTACTTTATTAAGTTTCTCACACACTTTCTTGTTATTTTGGACTTTTGATCGTGAGAGAGGTTCAAGATGGTTTCTATCTCCCCTATGGTTAGCTTGCTACAATAATTATTGCCTATTAACTTAGCCTCTATATTTTTGTTTCTATAGAATTCAAACCAATTATTATTACCAATGGAGTTAATTACTAATTTGGGGTGAGAATCATTACTCAACCAAATGTACATGGTTTTCATTAATGTTACATTTGGGTCCTGCCTAGCCAACTCATTGTGATAATTGATTGCAATCATTATTAAGTGTGTTTAAGATTTGTGGTGGGATTTTATTAGGGTTATCCCACATGACAATCCTTTCAACACCCACTCTAAAATTATCAATTATATCAACCACATTTCCATCCCAGTACACATGGATAATATAAAATTCCTTAAATGAGCAAAATAGGTTACGGGCATCACTAATAAGTGATTTGATGTAATGATAAGGGGTGACTTTACCTTCAAGAGCATGGAGGATATTAAGGGAGTCACCTTTAATAACAAGTTTTAGGATGCATAGTTGATGTGTGAATTGAATGCCCTAAAAGGTAGTTTTGGCCATAGAAACATGGTTAGTTTAATATATTAGGGGACTCACACAAGCAAAAAACACCAATCCATCATGATCTTGGATCACACCTCCACCATATCAGACATAGATTACCTTTCAAAGTTCCATCAAAAGTGATATTAAACCATTTATTAGTGGGTTAAATCACTTGGTATCTTGATGGAATAACATAGAGAGTGGTGTTTTCACCACTTGAGAAAGGTTTCATGAGCATAAGATAGAGGATTCAATTAGGGAACACTTGAACTTGTCTTTGGGGGTGAAAGTTTTCCAATTCTCTAGGATAGATGAATATATTCACTTGAATATCAACCTAGGGTACTAACTCCAATTTTCAAAAAAAAAAAAACTTTATTAGCCTTCCAAATAGCCCATAAAAGTGAGGTAGGGTGAGGAACCATAATAAAAAAGAGACATGAGTGACTAAGGGTGTTTTCATTACTTAATGAGTTCTTAAATGGAGCCTAGGTAGACATAAGAAACTTGTAATTGATTGAGAAGATGATGCAACACCAAAATATTTAGGGGGAATCCATTAATATATGGTAAAAATACTCAACAAAGGAGTAGCAGAGTGAATAAAAATTGGGTATTATTAGGCCGCACTTGATAAGATTATCTGTGGTGAGTATCTAGTTATGTGTTATCATCCAAAAAAATATGTTGATTTTTGAAATCATACGCTTGATCTAGAGTGGGTGCCAGAGAACCCATTGATACTCTAGATAAAGCTCAACCAAAAATCCCAACTTCATCAAGTAAGACCCACTATCTTCAACAAACCAAAGAATAGAATCCTCCTTAGGAAAGTGATAGATTTAGATTTTGTAGAGTTTAGATTTGAGCTAAAGAAAATCTTGGATTCCTCATTAGTGACATTATTCTAATTAAGAAATTTACATTAAGGGGAGCCATTGTAAACATGGTAGTAGTATTTAAATTTTGTGCCCCATTCATCTTTAAATCTTGTAGAAATATTGGTCCATGGTTGTTGGAAGCTAAGGGGGTTTGGGATAACCAATTATTATCCCAAAATTCATCGATTCCCCATTACTTATTTTCCACGTATAGCCTTTTTTAAGAGCTTCTTTCCACTAGAGATAACTTTCTATAAGGTCTAGCCAACTATTAGACATTTATCCTAGATAAATTTGTCTTCATTAACACCCACTATGTATTTGGTCTTAATGATCTGTGTCCATTATTTATCTTCTTTCAAGATTTTCTAGCCAAATTTAGCAAGGAGATCTTTGTTCATGTCTCTTATTTTTTAGAGGTGTAAAAACAATTATATTTAGGGAGATAATCCTTATCCTAATGAACTAGAGGGAAATTGAACCTTTATTTGATCCCTTTCTACAATAGATTGCACTAAATCTAATCAATTTTATCTACAATTTTTTATAGTATTTTGAAAAGAAACATGAAGTATATTTGGATACTCTATATAGTGATCTTCATTAATTGGAGCTTGTCAACCTAAGTAAGGAGATAAAAATTTTAGACATTGAGTTTCTTTTAAATTATGTCCACCAAAGGGTTCCAGTGTTCATATTTTAATTTACCATGAAAAGGGAAGTTATAGGTGTGTGGAATGGAGATTCCCAATTTAAACAGTCAAGGATGTTGGTTAGCTTTTTTTTAAGTATTTCTTGGGTGTTAGTGAATAAATCTAAGCTTTTTTTGAAATTGATAATTTGATTAAACACTTTCTCATAGTCCATAAGGATATTTTGTATTTTTATATTCTTATACAATAGCTTCTCTAATTAATAAGGTGTCATCACCAAATTATTCATGACAAACTGGTCTAGTGCCTTGATCCACTCTAATTCCTTTGATTATGCTTCTTTTTTAGCCATAGTCATGGATATTCCTAGTGATTTAGAAAGGATGATAAAAATATAAGGGGACAAAGGATTTCCTTATCCTAGACCTCACTTGGTTGAGAAGAATCCTTTTGGGACCCCATTGAGTAGAATTGAAAACTTGAGGGTGGAAATGTAATTATGAATGATGATTTGAATGGAGGATTTGAAGCCAAATTTCTCAAAAATTTTATCTAAGAGTCTCCAAGAGACTCTTCATAGGCTTTTTTCATGTAAAGTTAAATGGACATTTTAAGATTATCGTTCAGGTGGGTGGATTGGATAGCCTCATGGATAGTGATTACCCCATCCATGATTTGGAAACTAATAACAAAATCTCTTTGGTGTTCTTCTCTGATTCTTTCTAGGATGGGTTGGATTCTTCTAACCAATGTTAGAAAATAAATTATATAAGCCATAGAACATAATCTTATCAGCCTAAAGTCTTTGAGTTGGTTTGCTCTGGTATTTTTTAGAATAGGCACAAAGAAAGTATTGTTCAAGTCATTCCAATCATCATTATAAATTTATAAAGTGGTAATAGATGGATCATTAATGGAAGTATTTACAAAACAATAAATGGAATCACTTACATCATTTGGAAACATTAAATTAAAATGATGTCCATCATATGTGAAGAATACAAAATGAAGTCTAAGGATAATGATATTAATATAAAGAATCAAAACCATAAAAATATATGATATTGAGCACTCACCAAATCAAATCCTATAGGAAGAGAGAGTATAAAAAAACTTATAAGCAAGGAGAATCAACATAACAATATGTAAATATGAAAATCATATTTAAATTATGATAAAACATATGGAAAAATGTTATAAAGTGTATGGGTTAAAATAATGAAGGTGTTTATATGAAAATTTAAAAGGTGGATGTAAGTCCAAAATGTATAAATAGATGGATTATAAGTTAGTATTTGATCAATAAAATGCAAATAATTTGAATTTAGTTATAATATTATAAATATCACACCTTAGAGAGCATGATGGTTACAAAAACCTAGGTTTAATGATATATATCATGTTCACCAAAATTTGATAATTATTTCACACAAAAGGGTAATTAAATTATGCAAAAGCATTACAAATATCACATAATGAATATATAACTAATATAGTAAATAGATTCATACATGCAGATCCAAAAATCTAAAAATAGACAAAAAGAATTTCAAATATTTACAAAGAGGATTGATAGATAAATACTTGAATTGAAGCTTACTTGTGTAGTTTTTGAGGATGTTGGAGTTATGAAATATGATCAATACAAAAAAACTGAAAAATGAAATTTTTTAATAATCTAAGAAATTTTAGAAAAGGTAAAATTTGACATGTTACAAATATAACTAGGGAATGTTTTGTAAGGGATAGTTTTTCTAAAATAGGACAAAATTAGTAGGGTAATATTTAAGATAATATTGTTAGTTTTGGTAAAATATCTAATACTGATTAGGATTTCACATCTACTTTATTTATTTGAATTAATAATCTTTTACTTTGTTTCTTGTTTGATATTGAACCCAATTTTCCATTAAACTTACAAGAGGAATAAAAAATGGGTTAGTTATCTTAGGAAACCTCTTGATGAGTTGCATTTACATATATGACATGGTACAATTAGATCCAATGTAGAAATAACATAATGTATTTTAAATTGAACACATCCCAAGTAAGAATGAAATATTCACGTCCTCTCCTAGATAAATCAAATGCAAATACATGATCAATACAGACATAATTTTGATAGCATACCTTAATAATATAAATATAAGTGTTAAGCACATGATATACTAAGAGGGGGGGGTGAGTAAGTATATCATATGTCTTATAAAATTTCACTAAATCAAATTCTACTCAACCATACATTCAAGATATCCAATAAAACTAAAAAAATTAACAGCACATAAGAAAGAGAGAGACACTAGATTTTAACATGGAAACCCAATGTGGAAAAAACCATAGAGAAAAATATCAAGTATATGAATGAGAACCAACTCAAACTATAATATTTTCAAGCATCAACTTGAAGGAGCACCAACCCCTTTGTTGAGGACCAACACAACTAATTTATGAACACCAACCCATAGGATCACCAACCCCTATTATGTATACCACACAACTATCTTTCAATGTTGCTTTCTCAACAAATGATATCCCATTACAATATCTCTTTTTTTTGTCTCCTTTGATTTTCTAAGCTAGATATAATAATTACAAACCATTATCTCTTCCATATATTACAAATGGCTTCCCAAGCCTTTATTTATATCTTATCAAGTGACCTTTTACATCCACCCTTTGAATCCTTGTATTTGAAAAGTTTGATGACCCTTATATTTGATATTTGGGAAGTAGTGTTGGAGGAATATGAAGAGCCACAAACACTTGTAACTACTTCAATGGAAAAGAAGGCAAGTGAAAATAATGCTAAAGCTTTAAATTATATTTTATGTGGTTTATGTGAACCAATTTTTTTTTAAATTTATGTAATGAAAATATGATCTTGAGACTTAGGTAAAGCTTGAGAATATTTACATAGGTGATGGAAAGGTTCAGTGGGATAACCTTCAGACTTTTAGAAGATAGTTTGAGAGTTTGAAGATGGAAGAGGAAGAAAATATAGTGAGTTATTTTTTATGGGTTGATAAAATAGTAAATAAAATTCAAGGTCTTGGATAAAAGTTAGAAGAGTTAACAGTGGTACAAAAGGATTTGATATCTCTAACAATAAGACATGATGCAAAGGTTTAGGCAATCGAGCAGATGAAGGATGTTTCCAAGCTAAAGATGTATGAACTACATGGTATTCTTACATCATATGATATGTGGAATGAACAAGAGAAACCCTCAAAAAGGGAAGTTGTTTTGAAGATATCAAAGATAGAGAAATCCAAGATTCAAGAATCAAGTGACAGCTCTAGTGGTGACGAAGATGACAATGGATCTCTATTCATCCACAATCCTAAAAAGGGTAGATGTAAATATCAAGGAAAATTAAATTTAAATATTTTAAATGTGGTAAGATTAGACATTTTGTAGATAGATTCACAAATAAAAATAATGGTGTCAATGAATAAGGAAAGTCTAGATACAAGAAAAAATTTGAAAGCAAATACAAGAAGAGATTCAAGAAGAAGAGTTTATATTCTAAAGATCTTAATTTAGTAGAATATAGTGGAGTAAGTGACTTAGATGAAGAAGAAAATCTATTAATGACCATACATGAAGATGTCTCCATAAGAAAAATTACAAATGATCAAGAAAAACATGACGAAAGTGAAGATTAATCCAAGGTGAATCTAGAAGGAGAATTCATTTGTGCCTTAGAATAATTAGAAGCTCTTGAGAATAAGAATTAAATATTGAAGCACTAGATCAAGAAAATGAAAAGGAGTCAAAGGAAATTATTAAAGATCTACAAGTACACTTTGAAGAATCCAAAAATAATGAAAAATATCTAACATCATAGTTGCAAAAAGTAAGTAAAGAATGTGAAATGTATGTTATTAAAATTTCCTCTTTAAAAGAAGATATTGAGAAAGCAGTCAATGATAAAGTAGTCGGTCACTCAAAATTTGAGGATAGAACTAACATGTTAAATAAGATATTTTAAAGTCAAAAGTAAATATCAAATAAGATAGGTATCATATTTGGAAAGGAAAATATCTATGCTAAAGCTCTTACAAAAGAGGAAACAAAAAAGGAAGAAGTGAAGAATACAAAGCATATCTCAAACAAAGAAGGCTAAAAGGAATAGAGATACAAAGGACCATTAGGAAAAAGATACACAAATAGGTCATATTTTCATGGTCACTATTTCTATTGTAATAGATATGGTCATGAGAAAATAGAATGTAAAAAAATAGCTAATAATTTCATAAACAAGGAGAAGGAAACACATGTAGAGTCAAGCAAAAGCCACAACTCTTTTTCTCCTCTATCAAGCTTTGATGAAGAGGCCATAATTTGTTACAAGTGTAATAATTTTAGACACATAGCTTAGCATTATATAAGTGTGTTCAAGTTAGTCAAGAAAGACCAAAGTTTCAAGGTTTCATTCATCAAGAAGAAGGTTTAAATAGGGTCATGGTAGAAGAAACATCCTGAAGATTCTATGTTAGTTCAGATAGCTTTACATGCAATAAATGAAGAACAACCATGGTTCATTGATAGAAGATGTTTAAGGCACATGACAGGAGACAAGAGCAATTTCCTAACTCTAAATAATATCAATGGTGGCATGGTGAAATTAAAATACAAAACCAATACTAGTATAGTTGGAAAAGGTACTTTGAGTTTGGATAATGGTAGAACCAAGACTAAGAATGTATTGTATGTACAAGGTCTTAAGCATAATCTATTGAGTGTAAGTCAAATATGTGATTAGGGATACACATTAAAGTTTTATATAGAAGGTTGTGAGATTATAAGAGAAGATTCAAATGAGTTGATTGTACATGCTCAAGGGATAGGTAATAATTTATAAGTGTTATCAGATATCTTCACAAAGGCATGATCAAAGGACACATTCAAGGATATATGAGAGGAGTTGGGAGTAATTTATTTTACTTCTTTCCATTAAGGATTAGTATCAATTGAGGGGGATATAAGTTTTATATCTAGGATAGGCCCTTTGCCATTGATGTCAAAGGGGGAGAAGTGTGGAAATAGGTACACATATAGGAATAAGTACAATGAAGAGGTACAAGATGATACAATCAGGGGAAGTTACTATATATTTTTTAGTTTGGTTCTATATGTATAGGTTGGCATGTGCAATACATGTTTCAAGATGTGGTAGTTTCAGTTTGAGGTTACCATCAATGATAAAGGGGGAGATTATTATAAATATTGTCATTGATGTCAAAGGTATAGCGTTGGTGATAAAGGCCCCATATCATTTATTGTCTAATGGTGATTTTAATGTTTATATCTTGGATAATATGTGTTAATATTTATTTAATATTAATGAATATATTTTAGTTGCATAAAATTCAAAATAAGGCCCATAGAGAAGTCAAAGAGTCATGAGGTAGAGACAAAAGAGGAATGGGATGAATTTTTGCATGAAGAGTCATCTTGAGGAATTCCAAGAGTCACCAAATGAAGAGAAAAGAGGGTATGGCACATTTTTCCATGAAGAGTAATCTTAAGGAATTTAAAAGGTCACAAAGACAAAGACAAGAGGGGAAAGGATGAATTTTCTCATGAAGGGTCACCATGTGACTTTTCAAATACAAGGATTCAAAGGGTCATGCAAGTTTTTCACCATTTTCCATAAGGATTGAAGGGTCAAAAAGGGTGGATGTAAAAGGTCACTTGATAAGATATAAATAAAGGCTTGGGAAGCCATTTGTAATATATGGAAGAGATATTGGTTTGTAATTATTATATCTAGCTTAGAAAATCAGAGGAGAGAAAAAAAAGAGATATTGTAATGGGCTATCATTTGTTGAGAAAGCAACATTGAAAGATAGTTGTGTGGTATACATAATAGGGGTTGGTGATCCTGTGGGTTGGTGTTCATAAATTAGTTGTGTTGGTACTCAACAAAGGGGTTGGTGATCCTTCAAGTTGATGCTTGCAAATATTATAGTTTGAGTTGGTTCTCATTCATATACTTGATATTTTTCTCTGTGGTTTTTTCCACATTGGGTTTCCATGTTAAAATCTATTGTCTCTCTCTTTCTTATGTGGTGTTAATTTTTTTAGTTTTATTGGATATCTTGAATGTATGGTTAAGTAGAATTTGATTAAGTGAAATTTTATAAGACATATGATATACTTACTCACCCCCCCTCTTATTATATCATGTGCTTAACACTTATATTTCTACTATTAAGGTATGTTATCAAAATTATGTCTGTATTGATCATGTATTTGCATTTGATTTATCTAGGAGAGGAGGTGAATATTTCATTATTGTTATATCATTTTGTACCTCTTCATTGTACTTATTCCTATATATGTACCTATTTCCACACTTCTCCCCCTTTGACATCAATGGCAAAGGGCCTATCCTAGATATAACACTTATATGCCCCTCAATTGATACTAATCCTTAATGGAAAGAAGTAAAATAAATTACTCCCAACTCCTCTCATATATCCTTGAATGTGTCCTTTGATCATGCCTTTCTGAAGATATCCGATAACACTTATAGATTATTGCCTATCCCCTGAGCATCTACAATCAACTCATTTGAATCTTCTCTTATAATCTCACAACTTTCTATATAAAACTTTAATGTGTATCCCTGATCACATATTTGACTTATACTCAATAGATTATGCTTAAGACCTTGTACATACAATACATTCTTAGTCTTGGTTCTACCATTATCCAAACTCAAAGTACCTTTTCCAACTATACTGGTAGTGGTTTTGTACTTTAATTTCACCATGCCACCATTGATCTTATTTAGAGTTAGGAAATTGCTCTTGTCTCATGTCATGTGCCTTAAACATATTATATCAATGAACCATGGTTGTTCTTCATTTATTGCATGCAAAGCTATCTGAACTAACATAGAATCTTCAGGTTGTTTCTTCTACCATGACCCTATCTAAACCTTCTTCTTGATGAATGAAACCTTGAAACATTGGTCTTTCTTGACTGACTTGAATAGACTTATATAATGCTAAGCTTTGTGTCTAAAATTATTACACTTGTAACAAATTATGGCCTCTTCATCAAAGCTTGATAGAGGAGAAAAAGAGTTGTGGCTTTTGCTTGACTCTGCATGTGTTTCCTTCTCTTTGTTTATGAAATTATTAGCTATTTTTTTACATTCTATTTTCTCATCACCATATCCATTACAATAGAAATAGTGACCATGAAAATATAACCTATTTGTGTATCTTTTTCCTAATTGTCCTTTGTATCTCTGTTCCTTTTAGCCTTCTTTGTTTGAGATATCCTTTGTATTCTTCACTTCTTCCTTTTTTGTTTCCTCTTTTGTAAGAGCTTTAGCATAGATCTTTTCCTTTTCAAATATGATACCTATCTTATTTGATATTTACTTTTGACTTTCAAATATCTTATTTAACATGTTAGTTCTATCCTCAAATTTTGAGTGACTGACTAATTTACCATTGATTGCTTTCTCAATATCTTATTTTAAAGAGGAAATTTTAATAACATACATTTAGCATTCTTTACTTAATTTTTGAAGCTATGATGTTAGATATTTTTCATTATTTTTGGCTTCTTCAAAGTGTGCTTGTAAATCTTTAATAATTTCCTTTGACTCCTTTTCATTTTCTTGATCTAGTGCTTCAATCTTTAATTCGTATTCTCAAGAGCTTCTAATTATTCTAAGGCACAAATGAATTCTCCTTCTAGATTCACCTTGGATTAATCTTCACTTTCATCATGTTTTTCTTGATCATTTGTAATTTTTCTTGTGGAGACATCTTCATGTATGGTCATAAATAGATTGTCTTCTTCATCTAAGTCACTGACTCCACTGTCTTCGACTAAATTAAGATCTTTAGAATATAAACTCTTCTTCTTGAATCTCTTCTTGTATTTGCTTTTAAAGTTTTTCTTGTATCTAGACTTTCCTTATTCATTGACACCATTACTTTTATTTGGGCATCTATCTACAAAATGTCTAATCTTACCACATTTAAAACATTTAAATTCAATTTTCCTTCATATTTACATGTGCCCTTTTTAGGATTGTGGATGAATAGAGATCCATTGTCATCTTCGTCACCACTAGAGTTGTCACTTGATTCTTGAATCTTGGATTTCTCTATCTTTGATATCTTCAAAACAACTTCCCTTTTTGAGGGTTTCTCTTGTTCATTCCACATATCATATGATGTAATAATACCATGTAGTTCATCCATCTTTATCTTGGAAACATCATTCATCTACTCGATTGGCTAAACCTTTGCATCATGTCTTATTGGTAGAGATATCAAAACCTTTTGTACCACTGTTAACTCTTCTAACTTTTATCCAAGACCTTGAATTTTATTTACTATTTTATCAACCCATAAAAGATAACTCACTATATTTTCTTTCTCTTCCATCTTCAAACTCTCAAACTATACTCTAAAAGTTTGAAGGTTATCCTACTGAACCTTTCCATCACCTTTGTAAATATTCTCAAGCTTTACCTAAGTCTCAAGATCATATTTTCATTGCATAACTTTAAAAAAAATTGATTCACATAAACCACATAAAATATAATTTAAAGCCTTAGCATTATTTTCACTTGCCTTCTTTTCCATCGAAGTAGTTACAAGTGTTTGTGGCTCTTCATAGTCCTCTAGCACTACTTGCCAAATATCAAATATAAGGGCCATCAATTAAGTCCTCATCCTTATTGTATAAAATGCATAATTTATCCCATTAAACAAAGGTGCCTTAGTTGTATAAAAACCTCCATGTGATAAAGCCATCGTGATTTCCCCAATCTACCTTTACGCTGTAAAACTCTTTCAAAAAGAACCTACTTTAATACCAATTGTTAAGCATAGGTTATACTAAGAGCAGGGGGTGGGTGAGTTAGTATATCATATATGTTATAAAATTTCACCTAATCAAATTCCATTTACCCATACATTCAAGATATGTAATAATAATAAAATAATAAACACCACACAAGAGAGAGAGAGATACTAAATTTTAACATGGAAACCCAATGTGGGAAAAACCACAAAGAAAAATATCAAGTATATGAATGAACACCATCTTAAAATATAATATTCAAAATCACCATCTTGTAACAGCACCAATCCCTTTGTTGATTACCAACATAGAAATTAATTTGTGAGTACCAACCCACAGGAGCACCAACCCCTATTTTGTATACCACACAACTATCTCTTAATGTTTCTTTCTCAACAAATGATAGCACATTACAATATCTCTTTATTTT